>JAVRXN010000014.1:40248148-40848148 GCA_033556935.1 Timema podura | reverse complement strand
AATAGAATTTTATAGCTAAATTTTCATAAATAAGTCCTAGACGTTAATTTTTTTTAATACAGTAGTGATGAGTTTTTATTTAACTAGATATATATTTGCTATTCATAAAAATAGAGCCTAAAAAGACTTTTCTAAAATCTTACTGTGGACAGGGGTGGACTAAGGTGCAAAAGAAACAAGCGGACACTTGGGGCACCAGTGGCTGCCATGGGTGGAATTTCGTAGCTTGCAATAACTATAGCAAATACTATTTTGATTATAGTACTTATATTTATATAAAATATATTATGTGACTGTATATACAAATACATCATTGGATGCAATTCTTGTATTGTAAATTCTACGTAACCCTTTAGGGTGAAGGTTATCTAATGTACCTAATACTATTTCTTTGTTATGGTACGCAATTAATTATAACTAATGTCAAAACTTTATAGTTCGTTTCATAACTATTCATATAGCCATTTTCCAGTGTAATGGATGGTATGGTATTGTTTACAACTTGATTAAATTATTGCAGACTTCAACAAAGACCCCAGGATTGATTTCATCATCGCCACGATGCTTGAAGGGTGGGGCGGGATGAGGGGTGGCAGAATTATTCTCCGCTTGTGACAATACATTTAGTCTGCCCTTGGCTATAGATATTTCCTTCACCATAATCACCATGGTTTATGATATTAGGCTGATAGTATTGATATAAGAAACCCATTATTAGAAATATATTAGGCCTAACAATTAGCACAGAAAAGTCAACAACCCCAAGAACTCCTCCCCCCCGCCCCCACACACACACACTAAGACCACACAAACATAGATATTCTATATTAGTGGTTCCCATCCTTTTCCAGTTCACAGACCCCCTCAAGCCAATGATAATTCATCGCGGCCCTCTAACCTCCCCAGCCATACATGCTGAGATAAAAACACTTACATATTTATGGTACTCTACGTAACCAATTATATATATAAATATTGTCGAACTGGAAAAAAGAGATTTTTGAGAAAATTGTGAATACCATATATTTTTATATGATGTGAAAATTCAAATAAAAGAAAATTTAAAAATACTAGGGCTTATATTTGTTTCGCGGGCCCCCACAGGTGCCTTCGCAGATCCCTAGGGACCTGCGAACCCAGGTTGGGAACTTCTATCACATTCAATCTCCGAGTGTGGTACATTTAGTAGACTTATGTCAAATATAACGTGTGGAGATTATTACTAAATTGGACAAGCGGCCAGGATATTATGAATCATGAAAATGAAATAAATACCGTATGTATGCTAGTAGCTATGTAGCTATGTTCACACAAAACTATTTGCTCCCGAAAATTTATAATGGATAACCTATTAATTTAGTTTTCCTACCCCAGACAAAGCTGACTAATCTCCAAATTTATTGGTTCCATAGCTTTGTCTTCAAGTTGGGTTGAATCCAACGTTGTGGACATTTCAATGGGAGTGGACTGAGAAAGGTTTACTCTGTCCCGACAATCAGCTTTGTCCTCTCTGCCTGAAGAGAGAAAAACACCTTGTCTGAAAAAAAATAATTATTTAATTTATTGTTATCGATTATTAGTTTTTTATGGCCTACTGTAGGTATATCATGACAAAACACGGTCTAATTTGAGTTAACCGTTTCTTATAGAACATTTGTGTTCACTATTATTATTATTATTATTATTAAAATAAATTTTATATATATATACTTTGTTCTATCAAATAAATGTTTCCACGGCTTTCTTTCTGTTTTTTTGCGGCGAGCACAAATTCGTAATTTTGTTTTTTTCCCTCTACGTTTGTCTTCTTTACGTGTCACGTAATCCATTTAAAAAATAAACAAGAATATGTATCACAAGCAACTAAATAAAAAATATATAATTGAAAGTATATCAAACTTAATAGAAAACTAATTAATTACTGTGCTAAACATTGTTTGGGTCTTAATTATATTAAATGAGCAGACTAAATTTTTTAACTCATCACTGATTAAATATGACGGGATTTCTGGAAGTCTGCACGGAAACTTCTCGCCTACCGAGGCGGCCCCCTTAATATTGAAAAAGCAAATTCACACTTACTCATAAATTAAATATATTGCTCAAGTTTTTTATATTGTAGAGCTGATTTTGGAACTTTTTCAGTTGAGACAACCAATCAGGCACTAAACATTGTAATAATTGCTTTAGAGTTAACCTTCACGTATCAGAACTGAATTAATATTTATTAAAATTAAATGTTATCTTGGGTGTAATAAAAATTTTGTTTTAATATATAGTTATACATATTTTAAGAAATTAAATTGTCCATTATCACTTTGTTAGTAATTAGTATACGTACAGTAAATATATACTTTTCCCTCTTATTTATCTTTATGTAATGTTTTTTTTTACAGTACAAGGAATGACCAAATAAATAAATAAATGTTTTATCCAAGCAACAGAATTCAAATTATGGTTCTTTACTTCACAGGACTTGCTTTATGAAACTTCCGGACGGGATTTTAACCCCGTCCTCCTGAATATAGGAGCAACACGGTAAAATGAAACTAACACCCAACCGTTGAACAGTGAACTAGATCCTGTTTTTATACTAATCAATCAGTATGTACTTACTTTGATCCATTAATAAAACGCTTCTTCCCCTTTTTCCATCCTAATTTTTTGCGGCGGGCAGATAGTCGAAGTCTAGTTTTTTCCCCTTTACGGTAGTCCCTTTTGCTTGTGTTATTGTTCATAGTAGTTTTAATTTATCGAAAATAACAATATTATTCTACTTTATTTATATATAATTATAATGGCTATCATAAGAAGGCAAAGCATACACAACTGTTCGGAAACACAGGACCAGTTTGTAAACACATTTCCAGTAAAAGCTACAATAAATATTATTTTTAATATTTTCTAATGAACACCTAAAACTTAAAAATGTGCCGGCTCACTGTGCGTTGTCTCAACTCTCAACAAGGCGAAGGCAGACATCCAACTAAAAGAGCGCATGCGCAAGGAGTCAACTGCCTTTCCTTCTTTCTCCAGCTATTCTTTACTTCCAAAGCGTAGATGGAGGATATGGCTGCGCCACTTGATGGCTGAAAAGCATTAGCTTTGACGCATCAAAACAGCAAAAGGAATTAGCAATTATCTTCACATTTTCTGTTGTGACCCTATCAAAAAATGACTTTATTTGTTTTTGAAAGGTTGTGTCTAGGATTATTTATAAGTTACCCTCGTCTCAGAACTGTGACAATATACTTAAGGCCATTTAAAGGTCATTGAAAATGAGCAAGTTTCGAGTTTTCATTAATTTTTTATATACATAGATTATCAAAATGTAAGGTTGATAATAATAAATAAGCATGTTCCCCACCTTTATCTTCCTTTTGGCTTAAGTCAAGTTTGTAAAAAATTAAACACTACCTAACCATCGCGTATTTCCTGAACGTCTGCAACGCATTCCAACTCTCTGGTAGGCGGCCCCCTTAACGTGGGATCCGAACCACGGTGGAGGCCTGGCATTCCACACATTCACAAGTTGTGATTAATACACGTCTTGTCAGAAGTGAAGGAAGGGTTTGGTAATCAGATAAATCTGTGCTGGGACTGAGGATTGAACCCCCGACCCTCAGCACAGAAGTCTGACACCTTACCCCTAGACCATCAGGTTACCCATGGTAGTAGTTATTGGTGTGCAAACTTTTTGTGGATTTGATTCCACTGAAGTATTATTTTTATTTAGAAAACCCCATGCCACCATATAAATAAAATAAACATTTTCTTCCAACTTGTCTTTATTGTGAAGGTTTGGTGCCATATAAATGTTTCTAAGGCTGTCAAATGTGTGTATCTAAAGTCATTTTACTGCGCATAACATTTGTTTACAGGATTACAAAGGTTACATATTTCTTACCCAACGGGAGTTTTACGTATTCTCTTTGCTGGCCATAAAAAAAATGTCAGTGACCCCTTGATAGCTCGGGACCCCAAATTGGGTTACAACCGCAGGGTTGTGCAACACTGGTTTAGAGGACAAACGGGGAAATTCCATTTTTAGTTAAAATCGAGTTAGTGCTGCCATCTGTTAGACAATCATTAAACCTTTATAATATACTTTAGTTTCTGTTTAGGTATAGGTGTCATATTAAAATTAATAATAAAATCAGGTATTTATTGGGACCCTTGTGGGGTGTGATCTAAAAATATTACTCTCCTGAAAAATGTGTGTAATGTAACTTTTCTTTTTTTTTTACCCCCGTACCCTTAATTTCTAATTGATGTTTTAAGGACGTTGCCTACCTGTGACGTCATGGCCGGTCAAGGTATAATTTCCCATGTTGGTGAATTTACGTTTTACTCAGTGAGTTTATAAAGATTTATAACGTTGAAGCAAAAACCATACATTCTTAAATAATTTTACAAATAGTTCTACAGTGTCAGAAAATAATTAATTTTATCTTAGCAAGTTTTTTTGTAAACGTATATTTTTATAAATGCTCTACAAGTTAGGCTATTTGTCTTGGTCATGAAAATGTCCTGTATAGGAGTCTTCCTACCAGGTTGTAGATTTAAAAAGTCCGTGGTAGCATATGTCTATTTATAATAGGAAACAAGGAAAATTAAAAATTAAAAACAAGTCAATGTTTTCAAGGCACCCAATATTAAAGTGACTGTGTAAACTTGTCAGAGGAAGAGGGAAAAGGTTATCAGTACAGAGGAAAGAGCCCTCTTAGGGTGAGTTTCCCATTTTCTTCCCTCTATTTCCATTTCATACATCGTTGTCTATGTGTGACAGTGCTTAGACTGCTTAGGTGTGTCAAGTAAAGATGCAACCCACTTCGCAAAGTAGCTTAGAAATCTACAAGTAGTTAACGTCGTTAAGTCTTCATTTATATTATTTATGATCCTAAGAGGTAGAGTAAGTGGTACACTCCCCCCTCCCACCAAACCCCTTTCTCTCTTCACCATCATGAGGATCAACCAGCCCCATGGTGTAGTCCACCTGGCTGCGAGTCTAGTGGCCACGAGTTCGTTCCCTGGCTGGTACCTTGAGTATTTTCCCCGAAAGAGGAATGGTTCCAATGGTCACCAAAGTTTGGTTAATTAGTTCTGAGTTAGGTTAATACTCACCCCTGCTCCATAACTTCATAATAATTAATAACTATCATCACATCATCTCATTGTGGGTATGATGTGTAGACAACCCTCATAATTGTATCCTGGACAACGCTGTGTGTCATCAGAGCTTGAATAGTCTACATACAGACGACCGAATGGGATGTAATGTCTCTCCCGGTCAGTAATTCCATACGACAAAAAAAACTATGAGGATTGAGTAATTGTCTTGTCTAGAAGGCGAACATTTCAGCTATGGCAGAAAATTTTAATTGTCATAGGAAGATTCTCATCTGACAGCTAGAAAGAAGATTTAAAAAAAAATCTAGCTTCACATATTCATACGTCAAGTCACGTGATCTTCATCTGTCACTTTTGATAGATATTATCAACACCTATAAGATAGCCAGTGTCGTTTCGTGAAATATTGCCAGGGTAAGTAAAACTTCATATTTTTAAAATGAAAAATGACACTTGGACACGCGAATTAAACCCAACACTCTTATATCCGAGCTATCCAGGAATAATCATGTGCCCAGGGCACAGACAGGTTCTCAGCTTGAGTCCTTCAACACTAGGATTCGCCAGTGTCACTGCTGGGTGATGATAGGACTAACCGCAGCGATCCTAGTGTTGAGGGACTCAAGTTGCCAAAAGGAGTGCAATCATTTTAGCCTGGAGGTTGAATGTCTATATATATTATTTGTCTGTGGCCCAGGGCCATTTTTTACTCATATTTTAAGGCAGGGACTGTGATGTACGTGTAAAGCTTGTTAAAATTGTACCAGGATATGTTATCTACCACTATGGTCTCATTTGACCAACTACACCCACTTCGGTGGCCGCATGGTCTAGGGCACTACTCTTGCAAAAGACTAGACTGCCCAATATGGTGAGATTGGGGCTTGATCCCTTTCGGGTGTACAGGTTTTTTCCCCCTAAAAGGATTTCCACTCTCCATCCATCCAAATGCGGGTACATTTATCCTAGATTATGCCTATCTAATCCCTAACACATTGTTGATATTGGTACTAAGGTATATAATCTGAATGTGTAGTAAGACATGGTGCTAAAAATAAAATAAAAATATGCCTCACAGATAAATATAATTTCCAATCTGATATTCTATTATACTTTACCCGCCTCGGTGGCGTAGTTGGCTAACGCGCTAGTCGTGTTGAGCTCGACCGCCGAGGACGGGGAGATCGAGGTTCGAATCTCGGTCGGGTAAACTGGGGGTGGTTTTTCCTAAGTGGTTTTCCACTCTATCTCCACGCAAATGCGGGTTTACTTCCTCTAAATTCAACCCTCCCAATTCCTTATCCATTAGCGTAATTAGTACTTAAGCGTATAACCCGAACGGGTATTAAGATGCGGTGCTAAATATTATATTAATATTATTATACTTTCTTGACAGACCTCCCGGCATGACTTCAAATTGCAGCTACTAGAGCGCTCTGATGGTAGCTTCAGTGACCAATGATCCTCAGCGCGATCTAGTAATCGTAGTGTGTACTAATTGGCTAACGAAAAAACCGCTACACCGATTGCGCTGAAATCTCGCATGAATTTAGCTTGGAAGTCCGGTTAACAAATTGGATATATATTTTATTCAAACATATAATTTTTTTTAAATATTTTTGTCTTAAGCTAGGTGATGAATTTTGTATTCTCCTAATGAATGTATAATTAATTTTTTTTATCTTAAATTATCGCGAAATCAAATACGATCCAAAGAGTAATTACAGAATACATTTTAATCTATAATCCAAAGAGAAACTTATATTTTGTGTTGCTTATTTTGTAATAATTTAGTAGGCAAATCATGTTTACTTAAAATAATAAAATTTACATATGTGTATCCAAGTGGGTTTATAACATTACTGGTTGGAGCTGTCCAACAGTAAGAGAACAAACCTACGGAGTTGGAAAGGCACGCGAGAAAAGGCCAGTGTTTTTGCAATTGTTTTATCAAAACATATTTTTGGTAAAAGTACTCAGATAATTATCCAGTAGAAAGAGTCATATTTTCTTCACATGGTGATATCAAGAGTCCTTGAATATCTGTTAAGGGTGTCCTGGAATTGAATGGCAATTTTTTCTCTTAATTTAAAAATTCTGTCACCTAATGCCGCTATGCTTATGAGAGTAATTAAAAAAACTGTTGATAGCGGGTAACCCGAACGGGTATTATGACGTGGTGCTAAATAATAATAATAATGTTGATAGCCCCAAGTGAAGAAAATTGAATTATATAGTTCTACTGTAGCAATATTTTATTTATTTTGGTCAAAAAACTATTTTGCTATAAAAATTGCAAAAAATACAGGGCTCCTCTCACGTCTCCTTCCTCCAAATCTTAAGGTGATTGGTTCTTTTTATTTGGCGTGGAAATCCAGAGCTATGGAAACAAACGGCTATCTTATTATTATTTTTTTTTTTTGCAATTTTCTTTTCGGAAACGGTCTGCTCAAGAATAGAAGCATGTTGATTAAGTTATATTTTTTTATATACACACCTTCTCTAGAATTTTAACAGTGATCAAATATACAGTAAATTGACATTTTTCAAAAGAAAACTGCTAGCTCCATAGCAAAAAATAAGAAAATGAAACAATTAATAAACATCTATGTATTATCTTAGAAGGGGTGTTGAAAATATAAAAATAAATATTTTATTTGTTCTCGAGAAAACTGATATTTCCAAACGTATGATTTTTCCGCAAGACCTGTCCGGTAGCTAGCGCCATCTACGGTTTCCGTGATCCATCTGTTCTTGTTGACGCGGAAGGATACTTTGATCAGTTATGAAGCCTCACCACGCCTTTCACCCTCCCGCCCACCAACTGATAAGATATGTGGATAACTACAAAATCCGAAAACATAGACTGGGAATAGCATAGTATCTACTCTGGGAAATTTGAGAATGTGATACAAGTACTTTTTAAAACTTATATCTAATTTCTGGCCTTACTCATAAGAATTTGTGACTACTACCACGGGTATTTACAAAATAAAAAAAATAGCTAGATAAAGGGTAATTAAGGGTTTAAATACTGAACCTAGCTAGGTTACCCTTCCATCCCACCTTAATAATGGCCCAAGTTCTTATCGGCTTTTCTAGCTTAATCCAGTGGTAGTATCCTGCAAATTCAGTTTAGAGTCACCGACCCATTATATTTTTGTAATGGAACGTTGCAACATGAATAACTTGGATTAAAATATACTGCTAATGCTCTATTGCGGCATGAAAAGAAAATTCAAGCAAAATATAAACTAACCTTAAACTACCTTATTCACGTGTAAAAGCATCAGTTTATTGGGTAAAACATTGCGGTACAACTGGGTAATTAACAGAACAGTTTGAATAAACTAAGAACGTTTTAAAAATATAAGCTCTTAAATTAGTTATTACATAAAACATGACAACCATAAAGCACAAAATTAATTTACCATTTAGAGAAATAAAGTCCATCCAACTTTACAATAATAAAAATGTTTTAACCTGCTGTGAACCAAGCTTCTGAACAAGAATAATCGAGGAGAAGGCCACGTTACCAGTTGGAGCTGCCCGAGAGTAAGAGAACAAACAGGCGAGGAGGAAAATACAAATGGCAATTGAAATTGTGTTTTAACCCAACTATTAAACTACATAATTTAATTCACAAAGATCAATTCTGGATCATTTACTATTCGTTTCCTAGACATTTAGGTCTTAATGATCAACTGAGATACGTGGATTTTTGAACGTCTCAGAGTGGAAAATTTCAATTTAAAAACTATGTTTACAAGTCCTCATCCGTATAGAGTCTTGTAAAACAATTTAGTGTTCTTTCAAGTAAGCACTAAATCTATGTATCTTTTCTTTACCCTGTAAAGTAGCAGTAAGCTTACCTTACATTAGTACACTATGGCGTAGCTTTTAAGATAGGGCTATAGTGTAATCCATCAAGGTAGGACTGCTACCTTTCAGGGTAAACGGAGTGTACTATTAAGGGTTTTGTCAATATGTAGCCTAAACGCAAACTCTGATTGGCAATATCTCATCAGCCTAGGGGCGCCCGAAATTTTTTGTCTGGGGGGGAGGGGGGCAAAATTACGTCATGTCCAGGTTAAGTTAGATTAAGTATGAGTACCAATCACATGGGAGGAAAGCAACATACAAGTAAAAAAAAACTTGGATTTACGTTGATTGTTGAGAAGAGGTTAAAATAGTGCTTACAGCCTCTTACACACATTTCGCTATAAACTTACAAGACAGTAGCTTGAGAAAATTTAATAGAAACTATCAGTAAATTTGACAAAATGTAATTTAAGCCATACAATATTTGTAACGAGAAATAATATCTAAGGTAAATTTAATGTCAACTACAAAATGATATTTATAAAGAAAGAAAAATCGAGAACAATAATTATAGCATTGCACTGTGTTAAAATCGGGAATAATATCTTAGTCCCAATCTGAAGACCTGATGATGGCGTAATCGCCATAACATGTCACCCAGACATGAGTAGCAACAAATTATTTAAGGAGAGGAATTAAAACCACACAAATAAGAAACGTTACGTTTGATTCAAACTTTTGTAAACGTCAAAAAAAATTCCTATTTGGTTGCATTTCTTTCATAGCAATCAATTACTTATTTATATGATCTTGTATTTATAGCATAACATGAATGACATCTGTTGATTTCCATTAAATATCCAATTAATTTTATCTCGATAGTTAGCAAAAGCAAATTTTAGAAACTATTTTACTCGAATAGCAATTCTTTAACATTAAATTCCTTATACTCATTTAATAATTTTGTGAAATATGTTATTTGTTACGTCCTAACTTTCATTTTAATATGCTTCATGTTGATTTTATACTGCTAATTTTTTTTACATGTGTAAGTTTCATGAATAATAAACTAGTCAACTTTTCTAACCTTTTTATCAATCATCTTTCTATTGTCACTGTTTAAATATCTTAAACATTACAGAACATGTCTTCCTTGTCAACATGTTTTTCAACATAGCCTTCATAAAACCTATAAACTTTATCTCAAGTATTCAAGATTTTGTAGAGCCTTTAAGTTATAATATTAATAATCTGGTCAATTTACTACTTTACACTTTTCATTTCTTATCAGCTAGTCCTTTAATCTGCTACTACTTTAATAGTGTTTTGCACATATTTATATTTTTTCCTTGTTTTATGCTAATTAATTTCAGAACTTTACCACTTAACAATCTCAATGATGATTTTTTTAGAAATGTTATTTTACCTTTTTTATTTGACTTAATTTCTTGATATATTAGTTTCGCTTTGAATACCTTATCTTCATGTTATGTTTCTTAGTTTATATTGTTTAAGTGACCAAAGTAATTGTATCAATCAATCTAATTTGCTGTTCCATCCAAGTACGTTCCTTATATTATAAATTCATATTTTTCCTTACTACAATTTAAATTAATATAACTAAAATAATTATAGCATTAAAACATGTAATAGAGCTATTTAAACCTGGATAGGAAAACGCTGTATAAACTGTTTTTCAGAAACTTTGTAACACTCTTTCAAACATATTTATTTATATTTTTAATTTTTTATAAACAATGAGAAGGTTAAATAAAATATTTTTAGAATGCTTGTGTATATGTTTGTTTGTTTGTTGCAGTAAACTAATAAAGCAATCATCGAAATGAGACAGGACTTACTATGTTTTACGTCTTAAGTTATATATAATCACACTACATCATAAGTGAGCGAAGTAATGTTGAATAAACCATTGGTTGGATCAAGGCCGTAGCCAGGGGAGGGTTTTGGGGGTTCAAACCCCCTCCGAAATTTTATGACTTAAATATATATGGCTTTATTTACGGTTCAAACAATATCAAAATTAAGATACAAGTACAAATTAGGGGGCTGTGTTACCCTAAAAAGCACTTCATAGAGCTTCTAGAGGTGTTTAATATTTAGAAATTGTCTTAGCCTTCGGCAGTTAGGGGATAGTGTTGACATAAAAAAACACATCAGAGAGCTTCTAGAACTGTTTATCCTTTAGAATTTTTTCTAGCTTCCGGAAATTGGGGGATATACCCACCAAACCCCCCCTGAAATTATTGGCTGGCTACGGCCTTGGGTTGGATAGGAACGCTTTCATTTTATGGTTTTGCGTATGAAGGATGTTCGGAAACTCATAGCCAAAACTGCACATAAAGCTTGTTTAAACCAAAAGTAATACAAAATCCCTATACACTTACATCGGGAAAACTATGTTATACCATTAAATTGTGTTTTAAGTTTCGGCGTACAGCGCCGGGAGAGCAAAGCTGTTCAAACATGCGTGTACAACAGGTTGCATAGGAAATAAGAGCTAGTTTTATTAACAACAACTGCCCAGCGCCTGCAAACTAGACAGTTCCGGTTCGTTTGTTTTTTTATGCAGTCTTTATGTAGCCTACTTCATTTTACTTTGATATAGTTAAATTTTTGTAAAATCAAAAAGTTACTTAATTTTTTCCTTTCCTCTGACATGCTATGATATAATTTAAATGGGCTTATTCCCCCCCCACTGTATGCCACCCCGAGGCTCCCATATATGTAAATCCAGCCCTGGTTTGAAATAAGAACGTATAAAACTGGATAAAATTTAAATGATCCCACCAATTATAAGGAAATATATTTTGAAAATATTGACAACTTTTAATTGAAATTTAAAATCCTCAAAATAGGAACTAGCTTTAATGATTCCTAGATCCTATTTTTACCATTTTTATTATGGTTTTTAAAAATCGAACAGATTTCCATCCTGGTCAAAACCATAAACGAAAGTAGAAGAGCCTTGTTCGAATCTTATGCCCCAAATCATCCTAGAACAATGCTTTGTCTATGGAAAAGAAACGGAACTAATAGATAGTCCAAAACAACCACTAGCGTATTAAAGGATGATTTCAAATTTAATTAGCTTTAAAAATGCAAAAATAGTTAAAGGTATTCAAAGAATAGTAAAGACTAGAAAATCGTTAGGAAACTTATGGTGAGTTATAAAAAAAAATTGTAGTGTTGATATCAGTTCCATATCCATCCGCGTTTTTTTACTTATAATAGTCAATTTAGAATATTTATTTTGGTGTTCATTGCAACAAGGCCTCCACGTAAGCGAAAAAATAATCTTGATGCAAGTATTGCAACAATTTAAAACAATTAATTTTGATTACCTTCTACAAGTATGCGTTAATGTAGGGTATCATTGACGTATCCCTTGTCTCATATGTGTTTGAAATTGTATTTTTGGTAATTTGGATGATTCACTGGGGGGGCGGGGGGGTAGATGTTAATTCAAGTAACTGCTTTAGATGCTAGCAAAGTTTTATGTATAAATATTAATATAGTTATATATTGCAATAGAAGGATCCAATGAAACATCTTAAAAATAATATTTGGTAATGAAGTATAAATATCTACAATTATTGTCTAATCACAACACTAGTAAAATATAATTTCAATTTGTATTAACTGATATTTTTACATACACACACACACACACACACACACACACACACACACACACACACACACACACATAGTAAAATGCGTCAGTTGCAAATCTTGTTTTACAGGCATATTGATACATCCCTGTTCGTATATCCACAGCACTGCCTGTATACCAGCAGTGGTTCGTCTCTTACAAGAGGTGCAGCAGGGGTGTATCAAGTAGGGTTATTAACAATTTCAGCAGAATCTTTGAAGTTCTTATCTTGGGAACTATCGAATATAGGACATATTATGTTTACAAATAATTTTGTGTTGTTTTGAAGTCCATACCTCAATTAATTCCCACATAAATTGGTACATCCTGTATATATGCGTATAACCTGAACGGGATAAGGCGCGATGAAAAACCACAACTGGCAAAAATATGTACTCATAGGGTTAGGCACCTCCCTGGCGTCACTTGTACCGATGTTGCTCTGAAAGTGCCTTCTGTTGAGTCACATGGGGTTGCTAGGCGACGCCTTAGGACGCTAGCGTGCGTCGGGAAGAAAGGAACCGGCGCTCGACACACGCCAGCCAGTCAGTAAGCCCGAGGCTTCGGTAGTGTTCGGTAGCGTCGCGTCGAGGCGTCGCGACGGTCAGAGTCCGTGACGAGTTTGTAACTGCGGTGCGGATACGTTTAGTGGAAAATAAAAGAGTCAGTTGTATTCATTAATTAACAAAACTACTTAATCTGAGTGCTGCAGGAACCTTTTCTACATCAATATTAAACTTGGAGGTACTTTTTAATATTTTCATAGCTATTTCTTGATTGTGTGAAAGTTACTAAAAAAGGGTGTTCTATTAAATACATTATCTATAAATATGTTTGATTGTTAGTGTGAGAAAACAGTGCTAAAACAGATTTTACCCATGAAGATAGTGAGTTAAAGACGTTATTTTGATTGGATACATAAGTTTATAGTGTTATTAACTACTTAATTTATAAAAATTCATATAGAACTTTTGATGACTTGATTAGTAACTGATCTGAGGGTAAGTAAAATCCAGGTTTTTTTTGTATATGATCTAAATAAATGCTTATCTTACTAATGGTGTAGATTAAAGCATTTATTTTAATGGATTTTTGATTTATGCCTACTAAAATGTTTATAATATGTTATAATTTTTTATAGCTATCCAGCGTATATCCTTAGGGGTTAAAAATAAATACTATACAAGCAAAGGCAAGCACAGTAAAATCACAAGGATATACAACTGCAGATATTATCAAACTAATGCTAACTAACAAGTTTTATACGATTTAATTACCAAATTATTACTAATTGAGACATTAAAAACAAGGATCATTTACTAGTTTTTAATACTAAGTTTGATGAGGCACGTCATAAATAAATGGTACCCTCGTTAGCGTTAAGGGGTGTTGATAAAATCGCAGATGCATCACGTGATGTAAAAACACCTCATACACCGTATGGGTTTTTATTTTCCACCGCATCTAACTACCTGTTCAGGTTAAGGTGATTGTCCCTTTTCATTTGGCATGGAAATGTAGAGCCATGGGAACAAACGGTCATCTTCAAGAATTTTTATTGTTTTGCAATTTTCTTTTCGGAAACGGTTTGTTCAAGAATATAAGCATGTTGATTAAGTTATACTTTTTATATACACAATTCCTCTATAATTTTAGCAGTGATCAAATATCAATAATCTTGACATTTTTCAATAGAAAACTGTTGAGTTCATAACAAAAAAATAAGAAAATGTAACAATTAATAAACATCGATACATTATCTTAGAAGGGGTGTTGAATATATTAGCATAAAAATTTCACTCGTTCTCGAGAAAATTGATATTTTCAAACGTATGATTTTTCCAAAAGACCTGTTCTGTAGCTAGCGCCATCTACGGTTTCCGTGATCCATCTGTTCTTGTTGGCGTGGAAGGATACTTTGGTAGGTTGTGGAGCCACGCCATGCCTTTCACCCTCCCGCCCACCATCCCACAAAATAGGTTTTAGACTTGCACTCGAAAGGGCCAAGCGCATCAAATGATCATTATTCTAATGGGCTAGGTATAAGGAAGGAAGTATTTTAGAGGTAATCCACGCATTTACGTAGAAGGAGAGTGGGAAACCATTTTTGAAAAAGCACCCTCAGTATATCTGATCCCAACCGAGATTCGATCCCCGATCCCCCCATTATCAGCAGAATGGGTTTTAAACACTGAAATACAGCTCAATAGCGATCAGGTGTAATATGAGCCTAACGCCTTAGATTTCTCGGTCACTTGTGAAAATTTAAAGTGCCTAAATTATATTTAATAGAACATTAACCTATGTAAATTGTGGTTAAACAAATCATCAAAAGGTATTAGTGATTCCCGTGAAAGTAAAATAGATCTGATAAAGTATTAGTGGTTTGCTGCAAAATATGTGTCTAGGTAGGATAATAGCATAGGTGACCTGGTGGTCCAGAGACAAGGTGTCAGACTTCTGTGCTGGAGGTCCGGGGTTCAATCCTCGGTCCCAGCACAGATTTATCTGATTGCTGAACCCTTCCTTCACCTCTGCCTCTGACAAGACGTGTATTAACCACAAATTATGAATGTGTGGAATGCCAGGCCTCTACCGTGGTTCGGATTCCACGTTAAACTGTATGTCCTCCATTTCATCTCACAATCACCCTAACATTATACATTAGCACAAGTGTTTATAACCTGAACGGGTAGTAAGAAGCGGTGCAAATAATAATATAATAATAATAATATAATAATAAAATAATAGCGTTTATGAGCTCCTTTTCAGTGGTCGAATGGTTTAAGACGTCATTATCTCAATGGAATGAACTTCCGATGACGAGGATATTGACGTTCGAATCCCGGTCGGGTGTACTTAGTGTGGTTATTCCAAAATGTTGTTCCATTCTTTCAACACGCAAATGCTTGTGCGCTTTCTATAAATTAGACCTCCCTCGTCTCTAACACACTAACCTAATTAGCACAGATGCGCACAACTCGTAGCCCTGGTGTCAATAATCCTTTATAATATATCTGTTGTCAACATCCCTTTTTCTCAACTAATACAAAGTCTACAATGATGAAAATGGTATCAGTGGAAAGGGTTTCTTACCAACTTCTGACATAACATACTCAGTTTACGTTAAAACTCACTGTTTATTTAAAATTTAAGTCAAAAGAAAAATCTAACAATATCTTTATATCAATGACCGAAAATAAACTCTCTTTGCTATTTTGTTCATACACTTCACTGAGTATTTAATTTCAACAACCCAAAAAAAGACTAAATCATTTGGGGGTAGGGGGAGGTTAAATGTACGAAAGTTTCGCAAGGGTTTACTGGTAAACTTTATATCAGGAGAGGTTCGTAACAGGGCATGAGGGCAGCAAGACTCCTCTTACAAATAAAGATGGGTACCGAAGGTGTTCACTAGGTGACACCCAACTATTCTTGAGACTAGATAAAGGTGTCGAGGGTTCAAACCCAGCCGTGGTTGACAGATTTTTCTTGAGCAATAAAATCCCCTAGCACAACTTCCTTCGGAGGGACGTTTGTCCCATGTTGATTTTGGAATATAAAATAGCTATGTTTAATTAAGTACTTTTCCTGGAAAAATTGGTAAGCCCTTTCGCGCTCTCTCATAGAGATTCTTGTGTGCTGATAAAATAACTTTGTTCAGAAAGTGCACGTTAAATACCTCAAATAAATGGAAACGATAATATGATTTTGGTAGGAAAAACAGTCAGTAGAAGTTATTTACTAAAGCTACCAAATCTTTTATAATATATTCATACATAAAGTCATATGATCTGCAGCTGTCACCTTTGATAGATATTATCAATACCTATAAAATAACACAAATAATATATTAATATGTTATAAATTTTGGCTGCAAGCAAATATGTTTGAATTTTCTCTACTGTACTTCCAACCCAAATCAGGCTATAAATAAAAGCTGAGTTCTTTCAAATTGTCTTGCACGCACTTCTGGATTAACACATAAGCAGACTTTACACGTGCTCAGGGCACCAGAAAAATATGGGCACCAAAAATGAGAAATGTGTTTTGAATTAATTTGATATTTCAAAAAGAGCATCGGATGGAAATTTATATCTTAACTCTACCCTATTGAAATAAAAGAAACGAAGCCAAAAGTTCACACCGACTGAATTTTAAGTGGCGCTGATGTGTGGCAGAATACTGAAGCTTCAATGAACTCGTAAAGAATGTTATGGTGAGAAAATCTAGATATAAAGCTGTTTTAATATCAACACACATATATTTTGTGTGACACTTGGAAATGTAAGATCTTAGCTTATGTTTTAGTAATGTTTTTATTTTGAGCTACATGTGGGAAGGGAACCATAATCATTTCAGTGCTTAGGACAACTAAAATATCTTAATACCCGCCTCGGTGGCGTAATTGGCTAACGCGCTAATTTCATATTGAGCTTGACTGCCGAGGATGGGGAGATCGAGGTTCGAATCTTGGTCGGGTGATCTGGAGGGTGGAGTTCCTAAATGGTTTTCCACTCTCCCTCCACGCAAAAGCGCATTCACTTCCTCTAAATTGAACCTTACCAATTCATGATCCATTATGTTATGTTATGAATGTTTTTATTCTTATTTGAATATTCCTTTATTAAATTGTATTTCAATAAATGTAATAGTGTATGTTATATTCAACACTGGTTAAGTGGAAGAGAAGGCTAACGCCTTAACTTCGCCAGATAAATAAAGGCTATTATAAATTATTGTAATTAGTACACAAGCGTATAAACCTAACGGGTAGTAAGACGCGGTGCTAAATAAAATAAATAAATAATAAAATCCTTAATCCGGCCCTACTTGCACGTGTGTTAGGGTCCGTCTACATTTTGTAACAAGTTTTAAAACTTTTTGTTTCATGACAATGTTTTACCACTTATTAAAAACTCAAATGAAAAATGTTATAGGATATTAATGTTTTATAAATATTTTCATATTTTATAACAAGCTATAAGTTTTCCTTTCAGCGTCGGTAAAGATCAAAGAAAAATATGTAGCTTTTGTTTTCTAATATGTTGCACCTGTTACAGAAATGTTTACCTTGTGTAACAAGTTGGATAGACTGTTCTCTCATTGGAATAACGCACCTAAGAGAGGAGTTTTTATCAATCAAATTAATTAGGTACTCACCCGCTTCGGTGACTGCGTGGTCAAACATGCTACTCTCTCAATAGACTAGACTGCAAATGACGGGGAGATCGAGGCTCGAATCTTTATCGGGTGTACTGAGGGAGGTTTTCCCAAAATGGTTTTCCACTCTTACTTCAACCAAATACGGGTACACTTCCTCTAAATATAGCCTTCTCATCCCTAAAACCTTTGGCGTAATTAATACATAAGCATTTAACCCAAACGGGTAGTAGGACGTGGTGCTAAAACATTTTTTAATTAGATACTTAAAGTCCTGGCTTGTCATTCGAACAAATTCTTAAAACTGGCATCAGTTGTGAGTTACCCAGCCAACACGCCATGGTCATCACGTTGAAGATCAGTCAAAAGGTCACTCGCACAGTATTTAGCTCTCGTGAATAAAGTAGATCGAATCAAAATCGTATGTTGGCCTTTTTTTGTTGTCTTTTTGCACAACACTACAGAAAAAACAGCCGCAAGGAGAACATCCTCCTGAGGCACCATGATGCAGACTAGGTAAAACAGGAAGTCATACTCCTCAGAGGCCATGATGCAGACTAGGTAAAACAGGAGAACATCCTCCTCAGAGGCCATTATGCAGACTAGGAAAACAGGAAAACATACTCCTCAGAGGCCATGATGCAGACTAGGTAAAACAGAACATTCTCCTCAGAGGCCATGATGCAGGCTAGGTAAAACAGGAAGTCAAACTCCTCAGAGGCCATGATGCAGACTAGGAAAACAGGAAATCATACTCCTCAGAGGTCATGATGCAGACTAGGTAAAACAGGAGAACATTCTCCTCAGAGGCCATGATGCAGACTAAGTAAAACAGGAGAACATTCTCCTCAGAGGCCATGATGCAGACTAGGTAAAACAGGAAGTTATATTCCTCAGAGGCCATGATGCAGACTAGGTAAAACAGGAGAACATCCTCCTCAGAGGCCATGATGCAGACTAGGAAAACAGGAAAACATCCTCCTTAGAGGCCATGATGCAGACTAAGTAAAACAGAAGAACATCCTCCTTGGAGGCCATGATGCAGATTAGGTAAAACAGGAGAATATCCTCCTCAGAGACCATGATGCAGACTAGGTAAAAAAAACTGCTTTAATTCATTTTTGTCAATGTTATACAATACTCAACAATAACAAGTTACAAAATAAAATTGTTTTACAACTTTTTTTAATGAATAGTGTAAACGGACCTTTAGGGACGTCTCATCGACAGAGTACCTTAGTTTACAAAGATTGCCAATTTCATTTCTGAGGTAGCCCCAAGTTTATTTTGGGTCTAGTACGCCCTGAACAGAAAACGTTTCCTCGCACTTGTTAACTAGGATCTCAGTTTTTACTCTATGAGGTGTAGAAAAGCAAAAACTACTTGCAATGTTGGACTATATATCAAGTTAAGTAAAGCTCGTCTCTAAATTTGTCAGTTGAATAACCACATGTTCGAAAGCGAAGTTATTGATATTCCTACACGCATCGTTGGCCAATATGGCCTAACGTGTCACTCTCATGTTGGACTGGATTGCCTGTGATGAGACCAGGGTTCAAATCTTGTTCAGGTTAGGATGATATATCATAACCAGTTTCTCACTATCTCTCTATCTACGCAACTTCTCTTACATTTTATCTAAAAATATACCTTCTTCATTCCTATCCCAAAAACGCAATAGTTCTCAACGAGGTTTCCTCATTGTTCGTCAAAAATTTCCAAATTGTAAAACTATTTATCAAAAATTATTTTTTATGAAGTTTACAAACACTCGATATGATATAACACTGAAACTGCAATACACCGATTTTTTTGAAATCACTGTGTCTTACTGGCTGTTTAAGTTATTCACAAATATAATAATAAAGTTTATAGAGTAGGGATTAGGAAGGAAGCATTTTAGAGGTAATCAACCCATATTTGCGTGGAAGGAGAGTGGGAAACCATTTAGGTAAAACGATGCTCAGTAGACCCAACCAGGATTCGAACCTCGTTCTCTCCGTCATCAGCAGGCTAGTCTAACACGAGAGTGAAGCAGGTCATATTCTAGTTACTTCACGACTAGCATAATATCGACTAAACTGTCAGAACATTAACGATCGAGTGGATGTTTGTTTGTTTGTTGATTTTGATCAAGAAACCACGATGTAGACATTGACTGCGTGTAGAAAAGAGATCCGTGCTAAACAGGACCTAGACAAGCAATGTATTCACATGGATATAACTACTACTATGGTAATATATCAGTGTCGCTGGAGATTTCTAAACGTATCTTTTGGACATGGGGTAGAACTTGGCTAAATCATTTGGTAGAACTTCGGGAGGTTTATTCCAAAGTCTAAATCTCAAGTTTGTTTCAAAAACATGTTTTAAAAGCATGACAGGATAGCTTAATGGAAGCTTTTTTTTCTTTTTTTCCAAGCACTGAGTGCTACTACCTACTTGAGTTATCAGCCTATACACTAATTACACTAATTGTTTTATGGATGAGGAAGATTATATTTACTTATAAGAAGTGTACCCACATTTTCGTGGAGGGAGAGTACAACGCCATTTTGGAAAATCCAACCTCAATACACCCGACCGGGATTCAAAACCCAAACTCCCTGTCATCAGTAGTCTAGTTTAACACGAGAGTGACTCCTTACACCATGCAACCACTGAATCAGGTACCAGAAACATTATCAAATGAGCTACAATGAAGCAATACCAGAGATTCCAGTTATATAGACTACAGCGCTTAGTGGTTAAATGTGTCACTAACAGGGCCGGATTAAGGCATGTGTCTAATGTGCCATGCACAAGGGCCTCCGAGGTTAGGGAACCCCACCTACCCCACAAATAAATAATTTAGACTTGTCATATTTATTTTTTTATAATATTATATTTCAATATTTTATTATTTTTTAGGTTTTTTCGTAAAGATAAATTGGATATTCCCTAATCGGATCCCTATCTGTTCATTCATTGTCCATGATATTGTCCACCAGGGGCGCTGGTAGCATGGTATCACGTGGAGTTCGACAGTCTATGGTTATAAAATATTAACGCAGCCTTTGCTTTTGGCAAACAGGAAATACTAAATATCTGCACAAGGCCCCCAAAAGTGTTAATCTGGGCCTGGTCACTAACATCAGGTCTACTGTAGATCAAACATGTTAATACTAACTTTAATATCATAATCAAAGTCTCAACGAACACATCCCCTTTTCCTGGTATTCAAACATCTGAAACATTTACTGAAATATTATCATTTCTAACGGCAATTATTTGTTTGGAATTAGTATTTTTTAACCATTATTACTCACCCCCCTTTCTCTTCTTCACCCAAAACACTATTTGTCCGTTACACCCCCTTCGTGAGCTTTCCCAGTTTATTAATCAGGCAAATGTCGGTCCATTTCATGAACTAGCTTCTTCTCTTGACCGTTTCACTAACTGTCAGTGGAGTGGAATGGACAAGAGAAGAAAATGTTTGGTCTTGAAGTTAATTTAACTTTAGATCAATTTTTAATGGAAGGTTAGTTTAAGTTAGGTTGGGTTAATTCAAGGCCGTAGTCAGCCAATAATGTCAGGGGGGTTTGGTGGGCATATCCCCCAATTGCCAAAGAATAGAAAAAATTATAAATTCTAAACAGTTCTAGAAGCAATCTGAAGTGTTTTTATATGGCAACACAGCCCTCTAATTTGTACTTGTACCTTAATTTTGATATTGTTTGAACCATAGATAAAGCCATATATACTTTGTTTATAACATTTTGGGGGGTGGGGGGTTGAACCCCCAAAACCCCCATTGACTGCGGCCTTGGATTAATTTAATATAATATCTTAAAAATTAATTTTAGCTAAGAGTGTAATGGATAATACAATAAGTTCCAGTTCATGAAATGGACAAAAGTTAATGTAATTTTTGCTCATTTCTTGACTTGAAGTGAATAAGCCAGTTCATGAAATGAGCGTAAGTTTGCCCAATTCATGAAATGTGCAGTTTCCCTATTGTTTTGTAAATAGTCAAGATGCCTTCTCCCTAATCCAGATGCTTCTCCCAGTAGTAGGCCGCCAGCCACGTTTCAGGCAAACTTACTGAGACATTTTCATTATTAGTGGTACTTGGACTTATAGTTAAGAGATGAGGAAAGTCGAAATGCGTTGATTTTGAATTTAAAGAAGAGATCCCTTTGTAGGGAAGATAAATCTCGCCTTTTTGTTGCTAGAGTGACTGCTAGATAAGCTAATACACGAGGGAATCATTATAACTATGATCAATTTTGATTATAGTATACGATTTGATCCATTCTCATCTTAATGTGGATTTATTTCTTCTAGTTTCATCCGTTCTAATCCAAATGTCGGTTTTCTTCTAGTATCATCTGTTCTAGTCCAAATGTCGGTTTTCTTCTAGTATCATCTGTTCTAGTCCAAATGTTGGTTTTCTTCTAGTATCATCTGTTCTAGTCCAAATGTTGGTTTTCTTCTAGTATCATCTGTTCTAGTCCAAATGTCGGTTTTCTTCTAGTTTAATTTGTTCTAGTCCAAATGTCGGTTTTCTTCTAGTATCATCTGTTCTAGTCCAAATGTCGGTTTTCTTCTAGTATCATCCGTTCTAATCCAAATGTCGGTTTTCTTCTAGTATCATCTGTTCTAGTCCAAATGTCGGTTTTCTTCTAGTATCATCTGTTCTAGTCCAAATGTCGGTTTTCTTTTAGTATCATCTGTTCTAGTCCAAATGTCGGTTTTCTTTTAGTATCATCTGTTCTAGTCCAAATGTCGGTTTTCTTCTACTATAATTTGTTCTAGTCCAAATGTCGGTTTTCTTCTAGTTTAATTTGTTCTAGTCCAAATGTCGGTTTTCTTCTAGTATAATTTGTTCTAGTCCAAATGTCGGTTTTCTTCTAGTTTCATCCGTTCTAGAACCAATGTCGGTTTTCTTCTTGTTTCATCCGTTCTAATCCAAATGTCAGTTTTCTTCTAGTATCATTTGTTCTAGTCCAAATGTCGGTTTTCTTCTAGTATCATCCGTTCTAATCCAAATGTCGGTTTTCTTCTAGTATCATCTGTTCTAGTCCAAATGTCGGTTTTCTTCTAGTATCATCTGTTCTAGTCCAAATGTCGGTTTTACTCTAGTTTCATTTGTTCTAGTCCAAATGTCGGTTTTCTTCTAGTATCATTTGTTCTAGTCCAAATGTCGGTTTTATTCTAGTATCATTTGTTCTAATCCAAATGTCGGTTTTATTCTAGTTTCATTTGTTCTTGTACAAATGTCAGTTTATTTATTTTAGTTTCACACACAGCTACACCCCACTCTCCAACCAGAAATAACCAACTCTGAATAAGCCGTGAATAATAAAGATAGTCCCTCCTAGCACAAATGTGTGTTTACTTCCTTTAGTTTCATATATTCTCATCCAAAAACGAGTTTATTTCCACCATCTTCAGACTTCCTCACTTAAATGCGGGTACATTTCCTCCCTCATCAAGTAAGGACCACATTATTCCACCCTCTCTAAAGACTGTGAGTGAGTCTAATGAGACCGCGCTGCTGGTCCATATCCATCCGCTTCACCTCGCCAGTCAAGACCGCAGCTAATGCCTGGTTTTTTGTACCTCCGTCCAGGAGAGGTTGGGGGAAAAAACCTCCTCAATTGTTATGGCACCCTAGCCAAGATGACGCAAACAAAGAACACGCATTGTGCTGCAGGCGCGAACTTTCCTGCCCTTCCAGCTACAACGGAGCATAAAAAAATGTGGGTTTAAAGGATGAGAGGGGATCTAATAGGGAGTCTGAATATATATATATATATATACATAAAAAATTCAATTTAGATTTTGTGGATTTGCTGGAATTTACTAAATTAAATTTGTCTCGTCCATTCTCGTAGTTGAAGAATTCACATGTAGGCAGGCGGGTTTGAAGCGTGCAGATATTTCTTCTATTTGGGTCAAGAACCAGCCGTTCGAGAGTCGTACAATAAATTATAGTGGTACATACAGAGTGAACAAGTCATATATACTATGCACACTTGTTTCCAACTTGTTATAGCGTCTATTCTTAATTTATATATTATATATTATAATAATATATTACTATATAATATGTATAATTTATATATTATATATTATAGATAATGTATTACTATATAATATGTATTATAATATGTTACATATTACATAATATAAATTAGAAATGTATAACTAATCTATTAAATAGTTAACAAAATTTTTAAAAAATATTCTAAATTTATAAATACAATATTCAAAACTTTTGACAGGAGATATTAATTTAACCTTATTTTAACTTGTTGTTTTAAATGTGTTTTATAATTTTTAATCTTTGTATTAAACTACAATTGTATTGTAATTTTTAACATGTTATTAATGATGGGTGGGTTGACAATTTGACTCTTGTAAATGCACTATTTTTTTAATCAATGAGATATTTTAAATACTATGAAATTTTGTTATAATTGATATACCAAGATTATAAATAACTTGTCCAGGGTCTTTCATTTGTAGAGAATTTTTTATTAGTAATCACATTTATAAAATCTTAAATTTGAAATATTTTTTTTCTGAATTCTTTAAATAACAATATCTAAGTCTTAACTTATATTAAATAGTTAGTTCTAAAAGATAAAACTAGTTCTTAAAACATATCTATAGCCCATACATTTTAAAATTTAACTATTCATATTTATTTGTTTTAAAATGTTAACATTTTAAGCGGGCATGGTAAATATTAAATAGTAAAATGGGACTTGTCAAAATAAATCAAACAATACATTTGGTATTATTATTTAACAATTATTATTTGACCATTGTTAAAAGATAATCCAATTCTTGATAGTATAACTAATTATGATAATTAATCTTACTGGTCCTGTTCCTAAGTGTCCGCTAGTTTTTACACTTGTAACCCGCCTAATGTCATTTAAATTCGGTGGTTTACAGCCCTTTGACAAGTCTGACCGCAATTTTTGTCTTTGAGACCATCGTGACCGCTTTATAACCTACAAGCATTCATATTTTGGTCTTTAATTACTATTTGAGTATTTTCACTGGAATCTATCTATCCGTGTGGGCTATCGACATTTCATTACATATGTGTGGTAGCTAGAATTTATATTTAGAGGAACTGTACCTTTATTTGCGTGAAGGGAGAGGGGGAAACCCGTTTAGGAAGAGTCACCCCAGTACCCCCGGTTTGAATTCGATTACCAACCTCATCATGGCAAAACAAACGTCCGTGACGTTAGTCCCGTGTGCTCGATTTAATTATTATACATCGCCTAAGATGTCTCAAAATATAATCAATGATACCAGTGAATATTTTGGAAACTATTCTAGCAACGCCACTTACCTAAACATGATACTGCTACAGTAAACTAAGTCAGAAGACAACTGTCAAGAGTGGAGTAACCAAAATAGATATAAGAAGTAAATTAACAGTTTATATCAATCTAACCGCTTACATTTTTTTAAATTTTATACCTTTCTATAATCATTGTAATCACATTAGGAGGTAAACATAAAGTTATGACCTTAACAATCAACTTCGGTTGTATTTAGGTAAAGTGCTTGCCTCAGGACTCGATGTTCACGGGTTCAAACCCAGCAGGTTGTGACGGATTTGTCTTTGAGCGATAAAAATCCGTAGTACAACTTGCTTCACAGGGGAGGTAAAGCCGTCGGTCCCATCTATATTGTGGCATGTGAAATAAACCTGGAAGGTATGTGTGAATACTTTTCCAGGAAAAATTGGTAGGCTCTTTTTCTCTTGCTCATATAAATTCTCGTGTGCTAATATAATCAATCCACGTTAAATATACCAAATAAATGAAAAATATTTCTTTATCCTTTACAAATTAAAGTAATTAGTACATAGCGTATAACCCGAATAAGTAGTAAAACGTATTTAATATAAATGTAATATAATTGTTTTTTAATTATATAAAAACAAACACTGAGGGACTCTTTGCTATGAAATTATAACTTAAACTAAAATAGGATAAAATTAATCAAACAAGGAATTTTTGAGAAAACTATCAAATATTCCGAGTACATACTCAAATATTTCGAGTTTTATAAAAATCTTTGAGATGAGTTCGAGCAGCTACAAAAAAACCTCCACTCTAACTCGAGTTATCGATTACTCGCACACCCTTAACTGCTATATTTCATAGTAACGGAGTGTAACCTCAAATAGGCGGCACCTTTAAATACAAATAAAGATGACTTTTGATATTTACATATCCTTAACCATAAGCTATACAAAAACGAACTAGCAAAATGTTGCTATTTTAAAATAGGAACTTCCCCCTAAGCTACTCGAAACAAAAAGAGTGCAAAAGAGGTGTATTGATGAAGTCTGCTGGTGGTGTCACTAATGATCCTCAGACAGACGCGCGCGTCATTATTGTTTTGTTTTTTTATTCAGGTAACGGAAAGCTGCGGGACCGCTAAATGACGACCAACAAAAACCGCATCACAGAGGAATAAAATGACGGTTGAATATCGATCGTCCTTGGAAAATACTTAATCTATATCTTTATCTAAACTGAAACAAGTAGTTCAAAAGGGTGGGGGGAGGCCTTTTTACTTTCTCATATAAAGAGAGATTATTGTGATTCTGAAAAAATCTATATCAAATTTACTATTAATCTTTACGTTTTATGTAAACATGAATCCAAGAAAGTGGATTTTACTATTCTCTCCGTCCTCATATGTCTGTTTGTCTGTTTGTCCTTGGCCACGAATCCGAAACGGATATATGTATTTTGTTCAAAATTGATAGTTAGATTTTATAGGGACTTTATTTGATTTTGACCTTAGCACTAAAATTAAGGGTAGCTTACTGATGAGTGGTTTTTTTTGAGTTCCAAATTTTTCAAAAATGACTAACGATTTTGATTAAAATGCGTATTTAATATTTTTTGACATGCATGACCAATAGCACCGTATCATTAATTTTGGAAAAGAATTTCGTTAAAGGGTGGTTTAGAGTTTGGAGGTTGGGGAATAAATAATTTTAGTGTTATTTACAAATCATTAATTTTGAAAATTTGAATTTTTTCAAATTTATTTGATCAATTTGTTTTAGTATTTATATAGAGAGAAAGAGTGTTTATTGTAATTAACAAGATGATAGGTTTGTTTTATGAGAAAAGCTTATTTTAGGATCGATTACTTCAAACCTATATTTGAAAATTATCATCTAAACTATAAAACACAATGTTATTAAGTTTGTGCGATTGTGTCATACCATTTATATTCAATTTCAATGTAGAATTTTTCTAATATTACTTCTTACTACCAGTTAAGTTCATACTCATGTGTAATAGCTAGGCTAATTTCTTAAGAATGAGGTAGAGTTGAATTTAGGGAGGTTTACCTGGATTTTCGTGTAAGAAGAACGGAAAACCAGTTAGGTAAAACCACCCTCTATACACCCAACCGGGATTCAAAACCCAATCTCCCTTTCATTAGAAGTCAAGTATATTGCAAACGTGACGCCTTAGACCATGCATGCTGCCACTGAAGGCGGTAATGTGGTATTGTCTTGAATATAATTATAATTGCTATTTTAGACCTTACACAATCGGTGGTACTAACGTCAGGGGTGTGTGAAAAGAGGCATCTCAGAACTACCCTCTCTCTCCTACTATGGAACTAAGTGAAAACTAGACACGCCCACTAAAATAACTTATATTATGATGGAAGTATAGGGAACGTAATTAAGGGTCGGTGTTTTTGCGGTTTTTATAGCAAAACTTTTTTTTTTTGGTCAAATAAAATTATATAACTCTCCGGTAGAAATATAGAGTTTAATTTTCTTCACATATTGATAGCAACAGTTGTTAAATATCTGTGAAGGCTGTCTTGGAATTTAATGACCACTTTTTATCTTCTTTTAAAAAGTTTTTTTCATCTAATGCTGCTATGCTCATTACAGATACTCAACAACTGTTGATATCAACACGTGAAGAAAACTAAACTATTTTTGTATAGAAGCAATATTGACCGAAAAAAATGTTTTGCTATAAAAACTGTGAGAACATTGCACCTTAATTCGTGTTCCCTGCGCTACCACCTTAATATTACGTCCAGCGGGGGACCCGCTTCAGTCGTAGCAGGATTTAACGCGCCTCTCTCATGTTAGATTGGACTGATGGCTACTGAATGATTGGAGTTTGAATCCCGGTCAGGTGCACTAAACTTGGTTTTATTAAATGGTTTTCCACTCATCCTCAAAGCAAATACAGGTACACTTCCTCCAAATTCAACCTTACCTCATTCCTAACAAATTAGCGTAATTATTACACATGCGAATGAACTGAACTGAACTGATAGTAAAGCATAATGTTCGGATTGTAAACACATGCACTTTCTACGTGGATGTGCTAGGTACAAGAAAGTTTGAACTTAAAGAATATGTAGCCACATTTGAATGAAGGAAGTTTGAAAAACTATTTAGTAAGAAAAACTCAGTTCATCCTGCCGGGATTTCGTACCTTTATCTTACTATCATAGGTAGAATGGTCTAGTGCGAGAGTGATCTCTCAAGATAGACTCCCATTAGAGGCGATTGGCAGCAAGACATGGCAAGCAGCGACGCAACGGGTGTTCGTCCGCTTGACGGGGCAGGGCGCGACAGAATATGGCATCGAATGGTATGCGTGCCTCTATCTTTGTTCCCGAGGCAGAACCATTTATAATGTGGTGAGTTCAATATCTCTGACAATGAGTGAAAATAAAGTGTTTCTGTTACGAGAAGGAAAGGTTAGAGCGTCGGTCTATTAGTGCTGCGATTGGTGAATACTATCCTCTTTTACCAGACCTCTTGAGAGACAGAAATAAATCTAGAATGTATCAAGGACAGTTTTACGAGTTCTTGAATCTTACAAAGCCTCTCCTCAACAGCCAAGAATCTAAGTTCTGTGAAACCATCACAGCTGAGGTGAGCTAACCGAACCCTCCCGAAGACGTACGGAATATTACGAATCAAATATTAACGTGCCTTGTTCCATGGTGAGGGGCGGCAAGTGACGCAAGGCAACGAATCTCCAGGAGTCTTGAGACTTCGCTGGTAGAGGTTCTTGCTGTGCCTTGCCTGGAGTAAACATACTTCCATTTATTTTTGTCTTAGCACCACGTCTTACAACCCATTAGGGTTACACACCTATATAATAACTATACTAATGTGTTAGGAATGTGGAAGATATAATTTAGAAAAAGTGTATCCGCATTTTCATGGAGGGATAAGGGAAAACAATTTAGTAAAACCACCCTCGGTACACCTGATAGGGATTGAATCCCAATCTCCCCTTCTTTAGTGGTCAATCTTGAAAAGTTTAATCTTAAACAAATTTTAACAACTGACAAATCACATAATTTTAGAATATTACTAATTATAAAATATCGTTAACATATAATTATGATTCTAGTAAATTTACAACACCAAATATTTTCTTAGAACACTTTCTCATCAGTATTTCCTTTAAATTGTATAAATTTATTTTAATGTTATATAGTTTAAATTAAGTTAAGACTATTTAAAACAATTAGCCTATGTGTAGTAGATTCTCCTGATTTTTTTAATAAATAGCCATTTATGTCAATAAATATTGAAAATAAAACTCTAATGATGAAATTGAATATTGTTATTATATAACATATTAGGCTCTACTATATTCTATATTAACTTTGAAAAATGACACGTTTAATGATAGTATATATTACACATATGTGTGTGGACACATACTTTAAATACAAATACTATAGTATGGATTGAACTTAATAAATAATTGATAAAACATGATATCAAAACAGTTTTACACTCTCTTTACATAAAACATATTTTACACTTTGGCCTATTTATAATCAATATTCGGCTTATACTTGTATAGCTTTCTTTGGTCTGCCAATAGATAGCTATGAATATTAGCACGTTTTATACTTAGCTTGACTATACTCGTATACCTGCTAGAATCGTCAAAGCATCATAGCCCTTAACCTGCCCATATGCCACCTATGACTCATCTTACCATATTAGGCACTAGTCTTTCCATATGCCATCTATGAATCATCTAACCATATTGGGCACTAGTCTTTCCATATGCCACCTATGACTCATCTTACCATATTGGGCACTAGTATTTCCATATGCCACCTATGACTCATCTTACCATATTGGGTACTAGTCTTTACATAACCCCTCTATGAATCACGTTACCATATTGGCCATTAGACTGACCATATTTAATCTTGTAATTTATCAATCATCTTACCATCTTTGCCCTTAAACTTTCCATATGCCATCTATTAATCATCTTAACATCTTCGCACTATGTCATCTATTTATAATCTTACCATCTTTGCATTATGCCATCTATTAATCATCTTACCAATTTGGAACTATGCCATATATGAATCATCATACAATCTTGGCACTTAGCTTACCCTTATGTAATCTATGAACCATCTTACCATTTTGGCACTTAGCTTACCCATATGTAATTTATCAATCATCTTAAAATCTTGGCATGTAGCCCACCTATATGCCATCTATGAACCATTTTACCATCTTTGCTCTCAGCCTGACCATATGCCATCTATAAATAATCTTACCATCTTGGCCTGAAAATATGCCACTTATGAATCAATTTATCGTTTTTGAACTTATATATCCCCTATTTGCCTTTAGCCACCCCATAATTCAGCTTGGCCCTTTGCCTGCTCCTATGCCAGCGATGAATAATATTGCCAAATTTGTTCTTTGTCTGTTCATTTGCCAACTATGGACTAGCCTGACAACTTTAAATATAACGTCAATAACTATTGTTTCTATATCTTGGTTTATTGTGAATGCGATTTACACAAGACATACTTACATTTTGTTTAAATAACACACTATTTTGATTAATTGTTTATCCAATTTTGTTTATAGTATAAATCATCTCATTTAGATGGATCAAATGTTCATTATATCGATTCTCTTATATAATATCATTTAAATAAAATGATATGCCATATTTATTTATACTATTATATTTGATCTTAATAATAGAATTCAATGTAAATGAAATCAATTAAAAGTTGGTAAACAATTGAAATTTATATGGGTCATAAGACTAATAGGTGAAATATAACATGATTACAATGTATGTATCCTGTCTGAGGTCAATGGACATTATAGGACAATATACTGATTGTATCTTGACAAAATATAAACATAGGTCAAATTACACATTAAAAGATACACACTAAAAATGTAAGTCAATTCATATACACAAACAACATATTAAAAATTTTTAACTAATAATATACGAATTATAATAAAGACTGAGTATTGACAATTATTGACCAATATAAAAATGTTATAATGAATATTTACGACAGAGAAGGAAATGTCCTAGCTAAGGTAGTTTTTGATTAATTAAATTGAATTCTATTCTTATCTTGTGTTGGAATTCCCTTGTTCCTTATTTAGCTGAGTGTGATTCAGCCATAAAATCTCGACATGTTTCAGCGCATCGTCGGCGCCATCCTTAGGACATTTAGATTCCTGACGTGAGTTCTTCCGGAAAATAATGGAATGAAACTTATTTTCCGGAAGAACTCACGTCAGGAATCTAAATGTCCTAAGGATGGCGCCGACGATGCGCTGAAACATGTCGAGATTTTATGGCTGAATCACACTCAGCTAAATAAGGAACAAGGGAATTCAAACACAAGATAAGAATAGAATTCAATTTAATTAATCAAAAACTACCTTAGCTAAGACATTTCCTTCTCTGTCGTAAATATTCATTATAACATTTTTATATTGGTCAATAATTGTCAATACTCAGTCTTTATTATAATTCGTATATTATTAGTTAAAAATTTTTAATATGTTGTTTGTGTATATGAATTGACTTACATTTTTAGTGTGTATCTTTTAATGTGTAATTTGACCTATGTTTATATTTTGTCAAGATACAATCAGTATATTGTCCTATAATGTGCATTGACCTCAGACAGGATACATACATTGTAATCATGTTATATTTCACCTATTAGTCTTATGACCCATATAAATTTCAATTGTTTACCAACTTTTAATTGATTTCATTTACATTGAATTCTAATTCTATTATTAAGATTAAATATTGTTTCCTTACTACAATTAAACATGTTTTTCAAAAATATCATATTTTAGTTGATACTCTAAAGATATCATGAGATACATGTAATCTTGTACATCAAAACGGTTTCTCCGTAGGATTAACAACAATACCATTGTTTCTTCTTTGTTTCACCATTTTAGAGAAGTTCAACACACGAATCTACACAAACAAAGCCTTAAAATGTATAGCTTCAAGTCTTTCGTGAGTATTCCACTGGATATATATATTATCTCTGGCTTTGGAAACTAAACATTCAAATAAGTTGAAACTGGAGTAAAAACTATACTCGTTCAGAACACGTTCCTCTATTGTAGTCTGCTCTTAATTCGTGTGAAAGCTGTCACTCTCCATCATTGCTTCGTTTTCTTTGAGACAAATAGAAACGTACTAAAGTGGTTACATGTAGTAGGTGTTTGAGTGTGTGTATTTCATTATTCACACAGCACAGAATATTTCAACAACCTGAATTTTTTTAAAAGGATTGAAAAAGCAACAGTATTAAGAGTTTGTTTTAAAGTGGGATGGAAGGGAACATGATTGAAGGTCAGTATTTTGGTAGTATTTTAGTCAATAATATTTTTTGAAAAACATAAATAAATTATTGTTCCAATAGATAAATTTAATTTGATTTACTACTTAATTACTATATGGCACTAGGAACTCTAAGTTAATTGCAGAACTTACAAAAATACGGTACCTATCCTTATCTTGAAATAGTTATATCCAGTCCACCTCATTACACCCTATCTCTATCTTGAGCTAGTTCTATCCAGCCCACCTCATTACACCCTATCTCTATCTTGAGCTAGTTCTATCCAGTCCACCTCATTACACCCTATCTCTTTAAGGTCAGTTATAATGTTATCCCCCCTCTACTCTTAGTTCTTCCCCACGGTCTCTTTCCATTGTGTTTGCCAGTCAGTACTCTGAACAAGGTCCCAGAATACGCCAGTCACTCTGCATGCTCTGTCCACAGCAATCAACGAGACTTGATTATCCTAACAACATTTTGTGATGAGTACAGAGTATGTAACTCATCATTATGTAACCTCCTACACTCTCCACCATCCTCATCCCTTTTCGGACCAGATATATTCCTTAGCAGCTTGGTTTTGATCACCCTAAAATTGTTTTAGTCTTGTAAGGTAAAAGACCACGTTTCGCACCCATAGAGAACAACCGGTAAAGTTATTGTTTTGTATATTCTGAGTTTTACATTCCTTGGCAGCAGGCGGGTTGTTAATGACATGTTGACCGAGTAGCAGCATGCATTTCCCGACTGTATTCTTTTCCTAATTTACAATCAGGTATTTAAATTGTTTCTAAATGTTTAAACACATGTACCTTGTCAAATTATATGTTATTAGAAGTGATCTCTAAATTATTGTCCTCAATATGTATTCTCTCTGTGATCATATACTTAATATTTTCAGCGTTCACCTATAAATCTATTACCTCACTAGCTTCAAGAAAATTTCTGCATTTCTTGCAACAACTTTCTTACTATTGACTAATAAATCTAAATTATCTGCGTATCCTAATAGTTGTGTTTTATCATTTTCACCAAATCTCTTACATTACCCTAATAACATACTCTAATTAGAGATTAAAAAGTAATGGGGTAAGTATATATCCTTGTTTAAACCCATTATATATTTTGAAAGTATCTAAAAAGTGGCATCCAACTCGTATCCTGCCACAAGTATCAGTCAAACTTTCCTCATTTAGCTTTATTTACATGCTTTATGGGTTATCCAAGACTGAACTAAAATGTAATATTTTTTTAACTGACTCATAGACCTCTATAAGATAAATGTATAATAATTATGTTCCGTCATCGTGTGATTTCAATATTTTTTCTAATATCTGCCAAATAGTATATATCCGATCCGTTGTTGATCTATCTCTTCGAAATCCACACTGATAATCCCCAATTAATTCCTCTGCATATGGTGTCAACCTCACTAGAATTATGTTTGTTAACATTTGATAGAATGTTGGTAGCAGTGAGATACCTCTTTAGTTATTAAACTTCGTTTTATCTTCTCTTTAAAAATGGGTGTTATAATACCTTCCTTCAGTTCTTGTGGTAGTACCTCATGGTTCCATTTATGGAACATAGCAGTTTATGGATTTCTATTAATACATTTTCACCACCAACCTTCATTAACTCTGCTGGAATTGATCATATACTTGGAGATTTATGGTTCTTTAACTTCTTAATACTTCTTTAACTCCACTAATACTTGGATCTGGGGCTAGTGGTTCAGAAGTATGGATTTCGATAGCCTCACCTAAATCGGATCCTTCGTGAACATTCAAAATATGCCTGAAATGGTCGTTCCATCTATTCAAAACATCGCTCATGTTTGTCATCAGATTAACACCCTCATCGCTCACTAATATGGCCCTATCCCACAGACAAGGATACACCAGACCCACAGCCTCCAGGTCAAAATGGCCGCGCTCCGTGGGAGAGCTTTGGTCCTTCGACCCGGTATTACTAGGGCCATCAAAGGGCATTAAAAAGAAAGCTCATTTTAAACATGGTTTCACTAGAGGGTAGACACAAATATCCAGCTAGAGTCAATCAGCCCACTTCCAAAATGCTAGGTTCAGGTAACGACACAAACCCATATTCACATAGTCCTACCCAACAAAAAGCTTACGCAGACTGTACATTACGATTACAACGGTCCCTTTATAATTAACATGTTAACAGTGAGTCGTTTAACGCGTGAACATTTGGAAGTGCTTTTATCACTGAGCATTGACACTAGCGAACTCCAGTGTTGATGGACTCAACCTGGCTCAAGGAGCGTAACAAAACTTGTCTGTGACCCAGCGGGATAACTTTTTCTACATCCGTTAATCCTTAAATAAAATTCCCTGATATTTTTATTTTTGATATTTTGTTATACCTCGTTAATTTATTACACATAGCTTTATCAACAGAATTGATTATTATTTGTCTTGGGCAGCACGTAATTTGACCACGACTCTTTATTTTGATTTAAAAGTCTCTCCTCAAATGCCACTATGCTCAAAACAAACATTCGAAAACTATTGAGATTATTTATTATCTGTTTGAGTTTCAAATAAATCTATCAACTGGAGCAATATTTTATTTATTTTGTCCCCAAAAGTGTATTGTTTTAAAAACTTATAAAATACAGACCTTAGCTCGCGTACTTTTTCATCCCACCTTAAAAGAATGAGCAGACAATCTCCTGGAGAATAAAATGGAAAGCACACAGAAGAAAATTCATAACTAGCGCTTAATCTTAGGTTCAAGCCCTCAGTCTAGTCAGGAGCGTTATTAAAATCCGGTATTATCTTGAGAAAACATATATTTCATGCCTTTCCACGGTAACTATGGACTTTTGTCATTTGGAAAGTCACTAAAACTATCTCGTGTTCATCAGTATCTCAAATTTATTTCGTTACTTTGAAAAACAACGTCTATTGGTTTTTATTAATCTTCCAACATAAATGTTGGGACTACCATCTCTAAAGGTGATGGCCGCTCGCTTGCGGAATCACACCATGGAGTTTTCTTTCAACATTCTTAAAAGACCCAAGCTACCATGAACGTACTATATCCAAACCGTATTGGTGTAACGCTTTTTTCCCTTTTTATTGTATGTGTAGAGAAACAAGTGGAATAGAATTCACCTGAAATAAGATTTATTTTATCGTAAATATAAAGCACACGATGTTTTATAAGAATTGTTATACATAACCCCTTTTTATTATATTATATACAACTTATATTATTGAGTGCTTATATAAAGTATAAATAGCTACAGTATAATTTAGCTTATATAAACTTTATTTTATATACAACTTATGCTATTTAATGTTTAGAGAAAGTAATATAAGTTTAATAGCATTATTGAGAAAGTGTAATTATATTAAAGCGTTTATCTAGATAAATCATGTAATAGTGTTTATAGAACAAATAGAGTTGATTAAATATTGCTTGAAATAAAGCTGCTGATATCATACTGTGCACTTAACTCATCCTGAAAGTTAACTGTCTTAACTGTCTTGACAGACTATACTATTGTCCTATCTTACAAACTGCGCCATAGTGGAACAATATAAGGTAAATATTGATGGAAAAATTATATATTTGTGTTTGAATATCAATTATCTGGTAATTTTTGTGGAACAATTTTTATTATATTGTGACGTTTATAGATAGAAATTATAAAATACAATGTTGGTACTGTTTGTAGAAAAAGAAGATTGTGTTGTTTGCATAAATTATCATATTTGTATAAAAAGTAAAGTGTGTTGTTTTTTAACAAGAGTTGATAATATTTACAGGGCAGGTAGGTATTATTGTTTGTAAGTAAGTTTATTAGCACCACGTGTTACTACCCGTTTGGGTTACTTGCTGAAGTAAGTTATTGATAATATTTGTCGAACGAGTATTTTAAACTGTGGTTACTACTGAGTAAAGGTAGTCACAATAATTATGCTCTGTTTATTGCTAGAGAAGGAGGTAATATTGACACCACTTACACTGCTACTAATGTTGGTAGATAAAGAATATTATATTGTGATTTCTACTGAATAAAGGTAGTTAAGTCATGGACCAAGTGTGTTTTAATTGACCAGGCGTGTGTTTGCGGAGATTAATGGTCTGAATTCCGACCTACGACTATCACAGCCAATATGGATTGCAGTGCTGGACGATTTTATATGCTCTATTCCTGGCAACAACTTTCAGGCTGTATTCACCTGGGATGTATGTAAATAATTCAAGTGCTTTTTGAGGGTGTTTATTCCCTGAATGGTTTAACACTCTCCCGCCACAAAAATTCAGGCACATTTTTTCTATTTATCCTCCTTAATCTAGTCCTATCACGCGAACAGCCCAAAAGGGTTTAAGAAGCGGTTAAAATACAGAGGTAGTTCTAAGAAAGCAGTTATTTTAGTTTAATTAGTTATTTTTGGGCACTTCCCACGTATAGAGAAGAATAGCCCACGGGCATCTTGTGCAATCCTTTAATAATATATTTATAAACTCTTGTATATTCACAATTACTGCTCTTCTCTTTGGTGCTTCGGCATATATTTCCACCAAGAGGTGCCCTTAAGGTGTAAAAGAATAAGTTAAATTATCTAACACTTTCACGACATATCTTTGAGAAATGCGAGCGAGTCCTGTGGGTTGGGTAGGCAAGACGAATGCTACCAGCGGACTATCCGTGGCCGGTTCTGATACGAGCACATGTGCCAGGGTCGCAAGATACGCAAGGAGGTTTCCAAAGAGGTGGAAAAGGCAAATGCCACAAGGAAGAGGAAACGAATATTAAATCAAAGTAAATTTGCATTTCAAATTTCCTAGGATGAGACCAGTTACTACCACTGGAAGACTTTTTGGGGTGGACTGGAAAAGTGGTCCAAGCAACATGGTAACGTTTATGTGGATGGGATTTCGATTTATTTAAAATTGGCGCTACTATACCTATATATTCCAGTGACGGAGTGGTTTGGGCTCAAATCCCGGACCTCCGCACTTAGATTTGTCTAACATAAGTTATGTTGCACTTCCTCCACGCAAATGCCAATACACTTACCACAAATTCTATCTTCCTATTTCGTGCTCTATTGGAGTAATCATTCGGATAATCCAGACAAATATTAAGACATGGTGTACGAGAATATTAAACAAAAAACTAACAAAATCTTAATTCACAAAAAGAGTCGTTAGTTCTTTCTTCAATGTCCTTATAAGTCTTCGTACCCTCATTGGTGGCAGCATGGTCTAATGCGTCATTCTCGTACTATACTGGATTACCAGTGATAGGGATATTGGGATTCGAGTCCTGGTCAGGTCTACTGAGAGAGGCTTTTCCTAATTAGTTTCCCATTCTATTTCCATGCATATACGGATAGATTAGTTCTAAAATGCTTCCTTCCTCATACCTAACCCATTATAGTAATGTATCATGTATGTGTTCAACATGAACAGGTATAAAGACGCAGTGATAAAATAAAAATAAAATAATGTGGGTCCTATATTGTGGTTTTGTTAGAAACTTTTGCAAGTATTAGATAACAACAGAACTGAAATGCGAACTTACATCCAAAGGGACTATTCAAAGTGAAAGAAAGGTATACCTCTGTAGGTTCTTTCAGCGGATAGGTTTGTGCCACTGTTGCCCTGGGCGGCTCAGTGTAGACATGTAAGTCGTGAAAATAAACGAAAGCAAAGCCAGTAAACTGGAATAGCGCCAGGGAAAACATCAGCCTGTGTACCTACATATATACCTCTCATACATGCCAAGGTGCAAAGGGGGAACGGGAGCTAACGCTACGGTTTCTGGGATCGAGTGAAAACGTCCTTTTCTTCTTCTTTTTTTTTTAACGTTGCAACGTTTCCCCTACCAACGCGATACTTTATCGTTAACTTTATTTTGGTTTTCCTAGACAGAAATTTCGTCATGGGATTGTATTTCTATTTTTAGAAAAAACTCGCTTTATTTATTGGTAAGTTTCTGTCTCATCCATACATCATTTACAGTAATTCAGACTTTTTCGCGCAGTTGAAGAACTAAAAAAAATTCCTGCATATTTTTTTAGCACCACGTCTTACTACCAGTTCAGGTTGTACACCGATACTAATTACACTAATGTGTTAGGGATTAAGACGATTGAATTCAGAGCTATTGTACCCGTATTTGCATGTAGAGAGAGTGGAAAATCATATAGGAAAAACCACGCTCAGTGCACCCGACTGGAATCGAACTCTGATGTCCCCATCATAAGCAGTCTAGTATATTGCGAGAGTGACACCTTAGACCATGCGGCCATCAAAGTGGGTACTATTTTCACATTCCCTCGGAGAGAGTAAATATTGTGATCGACCAAAAAAAATTGAATTCGAGATTTTGATGGATTTCCCGAAAAAGTTGTTTTCGCGATGTCATCTGTCTTTTTGTCTGTCTGTATCTCGTCCTAGAATCTAAACCATTTCACCAATCGGGTTAAAACTTGATAGCTAGAGTTTTCATAAGATTCCTCAAGGGAGATTTTGCAATTATGTATCACACCCTAAAATAAGGGTAGTCTACTTACGGGTGAGAAGAGAAAAGAAGGATTTTCTAGAAATTAGCTCTAAGATATTTGTTAAAAAACGTATCCAGGCAGTGTTTAAAATTACAAGCAAGATGGGGCATCTAAATTGCCTGAAAATGACTTTGAAGATACTTTACATAAGTAGAAATTTCTAATTATGATAATTTCTGCCATTCTCTGAGATACGAAAAAAGCTCTATGGTTACAAAAATGTAGGACTATTAAAAGTAAAAACTTTTATTGAAATATGTTTTTATAAACGCAGTAATTTCCTACCTATAGGAAAATATATGTTTAAATAGTGGTCGTTTTACACTCGTTCGGGTAATACGCTTATGTACAAATTACGCTAATGGTTTTGAGGGATTAAGGGCTGTTATGTTAATAGGAAGTGTACCTGGATTTGCATGGAGATAGAATGGAAAACCATTTGGAAAACCACCTTTAGTACACCCAACCGAGATTCGAACTTTAATCTCCCCATCATCGGGAGTGTGGTCTTCTGCAAGACTAGCGTGTTAGACCACGTGCCCACTGAAGCTGGTTGTTCTTATTACTCAATATGTTTCTGTAAAATTGTATATTATTTCATTTATGCTCTTTGATGGGCGTGAAGCTCTTTTTTCTTCACTGTGCCTCTGTAGCAATGTATATTATTTAGATTCATATACCTTATGGATTTTAAGTAAATGTCACAGTTTTAGTTAAAGGAGCGATAAAGTATGCGCGGTGCACCGTGCCATTTATTTTATTGCACTTAATTACACTTGTAGAACAGAAGTTAGGAAGGTAGGATTGAGAGGAAGTGTGATCTCATTTGCATATAACCAGATTGAGAGACCATTTGGATACAAACACTCTCAATACAGTCTGGCAGGGATTAGAGCCCATAATTCCACGTCAACAGCAAACTGGACAATATGAGCTTAGTATTTATACACGTGTCCAACGACGAGGGCATTTATCAAAATATGTTTTGTCACTTTGAACAATGTCATCAGTATTGATCATTGGTAAAGTTGGTTAGGGACGAATCATTGAGGAAGACCCATCTCAGTATAACTGGCCCGTCAATTGATCACCTGACCCCTCGTGAACCACAAACTGAACTGGATGATACTGGTGCCTTTGTCCACCTGTCCACTAATGTCGGTAACAGTTGATAGTTAGTGTTCATGGTAATATAATATTGCGCGTTTGGGCTACATAAAATTGTAGCCCAGTGGTGGAAAGATTACTCTTTACTAATGTACAGTACCTTCGCCCAGGGGACGCCCGAATGTACCAATCGTACATCCTTTCCGTTGAGGCTCTTTCCACGTTCCGATGAGATGAGGTGATGGTGATAGTGAGTATGAGGGTGTGGAACCAGTGGAAACACATATAACTAACTAATAGAATCCTGGTGACCGGTGAGGTAGTTCCTCTTACAGTAAAATTACCCAAGCTACCAGCCGAGAATTGAACTCGGGATCCCTAGGCTTTTAGCCAGGTGCACTAACCACTACACCACGTGGTTGGTTAGTGTTAGTGGTATATTGAAGCTTTCAACTCTTACGAGTGTACACGAGTGCAGGTATAACTGCTATATTCTCTGTGATATGCTGCAAGTAGTCATTAAATGCCCCTGATGCAACCTTGGCTCTGCAGTGATCACCAGTGCAGATATAACTGCTATATTCTCTGTGATATATTGTGAGTAGCCATCAAATGCCCCCTGATGCATCCTTGGCTCTGCAGTGATCACCAGTGCAGATATATCTGCTGTATTCTCTGTGATATGTTGTGGGTAGCCATCAAACGCCCCCTGATGCAACCTTGGCTCTGCAGTGATCACCAGTGCAGTATAACTGCTATATTCTCTGTGATATGTTGTGAGTAGCCATCAAATGCCCCCTGATGCAACCTTGGCTCTGCAGTGATCACTAGTGCAGATATAACTGCTATATTCTCTGTGATATGTTGTGTGTAGCCATCAAATGCCCCCTGATGCAACCTTGGCTCTGCAGTGATCACCAGTGCAGATATAACTGCTATATTTCTCTGTGATATGTTGTTAGTAGCCATCAAATGCTCCTGATGGGAACCTTGGCTCTGCAGTTATCACAAGCAAAAGTAGTGCTGGCCCCAGCTGTCCAAGCTATGAATACCACAGTTTTCTCAGTCCCGACAAGGGCAGCATGCTATTCATGAGAACCAACCCTCTCGGCTACCCCTAAGCCTCCCTCCTCCCCTTCGTTTCCCCAATCTAACTGGATGCACGTCCTCAATCCCATTACCAGCACGTGTTACCCTTGGTCCTTCATGCCCTAGCAGTTGGTAAACATGGAGGGGGTGCAAGTATCTCCGCAGCTAACCAAACATTCTCTCTTCCACGACCCTTACAAATGAGCAGGGTAGGGGGATGGTGTGGGGGTGGGGGGGGAAGGATTTTACATTTCCACCCTCGCACCATGCTCTCCACCTCAATCTTGTAGACACCCATTATAACACCATCCGTGCGGGCAAGCCCCGACTAATTCCCAACCCTACTTATATAATAAGCATGAGTCAGTGCATGGAGAACGCACTGTGTATGCCTGGGTCACCGCACGGGGGATTTCTCTTAGTCAATATTTAATAAATATATTTGAGCTATCTCGTTAGATTTTCATAAAAAGAAAGTATTGTTGGTGATAAATTTCTACCTCTCAATTAAGATGACTCTTTAGGTTTATGTGCACCCCAATCCAAAAATGTGAGTCTTAAAATTCAATCTTTCCCGTGTATTATATGTCTGCCTATACCTGGGGCTATAGATTTATGGGTCTTTTTCATTTATTTCTGATTCTAGCCCTATAATAAAGGTTAGCTTACTTGTGGCTTAACAAGTTTTTTATAATATGCCTATAATGATTTGACAAATAACATGTTTCTGTCATAACCACCGAGCAACGTTTGAATGTTTGTTTTGATTTACATAACTCAAGTGGAAGCACGGGCTAAAAAGTGCTGGCTTAGTTTATATGAAATAACGAACTAGAAAGGTTAAAAGAGAGCGCTGACCATTCATAACATTGTTGAACTAGTTGGCCAGGAAAGGGGCCATGGCGAGGTATAAAAGACTTATTTTTTGCATCGGGGCCGTCACAATTTCATCGATATCACAGGTAGTCCCGCTGCCCGATGTCATATCAATATTATTATTATTATTAGCACCGCGTCTTACTACCCGTTCGGGTTATACGCACTTAAGCTAATGTGTAATGGTGGGGTGATTGTTTAACGTGAAATCCGAACCATGGTGGAGGCCTAGCATTCCTCACATTCACAAGTTGTGATTAATACACGTCTTGTCAGAGGTGAAGGAAGGATTTGGCAATCAGATAAATCTGTGCCGGGACCGAGGATTGAACCCCGGACCCTCAGCACAGAGGTCTGACACCTTACCCCTAGACCACCAGGTCACCCCATACCAATATCAGAATACATATTTGTTTCATCAGTAGCACTTGTACTTAGAGGACATCCGTTGAGCCCAGGGTCCCAAGATCAAGTTCTGTACGGGTCCTGCGCACAGTCACGCGGCCTAAATGTCCACGGGTTAAGCCAGTTCTTCACAAATAAAGCCCACAAGGGGCAGGTCACAAAAATTGTTTGGTTTTTATAATCATGACCTGTTTAGACTAGTTATAACAGTGCGATCTAACTATTTAATTACATGTTAGGTTTAGTCTAATTTTACACACAAGTATATCAAAGAACTGATTTTCATAAGTAAAGAATAAACTTAATGATAATTGGAACAAATATATCTACAAGTTGAGAGGGATGACGAGGTATATAGAAATAATTTCCTCTATATTTTGTTTAATAAATCAAATATAACCATATTGCCAGTGACTTATATTATATAATATTAAATCGCCCGTGTGAATAAATAAATAAAGTCATGAATCCGTAGTTGAAGAATACTGTGTTATGAGACTCTCCTGATAATACAGACTGGTTTTAATTACGGATTAACCGCAGTGAGGTTTTTAATGTCAATTATTTAACAACGAAACCGATTTCTAGCAAAAATAACTAAAAGCGTGCATCACAGGCCAATCAACTCTGTGATGCAGTCGGCTAGAAATAATAGAGCTACACGAACACTATTGCACGTGGATCATTTCTGATTAAACATTAATGGAGATGAAGAGTTAATAGAAGTTACTAATACTGAATAATGTTGAATTATTAATGATATTTGTATAAAAACTGTATTTGAAAGGCAGTTTTTAAACATTTTTAAATAGCTTCACAGCTTCACACTGTGTACAAATCTTCATTCTGTCATAATAGGGACATACTCTAGTTATTAACAATAAATTTTGTCGTTTTGTCCCCCATCGTCACCGCGTAAAATTTCGAGTAATCATTCAAATACGAATGCACTGCACACATTTCTGGCAAATAGTAGATGTTTTCTTTTCCCTTTTAATCCCATATCTCATGCGAGCCGGGACGTGAGTTGGACCTGCTATGATGAAAGTTTTAATACAATTTTCCAAACGCGTTCTTAAAATACTACTAGCTTCAACAGTTATAATAATAATAATAATAATAATAATAATAATAATAATAATAATAATAATAATAATAATAATAATAATAATAATAATAACAATAATAATAATAGTAATAATAATAGTAATAATAATAGTAATAATAATAATAATCTATTGGCAAACTGGTAAAAGCGAGAATCCATGGACCACTGTTTGGGTAACTGATATTTGGTAGTTTTGGTAGTTTTTCCAGCCTCTGTATTTAACAACTGCATGGTACGACAAAATCCTCAAATATTTCTCATAGAATATTACTGTAACATAATATTTTACCATGCTACCAATTAAAATAGAATTGAGTATTGGCACACAAATTATTCGTTGATCATATAGTGGATTATTTATATAAAACAGATAATCATTTACTTCTTTACTCTTTTATTATTCTATTTCTTGCGGTCACAGAAATATGCACATTAACTATAAACCACACATTTATAAGATCCAGATAACCGGCCAAGTGTCGTCAAAATATAAAATATATGTACCGGTCAAACACCCCCCGCCCTCCAACCCACTCGTGAACAACCCCCAGCGAATAGCTGAAATACAAGATGTACAACCATAGGGTTGCCGGTCACATACCAAAATACCTCGATGTAGGAATTCCATCCTTATTTGGAAATTCCTATAACAAAAGATGCAGCTAAACAATAGGCCCGGGTTATTTTTAGCACCAAACTTGTATAGACATTCCTTAAATATAGCTCCTTTACAATGTATAGATAGGTTCAAATATTACATTTTATATTGAACAGAATAATCATTTAAAAATCAGCTATCAGTGAACTACTCCTTGATAAGTTTTCCTTAGAAAAACAAGCACTATTTCGAAAATTATAAGAAATTATCTTAAAATATAAGTTTTAAATAAAGCTGCTAACAGTATATTTTTTAAATCACATTTTCTAAAATCAACCTTCATTAACGTTTAGATGTAATAGATATTTTTAAAAAAACATACACTTTTATCTATTTGTGAAAAACTCCCTAAACAGCCATTTTTAACAAAAATGTTAGAGACATTTTAGAAAATTTCAAATTTTCAATAATTAGTCATCAGTCAACTTCCTTTGAAGGATTCTACCCCCTCCTGAAAAAACAAATATACATGGCTATATTTTATGTCCACTATCCATTACAAACAAAATTGTTAAGGCCATTTACAAAAAAAACTTCAAACATTCAAAAAAAGCCATCTTAATTTGAACGCTAGGATCAAATTGAAAAGAATGCCTTGAGGTATGACCATATTACATCTAAACATTAGTTTGAACAAAATCCATCGTATCATTTTGGCTGTCGCTCCAGGATCAGACAAACAGACAAATATGTGGGACAGACCGAACTTTTCAACCCACGTTTTTGGGTTTGGAGGCAACTTAAATCGTCAAGATTCACCAAAATATCGAGATCAACAGTTTTCACGATTGAAAGATTTTCTCTGTATGCTAGAAATAGTTTTAAAATGGTAGAAATAAATTATTTAATGTTCCGACTACATTTTGGACAGGTTTTAATCCATCCCAAATAGTTCATATCTGGGCTTTACGCATGCATTAATAGGTTAAGGATGAGTAAGGTAAGATTTACAGAAAATTTACCCAAAATGCGTATAGGGAGAGTGGAAAACTATTTAGGAAAAGATCACCTCCAGTACACCCAACTGGGATTCGAGCCTTGAACTTTCAGTCCCCGTTAATCCAGTCTAACACGAGAGCGACGCGGTAGACTATGTGACAGCTGATGCGGGTTAAACAACCAATGACATGCACACAATCAGTAGCACCCGATTATCTTATGTGCAGTCGTAAGAACAGATGTGCTTATGTTCTGCTCCAAAAGAGACTGTAATAAAATGTAGGAAGAAATAATAACAACAGATAGAGATGGATATAAACAAATAAACAAGGGGTGAATTGACAAGACTGTATAAATATACATAGCCTTATATGGAAGAAGATAGAGGAGCTAAGTAGCCGACAAGAGTATACGACTTATTGTAGACGAACTATCATTCTATAAAATATCCAATAAATACGTATATAATAAAATAACATCTTCTTAGACTTGTCAATGACAGGTTGATCTTTGTAAAAAATTTATCTTTCCGTCAATTTTTACTTGAGTTAATAAAGTGAGAGTGAACTAAATTAATTATATTTTTAATAAATAACAAACATTAAAAGAAAAAATAAGAAATTTGGCTCAGTTAGTTTCTGTCCCGTGATATATAATATAAGTATGCAAGGTTTCAGCTTTTAGGTCATATAGAGGCTTTTAGAGGGTGTGGGAATTATATTATGTGGATATGTGACAGTCAAAATACTGTGAAAGTTTTCAACAACGTTTGTTTTGGAGCTATGAACTGTTAAATTTAGAATGCAGAGTATATTTCCAAAAACAACAAACCTCAAAATAATTCTAAAGGAGAGGACGCAGTTCATTAAAGTTTCCCTGTGGGTATTTTTCTATTTGAATTGTGTGTGTCAATAGATAGGTGAATTTTTTTTACAATAGCTCTTAATTGAGATACTGATAGGCTGACGTTGAATAATTAGAAACATTGGACGTGATAAATGGATGTTGTCTCCAATCTACATGGGGCTCAATATCCTGTTTAAACGAGGGAGTGTTAGGGAACAAATCCATACATTGTAGATAAAAAACTCTAAACGTTAGGCTTTTTGAATTTATTATTATACATACATACATACATACATACATACATACATACATACATACATACATACATACATACATACATACATACATACATACATACATACATACATACATACATACATACATACATACATACATACATACATACATACATACATACATACATACATACATACATACATACATACATACATACATACATACATACATACATACATTACATACATACATACATACATACATACATACATACATACATACATACATACATACATACATACATACATACATACATACATACATACATACATACATACATACATACATACATACATACATACATACATACATACATACATACATACATACATACATACATACATACATACATACATACATACATACATACATACATACATACATACATACATACATACATACATACATACATACATACATACATACATACATACATACATACATACATACATACATACATACACATACATACATACATACTAATCACGCCATTCATTTGTAGGGCCCTACACGGTTAGTAAGACTGTCAATATGATAAAATAATAATTAATACTGACACTCTGACTGATCGTGTAGGGCAGTACTGATGGACTGATGACGGACTTGCGAAAATACTTATGTGATCCAAATTTTCTGATCACATCAGTCTCAGTCCATCAGTCTTGCAAGTGGTGGGAGAGAGACTGACAGTAATACTGACCGTGTGCTCTTGCTCGTCAGTATTTCCTTCAGTCTCGGTAGCAAACACAGACTGAACACGTCTTTTTATTATCATCCATGTTGTTGCACGTTGCAAGCAGGAGCTGAGACTGATAAAAATAATGATACGAAGACTGACCGTGTACGGTCTCGTTGTAAATACTGATGTATACTGTGAGTCAGACTGTACATATAGCTCAAATAACAACTCCGTAACTCAATACATCCTCACTAACTTTCTCCACACTTCCCTATCGTTACATACTCCCTTACTACAGCAACATCCATACATGCTCTTTTATTCTTAAAACTCTTAATGTTTCTCTTTTTCACACATTCGTCAACAACATTTACCCACGTCTTGCATGGCCTACCCCTTCCTCTCTATCCACATACTCTACCATATATTTGGTTCGTCACTGGATCCACACTCAACCTCTCAACATGCCCAAACCAACGAAAGACGCTTCTTTCACATTTACCTATTGGATTCACTGAGGGGGTAAATCTGTGCGTGACAGTAAAAAAAAAAAAGTTGATCCGATACGATAAGGACAAGTGTGCGCACATCTTAATAGTTTGTAGCTCTATGCCCCTTCTTGCCCCCCTCCACAAACATCCGGGTTTGACCTACCACCGTCCTGCATTGTGGAGTCATATCTTCTTAGAAGACCATTATCTGACAGCTATAAAAGTTACTAGATCCAATTTCACGTATTCATACATCAAGTCATATGACCTGCAGCAATCACTTTTTAAATATAGTATGAATACCAATAAGATTGCTATGATAACATATTTGTAAATTTGAAAAATGACACCTGGACATGGCAATCTAACCCGGGACCCTCGGAATACCATGCCAATGTTCTCCCACATAAATATCCAAGGGTCGTCCCGTGCTCAAGGTCATTCTTCACTCATAGTTTAGGGCAGAGTCTATGATAGACGTGTGTAAATCATCGGCTACTTGAATCTCTCATTAAAACCACAGCCATCGGCGACTATCGGAGTGGCTTTATGTAGAGATATGTTGCTTTGCTATTTTGTTTACAATAATTGTACAGTACAACTAGCTCAAGTAGTAGAAAGCTAATTTTTCTTGGAGGTCCATTTAAAAGTTTTAATATACCTTTATCCAGTAAAAGTCCAGGTTGGGTATGTACCCCCCTAGTCCTCCCTTTCTATGCCCTTATGTACAAATAATACCCCCAATAATATATATTAAATTGCTAACAATGTTGGCCGCAAAATATATCAAAATACTCTGCCTAGCGCACGATTTTCTCACCTTCTACCAAGTACCATGTTTCTAGCCAGTTTAGTCAGTTTTCACTTCACGTTTGTTAAAGTCAAAATGGTTCTCGAGGTACCTCAGTTTGAATCTAATTCCTCCCGCTCGATTCCGTGGATTGGTGACAACTATGATTTCAATACTGATGATCATCTCTTGATTTTATGTTCTTTGCAACGAGAAGAAAATGGGCCCATCTAATCAACGAGAAAATACAAGAAATTGGTAAATATTATTATATAATGTATGACTTATACCTTAATGATGAGAAATTCAAGACTTACTTCAGATTGAACCAAAAACAGTTCGTGGAAGCCCTTCACTTTAGAGAAGCGCACAACAGGAAAGGGAATGCACGATGTTACACAAAAATCACTGGGCCACCAATCAAAAGATATAGCTAGTCATGTGCCCGATATAGTTCACTACGTGGTCTGAATTGTTCCATTAAAAATAATAAAAGCTATTTTCCAAAAGTATAGCTCACTTTAAGTGCACTATGCGTAATATTTTGTTGTAAAATTGACTTAAATGGCACTTTCTATGAATATCAGACCTTATTTCCACACCTGCAATAGCAGTGTTACCAACCACGAGAAGTTAATTTATAGATTGATGGACGATTTCAGTCTCGATGAGGCCCAATGTACTTTTAGTTCCCACCTGAAAAAAATTACTTTGCTATCCCCTGCTTTAGATACTTCCAGGGAGTGAAGCCTCCTGTCCTTTTTCGTCCATGTTCGTCCTCCATCAAACATCGGACCTCCCTTCTTGCCATCAGACATCGCTACCACCAGATGTCATTTTCAGAGAAAATCAACGAGTTTTTCTGGCAACTTCATCCATCCTCTTTACTCCTCCCCCTACAGGAAAAAAAAAGGGTAGATTTCGCTTACTGGACGAAAAGAACGGAATAAAAACCCACCCCACAAGGTTTCGAGAGGCATGGGGAAGTGGACGTTGAAGATAAAGACTGTCTAAAAGAGAGACAGAGTTAGAATAGAGCCACATTAAGAAGAACGAACAAGACTCTGTTGAATGGTGGGTAGTGGTCAGTTGAGCGTGCCTCCATTTCCAGAATCAACACCTACTTGAATTATACTGTCAAATGCAAAAACATTGGGTGCTGGCTGTGAACTAGTCAAATGTACGAGAACTAGCCCTTTTATTTTTTGCTACGAGTCTTATTACCTGTCCTAGCTATCTGCATATTTATATTAACGGGGCAGAGTCGAGGGATATATACTTTCTAAAGTCATGTAACCACATTTTCACGGAAGTAGAAGGGAAGGAACGTATCCCTGGTTGGGGGGGGGGGGCTCGTGGGGCTGAAGCCCCCCTCCCCCGAGATCCAAACAAAAATTATACATTATTATAAAAAGATAAAAATTTACAAAAATTATCTGTAATAATATCTTGTCGTTGTAGTAATAAATTTCTAATTAAAAGATATATTAGTAATTAATTTAAATTTCACTTTCTTAACCGGACTAAACATCGTGAATAATAAGATGGAATATACTTAGCAATTCCTCCACAAACAAGATAAAAATATGTCAAAATTCCGTAAAAAATATATTACAGCTGACCCATGCTTGGCATTCACTAATAATTAATATACTTTTTATAATTTTTGATCGAAAATATATGTAAAATGAATATATTTTCTATTAGAGGTCATAAAAGAATATCAATATTAGTGAATGCAAGAATAGGTCTACTTCAAATATTTTTGTACGAAACTTTTATATTTTTTTTTCTCAGTGCAGGTCAGCTTCGTCCACCCCCCGATGTTAAGTCCTCAGATGACCGTCGTCGTCGGACAATATTTAAAGAATGAACTCCCCCTCCCTTCTCCGAAAATAAAACTCTGTGGTACAGTTGGCTAGAAATCGTAAATTTACACCAACCTTCTTGCACGTGGATATTTCTGATCAAACATTAATGGATATAAAAAGCTAACAGAAGTCCTAATACAACATTTTTGAAATATTAAATGATATTTAGGATAAAAACTCATTGAATAGGCCGCTTTTGACCATTTTAGAATGGCTTCACAGATAAGCATTGTCCACAAATCTTCATTCTGTCTTAATAGAGACATAACTTTGTCCGCTTTGTCCCCCACCATCACCGTGGAAAATCTCGAGTAATGTTCTAATACGAATGCACTACACACCATTCCAACATATCTTGCCCTTTACTTTTCCCTTCAACTCCCATACCTGCGTGAACCGGGAGCTGAGTTGGTCCTGCCATGATGAACGCTCTTAATGATTTATTTCAAATCATTTTACAATAGTAGATAGGGCATTCTACTAGTATCTGGCTTTATAAGCTCATTAGCATTGATTGAGTCATTTGACTCAGGAGCATACTGTTTACGTCAGTTGGTTTTTAAATTTTATTTGAGTCTTTCAAGTTAATGTGCGCAGAAAAAGGAAAGCTTAATTTTTTTTCAACTCAGGCCAAATGGACAACGCCAATCATGTGCTTAGCTTAGAGCTCGTCATGTAGTTATGTTTCTAGTATGTTCCTGTTGTTGGCGAGCGTGTGTATTCACGGTAAAGTCTGTTATAAATCCTGATGAATCATCTTCTCTAGCAGACCAATAACTATAAAGCTGGTTCTCGTAGAACGCTCGCAGCGCTTTCTTGTGATGAGACACGTAAACCAGACTAGGTTGTCTGAACTGGCCACTTAGTAAGGATGTCAATCAAACAAAGTGCATCGGTCTTGTCACAACCCTCCTTTCAAAAGCTAGTTTTAGAGGGGGTTGGAGTTGGGGAGGGCGACTATTGGCCAGAAGGGTGTGGGGAGTATTTCTTAGACTAGAGAGTAAACAGAGCCGTAATGAACACACATTCAACTTCATTGCAAATCCAACAAACATATTGTGCAGAGAGGATGTTGCCGTCTCTAAGTGTTTCATTATTCAGAGTGTTTCACAGAAATCTCTGGGGGAATCAACGTTCAGTAAAAGCAATCTACAGATGATTTCGCCATCTGTGCAGTTTATTATTATATTCTAGCAATCCTACAACTTTTGGTTGGTGCGTGGTCTAATTCACAACTATCGCAGTAGAATAGACTACTGATGATGGGAGATCGAGGTTCGAATCTCAGTCGGATGTACTGAGGGTAGATTTCCAAAATGGTTTTCCACTCTCCCTCTACGCAAGTGCTTGTACACTTCCTCTAAATATAACCTTCCTAATCCCTAAAGCTATTAGCGCAATTAGTAAATAAATTTATAACCAAAATGGGTAATAAGACGCGGTGCTAAGAACAAAAATGGGGTGGATGAAAACGTAGGTTAGATTCCGTATTTTTTGCAGTTTTTATGTCAATTTTTCTTTTTTTGCTCAAATAAATATATTAGAGTATACACGTTTGGTCTAATTTTATACACATAGTAGGTTCAACAGTTCTTGACTATTTTATGGGCATTACAAAATAATTATAGACTCTGCCTTAAAATAAGAAGTTGTATGATTTTGGGCACAGAATGGTTTTAGATAGCTCAGTGGGAAAAGCAACAAAAAGTCAATTCTAAGGTTGCAAGTTCCATTCCTTATGTCAAATATTGTTACGCCATTTAAGCCAATTTCTCATCGTTGTACGAGCAAAGTTTTAGGTATTGTGGAATTTCTCTTTGGATTTATGAATGAAACTTCAGATGAACCTTCTTTTTGGAATTAATGTGGAGATTTCTTCTTGGTGATCAAGTGAGATTTAAAACAGATAAATAATATATTATTCAATAGAACACTCTGATAGTAAACATAATTATTTGATGCCAACACAAACTGATGGTCAAAGTGTCCAAGGCATCAGTCTCACTATTAATGTAAAAGTTAAAAATTAAGTCAGGTTTAAGTTTCTTTATTTGGAGTTACAGCGTCAACACACAGATAATTACTTAATATATTGTATTTACAAGATTTAATATTTCATAATTGACATATAAAACGCCCATTTTAGTGGCTGCATGGTCTAAGACGTCACTCTCGCAATAGGCTAGACTACCGATGACGGGGATATCGGGGATCAAATCTTGGTAGTGTGTACTGAGGGTGGTTTTCAATGTTTTCCACGTTACCTACACGTGAATGTGGGTACACATCCTTTAAATTCAACCTTCCTCATCCCTATCTCACTAGCGTAATTAGTAGAGGAGATGCGGGTATTATGGAATAGTCGTGCAATACGGAATACCATTGTTTCTCATATATTAAGTGTCGCAATCTATCGTTAACTATTTCAACTATTACAGAAAACAATTTCAAACAGCTAGTGACGCCCTCACTTCGACAGATCAACTGATTGTTTTGTGTGAGAGACGATTGTTTGTTTTTGCTGTCACAAAACTTTTTACAGGCTAGTGTTTATCATGCTGTATTTCTTTACTCTACTGTTCTTATTAATTATAAACTAATCATTAGGTTAAGGCTAACTCATTCTTTTCTTTGAGTTAAAACATTATTTTACTGTAATTTTATTATAAATTAACAAAAATATTGTTTTCCAAAATGGCGAGTCGAGCAATAAAGAAAACTACTTTACTCGCACTTCCTCTACATATGCATATGACCTGAACAGGTAGTAAGACACGGTTCTAAAAAAAAATACAAGTAAGCAACCTTGAAGTCACTTCAATCCCTTAAGCTATCTCTTGAGGATGTTTTTGTTGGAATGTTTCTGAGATGTTTCTGTCAACGGGCTTGCTAAGTTTTCCACGAATAGGACAAAGTCGTGTCAATATGAGCTGAAAACATGTTTTTGTACGTTAGAGATGAACCAACTAAGAGGAGTTCTACCGATTAAAATTCGACATATGGGCTAGCTTGTTGTAAGATATTGGTCTTTTCCCCTACCACGTCTTGGTATCCGTTTGTGCTACACACCAACACTAATAACTATATAATAGAATAAGGTACGATTTTTAAAGAAAATGTGCTCACATTGGGGTGGATGGGGAACGGGAAACAATTATGTAAACAATATCCTTTGTACAGCTGATCGGAATTTGAACCCCCATCTCCATGTCAGTGGCAAATCAGTCTAACACAAAACGATGAGTTGGACCACTCTGGTTAAAAAAAAATCTTTCATTAAAATGTTTTCATAACAAATAAACGACCAGAATTTCAGAAATTAATTTCAATAGGGTTCTATTTTGATCAAGGGTGTAGAAATGTGGGGTAAGAGGGGGCCCAGACTCCCCCTGGATTATTATGGAGCCCCTCCAAAGGAGCTCCATACAATACGTATTAAATGTTTTATATAATGTTATAGTAAAATCGTAGAACCCCTATAAACATTTGCTTCATACGCTCTTGATTCTGATGATAAACGATGTGAATACACAAAGATTGGGTTTTGTTTTGAGCAATTTTTCATCTGTAAAATGTTTATCATTAATGTCATGACATAATCAACAAATTTGGTATCATCACGTGAAGAAAATTAAACTCTATGCTTAAAGAGGAGAAAGGTTTTATTTATTTTGAACAAAAAAAGGGTTCCTATAAAAAACGGTAAAAACACTGAACTTTTCTTAAGTACCTTACACAGCCACCTAAATGTTGAAATTTGGCCTATATTAAACGATAATCCACAGATGAACATGTCAGAAGCACAAGGTAAAACTATAATATTTTCAAGTGCTAGGTAACTTGATATGTCCAGTAGGGACGTCAAAGGTTAATGTGTATACACTTTAGTTTAATCTAAATAAAAAATGTTGAAAATTATTTGTTTCTTGACCTAGTTCTTAGCTTTAATAATTTAGAGAAATTCAGAATTCATTAAAATATAAATATTATATATATATATAGTTATTTCTATTGACTGTTTTAAATAATTTGTTTCATTTTGTTTATCCCACTTCCGAAACTTTAGTTAATTTAATTTAATTTTAGCACCGCGTCTTACTATTCGTTCGGGTTATACGCTTAAGTACTAATTACTATAATGGATTCGGAATTGGGAAGGTTAAATCTAGAGGAAGTGAACCCGCATTTGCGTGGAGGGAGAGTGGAAAATCATTTAGGAAAGATCACCCCCAGTTCACCCGACCAAGATTCGAACCTCGATCCTCCCGTCCTCGGCAGTCGAGCTCAACACAACTAGCGCGTTAGCCAACTACGCCACCGAGGCGGGTGAAACTTTAGTTAAGTTGGTAGCGTGTTTGTCTACAAAGCCAATAGTTCTGAGTTCTGTTCCAGGCATGGCCTAAAAATTAACATAGGTGAAATGTGGATTTCCATTTTCACAGTGATGAATTAATGGCTGGGTGGTGTGTCTGTTATAGATTTTATTTATTTTATAAGTCGTGCGCTAATATTTAGTCGTTTCAAAACGAGAAAGTTAAATACCATTTAAAAAAAGGGAAAATATTCATCCCATTGCCTACTAAGACTTTTTTTATGTTTCTTTTTCTTAGTGCTTTTATATAGATTTTAACATTCTATAATTCACAAATTCTTATATTTCTATTCCAATGTATTGTATTAATTGGTCATTGTAACGGAATAAAATAATAAAACAAAATTTAGACATATGTGGAACATCAATAAGCAGCACTTAGCTTTGTGTTTCAGGAATGACACTTACTTTTGTGTTTTAAGATTATGATCCTACCAGCGTTGGATATTTAGGAACAATATTATTCTAACTAGCAATAACGATGTTATTATTATTATTATTATTATTATTTATTATTATTATATTATTATTATTATTATTATTAGCACCGCGTCTTACTACCCGTTCGGGTTATACGCACTTACGCTAATGTGTAATGGTAGGGTGATTGTGAGATGAAATGGAGGACCTACAGTTTAACGTGGGATCCGAACCACACCACGGTGGAGGCCTGACATTCCTCACATTCACAAGTTGTGATTAATAAACGTCTTGTCAGAGGTGAAGGAAGGGTTTGGCAATCAGATAAATCTGTTCCAGGACGAGGATTGAACCCCGACCCCAGAACAGAAGTCCAACACCTTACCCCTAAACCACCAGGTCACTCAATAACGATGTTAAAGTCAAGATTAGAAAAAGAAAACAGTCGGGAAAAGCATCCTATTACTTGGTCAAAAATTTGTTGACATCTCGCCAGATTTTAAGGAATGTAAAACTCAGAATATACAAAACCTTAGTTTTAACGGTTGTCATCTATGGATGTGAAATGTTGGTTCTTACCATACATGACAAAAACAAATTTGAGTTTTCAAAAACAAGGTTCTTAGGAAGATATTAAGTCCAAAAATTGATTATGCTACTGGGAAGTGGAGGAAGTTGAATAATGCTGAGTTACGTATCCTGTACTCATCACAATATATTTTAGGATAATCATGTCCCGTAGATTACGGTGGGCAGGAAATACAGCGCTAATGGGAGAATCTAGAACCTTGTTTAGAGTAAAGACTGACAAACCAAATGGGAAGAGACCGGTGGGAAGACCTAGATGCAGATGGAAGGATAACATTAGAATGGGCCTGAAAGAGATAGGATGTAATGAGGTGGACTGGAAAGAATTAGCTCAAGATAATAATAGGGTGTAATGAGGTGGACTGGATAGCTAGCTCAAGATAGATATAGGGTGTAATGAGGTGGACTGGATAGCTAGCTCAAGATAGGGATAGGTGTATTGAGGTGGACTGAATAGATAAAGCTCAAGATAAGGATAGGTGTAATGAAGTGATAGATAGAACTAGCTCAAGATAAGGATAGGGTGTAGTTAGGTGGACTGGAAAGAACTAGCTAAAATAGGGATAGGATGTAATGAGGTGGACTGGATATAGATAGGTAAAATAGGGATAGGATGTAACGAGGTGGACTGGATATAGATAGGTAAAATAGGGATAGGATGTAATGAGGTGGACTGGATATAGATAGGTAAAATAGGGATAGGATGTAATGAGGTGGACTGGATATAACTAGCTCAAGATAGAGATAAGTGGCGTACTTTTGTAAGTGCGGCAATTAAATTTAGAGTAGAGTAAGTAAGAAACCAGCGTAGAATGCATCAACTCATGGTGTTTATATATTACATCGATAAATTTGCATCTTTGCCAGAATATAGTTCGAGACTCTTCGCGCAGTATCGCTAGAGACAAAACTAAAGTCAGGGTAGCTGTCCCAAGTACAATTATTGTTCACCACCAATGTGTATCTATTTATTTAGAAAGTGAACGTTGTGTAACCCAAATTAAATCTAGATTAAATGAATGAATATTTACCCATTCCTCTTGAGTTTGGTCCTGTGTCTGTCCTAGTTCAAACTGGTTGGTTCTGTTCTCTCTATTTGTACCACTGACCGAACAGAAACTAGGGTAACGATGGACTTGTTAGGTTACTCAACATAAACTTGGCCTTTGCATAATACAAGTCACTACATTATATAATAGCTTGTAGCATCTGTTCCAATAGCTGAGAATAAATTTGAGAGCTATAATGTCGAGAGCTAGAACGTGGAAATACTGGAATAAGGTCTTTAAATATAGTCACAAACCTTGAAACGAGACGGCACTTTTATCGAGTGCAAGAAGAATCAGTCTTCAGACTTGAGGCACTTAAAGTCGAAAACACTGATCTTTAGCACACATAACGTGAAGGCACCATCCTTTAGCACTCAAAATGTAGTAATCAGTTACTAGCACTCAGAACATGGATTCACCAGCCGTTAGCACTCAAAACATAGAGTTATTCTTCTTTAGCACTCAGAAAGTATTCACATGTCATTCAAAACATATTCACCGTACATAACACTCAAACATATTCACCCGTACATAACACTCAGAACGTAGTCAGCCGTATTTAGCACTCATATCGTGGAGTGACCAGTCTTTAGCACTCAGAACATAGTGTCAAAAGTATTTAGTACTCAGAACATGAATTCAACAGTCTTTAGCACTCAGAGCATGGAGTCAACAGTCTTTAGCACTCAGAACATGGAGTCAACATTATTTAGCACTCAGAACATGGAGTCAACATTCTTTAGCACTCAGAACATAGAGTCACCAGTCTTTAACACTTGTAACAAGAGGTTACTAGTCTTTAGTACTCAGAACATGGAGTCATTAGTATTTAGTACTCAGAACATGGAGTCATTAGTATTTAGTACTCAGAACATGGAGTCAACATTCTTTAGCACTCAGAACATAGAGTCACCAGTCTTTAACACTTGTAACAAGAGGTCACTAGTCTTTAGTACTCAGAACATGGAGTCATTAGTATTTAGCACTCATAACATGGAGTCATCAGTCTTTAGCACTCAGAACATGGAGTCATCAGTCTTTAACACTCATAACAGAGAGTCACCAGTCTTTAACACGCAGAACATAGAGTCATCAGTCTTTAACATGCAGAACATAATCACCAGTTTTTAGCACTCAGAACATGAGGTTACTATGCTGTAACTAACTCTAACAACATGGAGTCACCGGTCCTTAGCACCTACAGATGAAGTCACGAGTCACAAGCACCCAAAACATGGGGACGCATTGGTTTATGAGCGCTTATTTTAATACTCTGAGGAAAAATACGAATATTGTGTCTCACTGTAATCAGTAGATCCGTAGTCCTAACAGACCGGGAGTGAGTAATCAGCTGCGGGGCTAGAATCAGCTACCACGCGGGGAAAGTAGCCACCCTGTCGGCACGGATTGCGGCCAGCAACTAACTGTCTAGTTGTTATGATACTCTTGTAAAGACAAGATGACGAAATGAGTTTTTCGGGCGATGGAAAGGAGGCTGGTTCTTTTGGAGAGTCCTGCCAATAAATAAAGTTTTTTTTGTTGCTGTTTTGATTATATTTGGTAATAGCAGAGTAATTATAAACAAAGTGTGGGTCATAAAATATTATCGATACCCTAAAAATGTTTTTACGTTCCCTCGACACCTTGTTAAATTGAACTCGAGATTTTGATGAATGTTGACGTTTCATGACCCCCTGAAACAAAAAAAGTTGTTTTTGAAATGGCTTATGTTTGTATCTCGGCCTAAATACGAAACAATTTTACTGATTAGGCTAAAACTTGGTATCTAGGGTTATCATAATATCTTCCCGAGGGGTTTTTGGGAATTATATAGTTAGCGTAAAATTAAGTGTAGATCACCAAATGACAAAAATAGAAAAAATTGATTCTCTCAAAATTCGATCAAACAATTTTGATTAAATTTTATGTCTAGCCATTGCTTATCATTATAAACAAGATGCAAATTCTGATTTTCTCATAAAATTAATTTGAGGGTACTTTAAATGAGGGAACATTTCCAATTTCCAGTTTACTGAAGTGCAAAAATAAAAAGAAAAAAAAATTCTCAACATCCGCTTTGACGATTTTTATTAAATTTTGTATCTAGACACTGTATATTATTACACACAAAATGACAACTTTCATTTTTTCCATGAACAAGAATTTTAGGATACTATACATGAGTGGAAATTTCCAATTTTGATCATATCTTGGGACTATTTGAGATACGAAATAATTTACATCGTAAAGTTGCAGTACTATTAAAGATCAAATATTTTAATTGAAATGTATTTTTTAAACCTATAATTTCTAATCTATAAGCAAATATATTTACTTTTTAATTCATGTCTGAAAATATTTGATTCTTATGCTCTTTGGTGGACAGCAATGTTTCTCTTTTCTCAATTTCTCTGTAAAAATTCCTAATGCCTTAGATAAGTGGTTCTTAGCCTTTTTTGGTCATGGACCCCTATGAGAATCTGACAAAGCCCATGGACCACCTTCCCATAAAAATGGACGTAAATAGCAATGTGATGACTTGAAAATGTGCAACCGCAAATATAATTTCAATTTTTCTAAAACTGGAAGTCATTTTTAATTTTTAACAAAAATTTGAAACTAAAAGAAATACCATTTTTTTTACTGGAAGCCAAAAAAGGGTTTACGTAATTATAGCACAGTTTACTAGTTTACTTTATTGCACTGTACATTCATCATGGACATAATATAAAAACAATATTTACAACGAATTATCTATTTCACTTTTACTTTTCAACAAAAATTAATGCTTCATAAAGAAAAAGTGAAATAAATTCAAAGTGTGTAACTTCAAAGTGAGCTTTAATAACAGTTCCAAAAGTAAAAAGTCAATGAAAAGGGTGCTGTTGTTTTGCTTAATAAGAAGTTGAAATTGAGGAGTAGCCTTTAACAGTGCAGCGCGCATGTAATCTTTGACATTCAAAACTATTTTTATTTTTTGTTTTGATGGCACCAAGTGATGAATACCCTGCATGTTGAAGAAACAGGAAACTTTGTAATTGAATCCAAGCTTTGATTTACAATTTATATATTTTATGTCTTTGGTTCACGGACCCCCTGAAGTCCACCACGGACCCCGGTGTAAAAGACCTACCATAGATTAAGTAGGTGTATATTATTTCATTTATGATATATTTGGTGTAATGTTTCTACAGCAATGTATATACCTATTATTTCGTTTCACAAATCTTACGGAGTTTTTAGTAAATGTCTTTATTAAGATAAAAGTAGAGAAAATTTTTCGGTGCACTGTATTTTTTTAAAATACAATCAAACAATTTTCGATAGATCGTTAGTCAAATGCTCCCCGTCTCAGTAAAATATTTACTTCCTAATGCACTGTTCCAGATAATTTTAAATTAAAATAACTGGTAATTTGGATTATTTAACTCTCACTTTATGAACAGGTTGATCATCACACGACTTACCAAGTTACTTAATTCTAGAAGTATATGAAACACGCAGTAAACAAGCCGTCAGTTTTTTGATGTGAAAAGGAGAATCAGCATTTCACCATGGTAATTTTTTCAGCCATACCGGAGGTCAAACCCTAGTTCCTCAGCCTAGTATCAAATGTAATATCAACAGCTAATAAAAGGGTTAAATCTTAGGGGTAGAGATGAGTAAGTTTTTTTTAAATGAGAGTGCATACATATCATCACGAGGGACAATGAGTAAACTACATGAAGTATCCATAAGTGCAAATCAGCCCCAGTCCATTGTGAGACTAACGTTTTTGAATCATAGGGCCACGGGTGTATGTTTCTGTTTTTACAAATACATCAAAGATTTGCTAAAGAGGGGAGGGAATCATACCAGCTGTTTGCCAGCTAGGGTTGTTTGGTGCAACTACGATCTATTGGTACCAATTAGAATTGCTTGTGTCAACTAGGGCTGCTTGGTGGTGATAGGGTTTCTTGTTACAGACTAGGGCTGCTTGCAGCTATGTTATTCTGGTGCTTACTAGGGTTCATTTGTTCTAAATAGTATTACTTGGTGCTTGTCTAGGTTATTCTGGTGCTTACTAGGGTTCATTTGTTCAAATAGTATTGCTTGGTGCTGTATATGTTATTCTGGTGCTTACTAGGGTTCATTTGTTCTAAATAGTATTACTTGGTGCTGTCTAGGTTATTCTGGTGCTTACTAGGGTTATTTGTTCTAAATAGTATTACTTGGTGCTGTCTATGGTTATTCTGGTGCTTACTAGGGTTCATTTGTTCTAAATAGTATTACTTGGTGCTGTCTAGGTTATTCTGGTGCTTACTAGGGTTCATTTGTTCTAAATAGTATTACTTGGTGCTGTCTAGGTTATTCTGGTGCTTACTAGGGTTCATTTGTTCTAAATAGTATTACTTGGTGCTTCTAGGTTATTCTGGTGCTTACTAGGGTTCATTTGTTCAAATAGTATTACTTGGTGCTGTCTATGTTATTCTGGTGCTTACTAGGGTTCATTTGTTCTAAATAGTATTACTTGGTGCTGTCTAGGTTATTCTGGTGCTTACTAGGGTTCCTTTGTTCTAAATAGTATTACTTGGTGCTGTCTAGGTTATTCTGGTGCTTACTAGGGTTCATTTGTTAAATAGTATTTTGGTGCTGTCTAGTTATTCTGGTGCTTACTAGGGTTCATTTGTTCTAAATAGTATTACTTGGTGCTGTCTAGGTTATTCTGGTGCTTACTAGGGTTCATTTGTTCTAAATAGTATTACTTGGTGCTGTATAGGTTATTCTGGTGCTTACTAGGGTTCATTTGTTCTAAATAGTATTACTTGGTGCTGTCTAGGTTATGCTGGTGCTTACTAGGGTTCCTTTGTTCCAAATAGTATTGCTTGGTGCTGTCTAGGTTATTCTGGTGCTTACTAGGGCTACTTTGTTCCAAATAGTATTGCTTGGTGCTGTCTAGGTTATTCTGGTGCTTACTAGAGCTACTTTGTTCCAAATAGTATTACTTGGTGCTGTCTAGGTTATTCTGGTGCTTACTAGGGTTCCTTTGTTCCAAATAGTATTGCTTGGTGCTGTCTAGGTTATTCTGGTGCTTACTAGGGCTACTTTGTTCCAAATAGTATTGCTTGGTGCTGTCTAGGTTATTCTGGTGCTTACTAGAGCTACTTTGTTCCAAATAGTATTGCTTGGTGCTGTCTAGGTTATTCTGGTGCTTACTAGAGCTACTTTGTTCCAAATAGTATTACTTGGTGCTGTCTAGGTTATTCTGGTGCTTACTAGGGCTACTTTGCTCTAAATAGTATTGCTTGGTGCTGTCTATGTTATTCTGGTGCTTACTAGGGCTACTTTGTTCCAAATAGTATTACTTGGTGCTGTCTAGGTTATTCTGGTGCTTACTAGGGTTCATTTGTTCTAAATAGTATTACTTGGTGCTGTCTAGGTTATTCTGGTGCTTACTAGGGTTCATTTGTTCTAAATAGTATTACTTGGTGCTGTATAGGTTATTCTGGTGCTTACTAGGGTTCATTTGTTCTAAATAGTATTACTTGGTGCTGTCTAGGTTATTCTGGTGCTTACTAGGGTTCATTTGTTCTAAATAGTATTACTTGCTGCTGTATAGGTTATTCTGGTGCTTACTAGGGTTCATTTGTTCTAAATAGTATTACTTGGTGCTGTCTAGGTTATTCTGGTGCTTACTAGGGTTCATTTGTTCTAAATAGTATTACTTGCTGCTGTATAGGTTATTCTGGTGCTTACTAGGGTTCATTTGTTCTAAATAGTATTACTTGGTGCTGTCTAGGTTATTCTGGTGCTTACTAGGGTTCATTTGTTCTAAATAGTATTACTTGGTGCTGTCTAGGTTATTCTGGTGCTTACTAGGGTTCATTTGTTCTAAATAGTATTACTTGGTGCTTTCTAGGTTATTCTGGTGCTTACTAGGGTTCATTTGTTCCAAATAGTATTGCTTGGTGCTGTCTAGGTTATTCTGGTGCTTACTAGAGCTACTTTGTTCCAAATAGTATTGCTTGGTGCTGTCTAGGTTATTCTGGTGCTTACTAGAGCTACTTTGTTCCAAATAGTATTACTTGGTGCTGTCTAGGTTATTCTGGTGCTTACTAGGGCTACTTTGCTCTAAATAGTATTGCTTGGTGCTGTCTATGTTATTCTGGTGCTTACTAGGGCTACTTTGTTCCAAATAGTATTACTTGGTGCTGTCTAGGTTATTCTGGTGCTTACTAGGGTTCATTTGTTCTAAATAGTATTACTTGGTGCTGTCTAGGTTATTCTGGTGCTTACTAGGGTTCATTTGTTCTAAATAGTATTACTTGGTGCTGTATAGGTTATTCTGGTGCTTACTAGGGTTCATTTGTTCTAAATAGTATTACTTGGTGCTGTCTAGGTTATTCTGGTGCTTACTAGGGTTCATTTGTTCTAAATAGTATTACTTGCTGCTGTATAGTTTATTCTGGTGCTTACTAGGGTTCATTTGTTCTAAATAGTATTACTTGGTGCTGTCTAGGTTATTCTGGTGCTTACTAGGGTTCATTTGTTCTAAATAGTATTACTTGCTGCTGACTAGGTTGTTCTGGTGCTTACTAGGGCTACTTTGTTCCAAATAGTATTGCTTGGTGCTGTCTAGGTTATTCTGGTGCTTACTAGGGTTCATTTGTTCTAAATAGTATTGCTTGCCGATGACTAGGTTGTTCTGGTGCTTACTAGGGCTACTTTGTTCCAAATAGTATTGCTTACCGCTGACTTTATGCCATCCCTATACAGTGAATGAAGATCATACGTTCAATGATCATCCAAAGCTGTCGTCTACAGATAGGGGCATAATGGATTGAGCCAGTAACAACTAACATAATAACAGCTGTTGTTACCGAAATTTGTTGAGAAATAAAAGACACAAAGACACTTAACGTTTATACCCTAATTATTTTCTTTCAGCAGACTCCCTCTTTCTCTCCCTACAATCACTTTACGGCTCGTATTGTTAGAAGATGAGAGTGAAGAAAACTAGTAAAATAAAAGTACCAAGTTTGCGTTGTGTGAGCGACAGTCGTAGAATTAACTATGCGTGAGAGATAAGTAAGTGGTGACTATACTGTTTATCAAGTTAAAACAACTCGCTAGAATCTTATCAGTTTCTTACCCTTTTAAATTGTAGTGTTAAGAGTAGATTGAACAGACCTGCTGTTACGGTTTGCGTCGAAAAGTAATTATCTGGTAGAATACAAAACGTCTGAGGTGTAAGCAGAATTATAATTTAGAGTTTCTGAAATATATTTAAATTCTTCAGTGAAATATCTTTGCAAGAAGCAAGTGGATTACCAAGCAGCAAAATATCTCGATAATTGTATTTTGAGCCCTCAGTAAATCATATTTCCTAACAAAGAAGTATTTTGAGGAATCTGAACTATATATGGATTCTTCCAAACTATTTTTTCTTTAAAAAATGTTTGTTATTAATAAATCACTTTGTTAAATACTTAGCAAGTAAGTAAAATTGAAATTAATTTTATGAGAATCAAGATTGGAATAAATTATGATTTATTTGACTACCATTTATCTTATTATCTAGTAAACAAAGGTAAAAACATACTAAATACATTTAAATTGTATTTCCTGCTTTTTCTGGACAAGAAATTTGCACTCTTAACTTTTAAAAATAACATAAAGCTAAAGAATGACAAAAAAAGTTTTGTATTCTATTATTTGAAGATCAAAGAATAATATGCAATCAAGAAAGATACAAAATTATCTATTTCATGATGCATAAAAACTTTCACATTACTTTCTTGCGGTTGTAGTCATGACTGAAACAGTAATCAAATACTTGGCTAATAGCTACTTATATTTTTTGTTATGTAACCTTATAACGTCACTTTTCAGTTATTTAGGGTGGTTAATATTGGAGGAGGGGTGGTGGGAGGATAGTAAAAATTATGCCATTTTGGGTTTAATTAATTGGCGTAAGCATTTTATAAAATATTGAACATTTATTCCAAAATATGAGCTATTTATAAGTTATAATTATTAATGTTTACTCATTACATATTGTTTTTGTTTCATCTCTAATTAATAACGTCAAAAAAATCAAAGCGTTTGAGTTCAATTTATGTTTTCCGATTTAATTTTTTGTCATACTTAGGTCTTCGGAATTAGGATTTGTATTTGATTATATTAACGTTACTGACATCTTAAAGTACATTGATATAATTGGTTGTTCTTACCAATAAACACAGTGAAATGGATCTGTATTTTTTTCTAGTTGATCATGTAGGTCCTTACATGTGTATAAGAAAATTTCTACACTAATAGGTAATCTATAGCTACAGTGATAATCTTAATTGATTTTAATATCAAGTAACATTTAGCTATCAACTTTTTAAAGATAATAAAAATGTCTAAGCACAAATTTAGGGCATTTTTAATCAAAAATAATGTTTTATAAAATGTGAAATCTATATGAAATGGTTGTTGTGCAAAATCTGTAAAAAAAAAAAAGGAAGAGGCATTAACGTCACATGAATAGAAACGAGAATAAATCCAACTACATGCTGTTACAGTTTGATGGAAATGTCCGAGTAGAGTATGAAGTCAATCCGATCTTCAGTATGGATGTAACCTTGCACAATTGAGTTTAGAATCCTGGTCAGTGTTTGTTAGGTGCTGCTTCAAATGAAGTTGTCATCAGGTGTTTGTTTCTGATACAGTTTGCTGTACAGAATTACTCTCGTTCATTGATTGGCTACAATGAGGGCTAAAAAGGTTCTACTCTTAATTTGGGAACGAACTCTAAGTAGGAATAAGTAATCTTTCCAAATATACCCTAGGGAATATGGTCTGGTGCTGCCACTTTAGAACACAGAGCAGCCTTTACATTTTGTAAAAACTATACAACCGCAATGCGTATTTCCCCCAGAAGTCCTGAGTTCGGCTCTTGACTGGCTTAACATAAGCCAAGGGTGCCGCCTTGGTAAGCGAGAGATTGCCACTCAATCGTTCAGCTCTAATACAATATTTAGTTCTATGATATGTTTATTTAAAAATATGATTCATGCCAAAATAAAGCCGAACTATTCCAATAAGGCTCTTTTTCTTTAATAGCCCTATAGATTGAGTTTTATTAATATAATAAATGTGTGAAAGTTTGAGCTTAGCTCCTTTTCAACGACATTTTAAGCATATTTGCAAATCTATGAGAATAGATTTTATGAAAAGGGCTCCAAATAATCTAACCTTCCTATGACAAATACAGTAAACTTTCCTCTTTACCCTAAAATAAGAAGTTTCGTGATTTTCTTTCCCCTATTGGTTATTGATAAGGCAAAGGGTGGTTGTAAGTGAAGGGTGAAAGGGAGTACAATTTTAGACAGAATAGAGAAGTAGTTTCAGAAAACCACACAGACCATCGTATCTTATTCCGTATGGCTTAGCGGCGATTGACACGTTCTCGCCTCATTATCGCTACTTACGAGTTATTAATTAGTCAGCGCTAGATTGTAATGACCTTTATTCGGGTGACAATACCCTTACTAGGCCTATGTGTTTCTATGTTGTCAAATATTAAATTAATATTGATTAAATGAGAAGGAATTATTAATATCCTGTGATTGTTGATAACAGATTAGTAATAAATAGTCTGTAACCTATACATAAGATGACATAAACCAAGTTGGCGTGCTTATCACATATCCGTACATTATAAATTATAAATATCGATCCGGAGTGTATATCATACATTCTTACTTAGTAAACTATAAATATCAAGCTGATTTGTAAATCACACATTTTACTCTGTAAACTATAAATATCGAGCTGGAGTTTATATCACACATTCTTACTTTGTAAATTGTAAATATTACGACAGGTTTACTCCTATTGGTAGTGTACTTAGACTGCCATGCACTCTGTCTTCTGATTCCTCCTTCAGCTCCCAGAATTTTCTTCTTTCTTTCACGTCATCCAATATTTTAATCCTTATTCTTCCTAAGCCCCTCTTTTCTTCGATCTTTCCTTCTATGACTTCATGCAGAAGAGAGTTAGTTCCTTCTAAATATGTGTCCGATCTACTTTGCTTTGTACCGATGAATCATATACAAAATGGTTTTTGGTTACTACCCAATTTTCTTATAACTTCATTTCTCACCGTATTTGTCCACCTCATCTTTTCAAGTCTTCTCCAGCACCATATTTCAAATCTCTCCAAGTATTTATTTTACATCTTACTGAGAGTCTAAGTTTCTGCTCCATACAACGTGATGCTTCAAATATAGCATTTCTTCTGTAATCCCTTCGTGTTGGAAGCTCCCTTGGCCATGGAGATCCTCGACCTGGTTTACTTGGTGTAGTAGGCATTCTTTGTCAGTGAAATTCCCAGGTACTTAAAATGTTATAAGTTTTCCAACTCCTGGTTTATAATACTATTTCCAGTGGCTGTTCATTTTTTTAAATCACCATCACTTTTGACTTCTCAATATCATATCATATCCCTATCTCCACCAGCCAGTCACATTTCCTGCAACTCTTCTTTGTATTTATCGATCAATGCTAGATCATCCCTGCCTCAATCCTCTTCCTATCTCTATGCTGTTGGTCTTGCCATCATTCAGCCTCATCTTCACTTGCTGCCCCAGGTACAACTTTTCAATCAGATTTCTGTCCCTCCAGTTGATGCTGAACTTATTAAATATTTTCATCAGTTTCTTCTACTTCACTTATCGAACGCATTTTTTCCAATCGACGAAACCAATGTAAACCTCTTCCTTGACAACCAGCAATCCATCTGAAATTATTCTCAGCATCTCGATGGAATCTATGGTTCCTTTTCTTAATTCAAATTGTTCTTCTTCCATCACACGTTTTATTGTCTGTTCCAGTCCCCTTTTGAGTATTCTTGCCACGATCTTCCCCACACAGATAAGATTAAGTTACATTTCGTAAAATTATCGGAATGAAATGGCCGATAAGCCATGGCGTAGCTAGATTTTGTTGTTCAACAGAACTTGGAAATATAACTTATACAGCTCCATTACTGTAGAAAAAAATATTACAGTGCATTGTTTGAGCTTACATAGCATGTTAAACTTCTATTTTACTATAAAAGCGGTGACCTGGTGGTCTAGGGGTACGGTGTTAGACTTCTGTGCTGAGGGTCCGGGGTTCAATCCTCGGTTCCGGCACAGATTTATCTGATTGCCAAACCCTTCCTTCACCTCTGACAAGATGTGTATTAATCACAACTTGTGAATGTGAGGAATGCCAGGCCTCCACCGTGGTTCGGATTCCACGTTAAACTGTAGGTCCTCCATTTCATCTCACTATCACCCTACCATTGCACATTAGCGTAAGTGCGTATAACCCGAACGGGTAGTAAGACGCGGTGCTAATAATAATAATAATACTATAAAAGTAACATACAATTCAAATCTTACTTGGTAAGCCATATTTTTTTCTTATTAAATCAAGAACCCGAAGGTTGGTTTGTTGATTTCTATTCATCCGTAGCTGGGGAAGCATTCAGCCCATCAGCTGGTTAGTGCTACCCGCACCATCTGGTAGAAATCCCATCTACTAGGGAGTTCAGGAAGTGTTACGATTACCCATTGCCTTCCACATGGAAATTCTATTAACAAGCGTGAAATTGGCTACTAATTTTGTCAGAAAAGTATATTTACATATCTTTCTGGGTTCTTTTAAACACTACAATTGCCATGACATGGGAGTGACTGCTTTACTTCCTCGCCGAAGGAAGTTGTGCAAGATCAAGAAAAATCCATTAACCTCAGTTGGGTTTTAAACCATGAACATCGAGTCCTGAGGGGAGCACTTTACCTCAAGACCACCCTCGTCAATTGTCTTACCAAAGTTATAACTATATCAGGCTCGGACGTTATATAGTTGAAACCTGTGACGTTTATGATTGTCTTTACATAATAATACAAACATAACCTCCCCCTTTAATATATATTATCCGTGCCACAAAGTTGGGGTACAGGAAGGACATGCGAGAGTAGAGGAAGCAAGACTGAGATGGTATGAGCATGTAGTTGGCGGCGGAACGTTTTAGAGTCGGGGGGGGGGGGGGGGGGAGGGAGGAAAAAACTTCCAAACCGCTCTAGAATATCAGCCTAAGTATTTACTCACCCGCAGTCGTGGTATAGGGGTAGAGTCGTAGGCTCACAATCCTTCATTAACCATTGACGGGGAGGTCACGGCTCGAATCTCGGCCGGGTGAACTGAGGGTTGTTTTCCACAAGTTACTTATCACTGCGATTTTTCCATCTTCACTCAACCACCTCAATGAAAATGCGGGTTCACTTCCTCCTGCCCTCCTCATCCCTATCCCATTCGATTAAGCCGTTAATAACCCATGTGCTAATAAACGTATTAATTAATAAAAAACTAGGCCTTACAGAAAGTTATGTAGTTGAATATACAGCACCTTATTTGAAGCGATCGACCAAGCCACTGTGGCCGTTAAATGTTTTTGTTGGTCTGTGTCTAATGAACATCGGGTAAATTGAATCAGTCTCAAGAACATGAATCCATATAGCAAGTGACAGAATAGGATAGGTGGACTTACATGATCAAACATACGCGTAAATACAATCTAATAGACTTTACTGGTCAATGTAAATTCAATCAAGCATAATATGGTAATAATTATAATATCTCAAGAAGAAGCTCTTCTCCCACATATACTTCGTAGTTTGCCGTTCGTCTTCTGTTAAAAACCAAGTTAACCAACACACAATCACACATAATAAAATGATACCACACTCGGAGAGGTCTGTAACCAACTTGTTGGCGCATGCTCAATCATTATGATTTTGGCGCGATAAAGTTTCGTTGTAGCGCTATGCACGCCACACGCGCCAACTAGGAGTCAGCGCGTAATTTAAACAACAATGATTCAGCTATGGCTTCATTCAAATTATATTAGCTTTGGTATAAAAACATTTGAAATATAAATATTTATTCTATTTTCAATAATTTATATAGGCCACACTGGGATCTTTATAGCACATGTTAGAAAAGGGGGGGGGGGCAAAACCTTGTTTCTATCAAGGTGGGGCAGTGCCCCCTGTGCCCCCCGTTCCACCACTCCCGGGGCATATCATTAGGATGGAAAAAGAGAGGATGCCGAAGAAAATGTTATAAATGAAGTATGTGGGAAAAAGACCGTAGCGAGGCCAAGAAAGAGATGGAAGGAGGAGATAATAGAAAGTGTTCAAGTGAGAGGAGAAGAATAAAATAAATGAAGGAAGGAAGAGTGGTGGAAGGATAGTGGAAGATGGAGGCATTTTATTAAACTGACTCGGCCACAGATTGGAAACAGTTGTTGTTGATGATGATGATGATGATGATGATGATGATGATGACGACGACGATGACGATGATGATGGTGATTATGATGATGATGTTAATGATCCACGCCACAGTAGTGTAGCACATGTGTATAAGAGAGAAAAAGGCTGTTGCACCTGAACAGAGAGTGGAATAGATTTTTTTTGGCATTACTTCGAAACTCATAGCTCAAACAATACCAATGATATTGTTGTTACTATCTTATAAAGAAAGTATAATGATCATGAATATATTCTGTCTCAATATCGTGACGTCTTATTTGCCTCGAACTAAAATATAATGTCTCTTAATTAAGGTACTTGGGGCTATAGGCCCAAAAGTTTGATTTATTTCGCTAAAATTTATATTTAGCTGTTATCTGGTCATAGCTTGAGGAGAATTGTAACTTTAATTCTGGCGATAAGATATTAGAATATTCTATATAATATGTCGTAATATGTCGTAAAATTGATATATAATCTGAGGATTGTCTTAAGTGTTATAATACCATACATTGTTTGCTGGAGAGCAAATTAATTCAAGGTTTATTTAATGACGACTGAATTTTGAGAATTGGTATTTGTTTGGAAATGGCTCTAAGTGATTTGGCTAAAAATGTGTATTTTACGTGGTAAGTAAGATTGAGTGCTATTTTTATATTTTTTCATCTTTACTCAGGATTGAGTTTGGAAATTTTGAAATTTTTCCAAAATGCCTAACATTTTTTAATCATCTTTGATAAGAGATACATCGGTCATAAACTGATTAACATCTTTCAATTAAATTAAATACCCCCAAGATTAAAAAGAATATATAAACATGGGAATTAGACCAAGGACCCTTAGCTTAACGTGCTAATGCCATGACACAGAGCTATCCAGGAATAGCCCCTTGCTCATGGTCATTCTTTAATAAGTTATCCCAAAGGTAATGAGTTAAATTCCTTAGCCAGATGTAATTTCTCTACTATATTTAATTTAATTGACAGATCTGAAATTTTGCTCTTAATTATATTTTGAAGTGTTTCATGCGATTTAAAAAAAAACCAAACTTTTTTTAAGGAAAATGTATTTAATGTTAGTTTACTGATAACCAAGGACCGGATTTTGATAACATGTCACCTGTTTGATTGGTAAACCACAGACAATGCTAATGAGTATAAATTCTGTTCATGATTCCCTAATTGTGGAAAAGTTATTAAAGGTCAATTTTTGGTAAATTTTTTGTAATTTTTGGGCTTTAAGGTCATATACTCTTGCTTGAATCATTTTATGAGATAATTAAACTAAAATTTTTTCAACACACTGTTGTCGGAATGAGTAGATATTATCAGCAAACATTTTGATATAATGGGTTCGTAAGGGGTATAAAAATGTGTAGGTTGGCTTGAAAAAAAATCTAGTAAATAATTTAAAACTTTTGTCTTCATATAGTAAGTATCTATTAGTATAATTTTAAGAAAACAACTGTTTGTTAAATCTTTTTTTGGTACAGATAAAATCAGTCGGTTGTCCGAATATGAACCTCGATCGGGCTATTGGTTGGCTATTGAATATACAACTATATTCCTGGTGATACACCGCAACTGGAAATTGTTGAATTTGGAGGTGATAGCTTACTTTTAAATAATATATTTTCCAAATAACATTAAATGTAAAAGAAAGTAAGAGTTTAGTTAATTAAGTCTTTTCAATGCATGTACATTTTTACTTTCTATCTTACAGTTAGAGAAAGTATGGTGATCGTCAAAAAAATCGAACTCGAGATTTTGATGAATCTTGACGTTTCATAACTCCCTGAATCCGAAAAAGTGGTTTTTGAATTTCCGTCTGTCTGTCTGTCTGTCTGTCTGTCTGTCTGTCTGTACCTCCAACTAGAGCCTAAGCTATTTTACCGATTGAGTTAAAACATGATATCTTGGGTTTTCATAGGGTTGCCCCGAGGGGTTTTTGGAATTGGATATCTACCCCTAAAATTAGGGGTAGTTTACTGAAGGGAAAAAAGAGAAAAAGTCGATTTTCTCAAAATCGGCTCTAACGATTTTGATTAAATTTCATTTATGAAAATTAATCAATATTCCAAACAAAATGGCTACTCTCAATATTTCGGCAAAATGGCTTTAAGGGCTCCGGTCTGATGCGTAAATTAACATTTTTATAATATCTCCGAAACTATTTGAGATATGAAATTACTTAGCATTACAAATATGTATATATATTTATAATACAAATATTTTATTCGAAACATATTTTTATAAAATCAATAATTTTCAATCTATACGCAATTATATATATATTTTTAACTTTTTGGACATTAAAGCTTAAGTATTGCGACCGTAAAAAAAACTAACCTGAAATGTTGATGGATGTCGACGTCATATGACTCCCCGAACCCTAAAAAATAGTCTTTGCAATGCCGTCTGTCTGTGTGTCTATTAAAACCCAAAATTAAGGGTAGTTTACTGAAGGGCAAAAAGAGAAAAAGTCGATTTTCTAAAAATCGGCTCTAACGATTTTGATTAAATTTCATTTATAAACATTAATGAATATTCCAAACAAGATGGCTACCCTCAATATCTCGGCAAAATGGCTTTAAGGGCTCCGGTCTGATGGGTTAATTAACATTTTTTATAATAGCTCCGAAACTATTTGAGATACGAAATTACTTAGCATTACAAATATGTATATATATTTATAATACAACTATTTTATCTGAAACATATTTTTATAAAATCAATAACTTTCAATCTATACGCAATTATATGAATTTTTTAACTATTTGGACATTAAAGTTTTAAGTATTGCGACCGTAAAAAAAAACTAACCTGAAATGTTGATGTATGTCGACGTCTCATGACCCCCCGAACCCTAAAAAATAGTCTTTGCAATGCCGTCTGTCTGTGTGTCTATAAAAACTTAAAATTATGGGTAGTTTACTGAAGGGCGAAAAGAGAAAAATTTGGTTTTCTCAAAATCTGCTCAAACGATTTTGATTAAAATTCGTATCTAGGCGTTGATTAAGATTATAAATAAACTGGCTATTTTCATTTTCCTATGAAAATGATTTTTAGGGTACTTTACAGAAGCGTTAATTCCCGTATCTCCACAACTATTTGAGAAACCAAACAACTTATCATTGCAAAATTGTAGGACTATTATAAATAAAAAACTTTTATTTGACATATATTTTTGTAAAAGCAACAGTTTCTTAGATATTTGCAAATATATTAATACAATTTTGTTAACTTTAGTTGTAAACATATACTACTTAAGTCTTAACGCAATAATTCTCCAATGCCATATAGTAATTAAATATAAGTTAGTATCTAAAAAAGTATGTTATTTTTCCTTAAATCTCTTAGGAGAAATGTTTGCATAGCAATGATCTATCTCCATTTTAGACTCAATAGTCAATATTTACATTTTTTTATTGGTCAAAATGTATAAATGAATAATTAAATATCAATGCGATGACTTGAAGATCTGCAACACCTTATAAAATGTTAAAATTTTAACCAGAAATCGAAATTTTATTACGAAGTGTTGACCCTTGTGGAATACATTAAACTGTTTGAAATGTTCTAAGGTGGACAAAGATGCGCCTCTTTTCTCATTGATTATATATCATTGTATATTATTTTATGCGTGTTCTTATTTGAATGAGTGATGATATAATGTACATTATTCCGTTCAGAAATCTTACGAGTTTATAGAAAGAGAGAGAAAGTATGTGCGGTGTGCCGTACCATTTATTTTGTTTCTATTTGTAAAGTGCATGTTTGAATTAGTCGTGTACGAGTCAACTTTTAGAGTTTTCAGGTCATCAAGGTGGGCACTGCTGATAGCAAATTTTTGAAGAAAAAAATACAAACTATTATAAACTATACTAAGAGTGTACCCCATTGTGTAGTACAGTTTATTAAATATAGAGAAGTCCTATAACTCAAAATTATGTGTATGTGATGAGTTGCGTATAATTAAAAAAAAAAGAAAAGAAGAAGCTCTGAGATTGTGAGATTGTATTAAATGACAGAGAGAAGGAACATAGAATTGGTTCTTCTGGATTGTTTCCACTTGAAAAGGCCTCTAAAAGAGAATTGTCAGACATTTGCAAAGCAGACTCAAGGACATACAAGTCGAGGGGGCTAAGGGAGAAAAGGAACGACTTCTGAAGCTGATACAAAATGAAAAACTTTGGTAATTCTCATCTGGCAGTCTCACAGAGGGGTAGGGAGAGTAGATGGGGATAGTGAAGTCAGGAGTGGGTCAAATTTAATATTTGCGAGTCGAGTGCAGAGGCTGATGAATGCGGCAAAGTGCAGAGAAAGAGGTGAGGGAAGAGTATCCAGATTTAAGAGCATCACGTGACGTAAAGATGCTCTTTGAGCAAGAGTGGTCCAAGTCTCTTTAAAACCACTTATTCCTCAATACACCTATTAAATTCCTAACTGTTTTTTGATTAAGTGTTTTCAATTAATAAAAAGCTTGTAAGTTTAATTAATAAGATTTGGGTTTTATACTTTTTTACTGTAGTAGCTTTCCTTTGCCAATGTGAAATACAAATCTCTGATACCACATTTAAAGTTATTTGGTTGTAGGTTCAAAGCATTAGGTTTTATTTGTTGCTGTCAAATTCAAACCTCTGATGTTTAATCACTAAGATTTTCTAATTAAGTCATAAATTTCATCATAATTTGTTTCCAGTCTGTGGCTGGGTCAGTTTAGTAAGATGCCTCCATCTTCCTCTATCCTTCAACCATCCTTCTTCCTTTAATTTCTCTCTTTCATCTCCTCTCCGTTTCCCACTTTATTTTATCCATTCTTCCCATTTATTTCTTGGCCTATCTTGTGGTCTTTTCCCTACATACTTCATTTCCATCATTTTATTTGGCATACTCTTCTTTTCCATTCTCATTACATGCCCATATCATCTCAGACTTGTTTTCTCTACAATCTCATGTACCGGTACTCCCTCCACTCCCATTCTTTCTAAGATATCCGGGTTTTCCTCTTGACAGCTAAAATGCTCCTCACAAACGCTTCAGTCCCAAAGCCTCCACTTGCTTTGTCTCTTTTATATTCAATGTCCATGTGTCTGATATATATGTGACTATGGGTACAAAGTACACCCTGTATAGCACTTCCTTATACTTCAAGAGTCTGTCTTTTCTCCATATCAAGTGTTTTACACACCTATAGAACAACCCTCCCTGCTTTTCTGTTCTCATTAGACCCTCTCTACTTCCACCATTCAACTCAATAACGTTTTCAAGATAGTTTACGATTTGTCATTTTCTCAGTTCTACTCTATCCAACTTTGGAGCTTTAATCCTTTTCATTACCATCACTTCACACTTTACCATGCTAAATTTCACATCACACTCTTTCACTTCCTCAGTCCATTCCTGTATCTGTTCCTCTACTTACTCTTTCTTCTTCCCCCATACCCTCAAGTCACCAGCAAATATAATGGCTTTAATTCTTTCCTCCCAAAGTTTTCTTGTCACTTTGTTCATGAACATTGCCATTACAATTACAAACCATATTGGTCAGAGGATACTCCCTGCTTCATTCAATTTTTTTATTTGGAACCATTTAGTACTCCCACTGTCCATCTTAACACAACTCTTGCTATCTTCATACAAGCTTTTTACTCTAATTACAGCTCCTTTCCACACTTTGGCCTTCTCCATCACTTTTCAAAATTTATTTCAATCCACGCTATCATATGTCTACTCCACATCCATAAATACCATTACCAAGTTTTTTCCAGAGTCATACTATCAGCTGTCGTATAGAAAATATCCATTCGTGCTGTTCCTCTCTCCACCTTCCTTTTATTTTATTTTTTATTCTCTTTTCTAGTATCTTCTCATACTTTTTGTACAGTGGCACATCAACGTTATTCCCCTATAACTAGTACACTTATTCCTGTCTCTTTTCTTGAAAATAGGTATTATAACTCCCTTCTTCTAGTCTTCCGGTACCTCGTTCTCTTTCAAAATCAATCTTAGCCCCCTGTATAACCATTGTATACCTGATTCGCCTGAAGATCTTATCATTTCCATGGTTAGATTATTCACTCCCAGTGCCTTTACTTGTTTAATCCTCTTTAATGCACCCTCCATCTATTTCAATGTGTGACCTCTTTTCTCCTATTTGGATATTTATCTTGCTTCTATGTTTAAATTTTATAACTTTCCTCTTTCTGAATGGAAATCTTCTCAAATATATCATGCATAGTTCCTTTTCTTCATCTTAATCTTCAATATTCCTTCTTTTTCATCTATCATTCTAGGTTTTTTACTTTTATTTCTCCTCCTATTTCTTACCTGACTATATAACACCTTCTTAATTCCTTCCACGTCTAGTTCCAGCATTTCTGTAAATTTTTCATCAAATCTTTCTTTGTTTTCCAAACCACTTGCCTCGCTCTTTTCTTTTACTCCCTATACTCTTTCTCTGATTCCTCATTCCTATTCTTAAAACTCTTTCTGAATGCTTTATTCTTTTCCTACACTACCTTCTTCATATTGTCGCTCCACCGTTGTTTCTCCTTCCAAATCTTCTTATCACCTTTCCTTCCACATTCCTCCTCTGCAGCTCCCACCAAACTTTTGTTAAACCTTTCCCATTCAAGTTCTACACCTTACAACTTTGGGCATTAAGTTTCTTAACTTTCTTAGATACAGCTCTCTTTTCTCTTCATTTTTTAGTAGCTATATTCTTATTTTTTTTTTTTTTTGGTCTTACTGACTTTCTCGCCTATTCCTATCACTTTATAACTGAAACCAACAACTTGTGGTTACTAGTCAAGGACACCCTTGGTATTACCTTGGTGTTTACGGTCTGCTTTTTCATTTCTTTATTCATGAGAAAGTAGTCTATCACTGATATTTGCCCCCAATACCAGCTGTATCTAGATATATAGTGACTTTCTCTTTCCTGCTTATAACATCTCTTTGCCACTTTAATTTTAGTTCTTGCACATAATTCCAACAGTCTTCTACCCTCCTCGTTTCTCTTTACCCATCATTATATCCCTAAAACGTCCTCAAACCCTCCTCTGTATTTTTCTATTTTGCGTTAAGATTTCCCATCATGCCTGTCACTTGTTTTCCATATGCCTTTCTAGATCTTCCTTGAACTTGTCCTTTTCTTCTGTTGAGCACTACACTAGCCATGTTATTGCCATCTGTATTAACCTTCATTCACCCCTACCACCTCCTCTTGGAGTACTTCTATTACTATAAAGTCCACACCATTTCTCCTCCAATCATCGTTTTTCATCTAATCCAAAATGTAGCCTTTCCTTAGTTCCCTCATGCCACTCCCTCTCCACTGGGTCTAACTCAGGCCCAGGACATCCACTCTCCTCTTATCCATCATGTCCACAATCTCCTCCACTCTTTCAGTCAGTGTGCCAATGCTCAGAATCCTTATTCGTAGTTTATAGCTGTCAACAATTTTTCCACCCTGGCATTTTACTTTATTTTCTCGAGTACTTTGGTTTGTTTCGGCCACCGGCTTACTAATCCTGTCGAGGCCTGCACCTGAGAAGTGGGACTGCGACTTATCGAGAAGTATCGAAATTAATATATATATTTTTCCGATTGGGAATTTCAGAGGTAATTTTAATGTGCATAGCAATATGCCTTACGAGCATCAATTTATAAACTTGGTCTAAAAATGTATAATTTACGCTCAATTTATCTCAGTGGTCTAAATTATGGTTCTAGATAAAAAAAATTAAAATCTTTAATTGTATTCTTGAAAGAAGAGGGAGGCCAATGCCTCATCACTTCACCCCTTTGTTTTTTATTGATAATCACTTTTCTAGCTTTATTTTACTCAATTAGGTAATAATAGTCAGTTAGGAGTTATAGGATTTATTTGTTTCACCTACTGAGATTTGTTCCTTAAGGTTAGAGAGTCTAGTAGTACTTGAGATTCTGTATTCGGGCTACTTGATCTCATTTTCCTATTGCCTTATACAAAATGGCTTGGCTATTGCTTACTTGTTTTGATACTTACTTACTTAATGGCATTAGGAACTCCAAATATCACTGTCACACTTAAAAAAGTCCGCAATCTATCTCTATCTTGGGCTAGTTCTAACCAGTTTATATCATTATACCTATCTCTTTCAGCTCCATTCTAATTTTATTCACCCATGGGCGTCTAGATCTTCACAATGGTCTCTTCCCATTGAGTTTGTCGATAAGTAACTACCACGAACAAGGTTCTATAATATCGCACTCACATTGCATTTCCTGTCCACTGTTATCTACGAGACGTGATTATTCTAAAAAAAATGCCTTGCGATGAGTGCAGGGTATGTAACTTATCATTATCTAACCCCAACTCCCCAGTAGCCTCATATTTTTTTGGACCCAATATCTTCCTAAGCACCCTGTTTTCGAACCCCCTACATTTATTTTCGTCATGTAAGCTAAGAGACTACGGTTCACAGTAATCGAGAACAACTGGTAAAATTATTGTTTTATACATTGTAAGTTTGACATCCCTTGAAAGCCGGCGAGATGTCAACAACTTACTGCCCGAATAATAGAATGTTATTCCTGACTATATTATTTTCCTAATTTCAAATCTATTATCGTTTTTGCTAGATAAAATTATTCCTAAGTATTTAAATTCATTAACCTTGTCAGATGATATGTTGTTTGGAGTAATCTCTAAAGTATCTTCCCCAAATCTGTGTTCTCTGTGTGATCATATATTTAGTATTTTCAGCGTTCTCTTCTAAACCTACTTCCTTAGCAGCATTTAGTAAGATCTCTGCATTTCTTGCAAAAATTTCCTTACTATCGCCCAACAAAGCTAAGTCATAAGCTTAGCTGCATTGGACCGTTTAATGTCAACCCTTCCCTGCTCTCTTTCATTACACTCCAATAGCACACTCTAGGGCTGGATTAAAGAGTAATGGGGAAATTGCATTTACTTGTTTCAATCAATTGTGTGTTTCAAAAGTATCGCATACTATCCTCCTTATATCTTGTTCGCTTAGCCTACTTAACAGATTCCATCAATATATAAAGATAAAATTGCACTAGATGTGTTTTTTATGAGCATCTACTCAGAACTTTAAAATGACCATCAAAACATATTTAAAGTTAATTGTATCATTTTAAAATTTATAACAGATACTAATAACACTAGTCTGCATGAAATCAGATGATTGGAAACTAATATGTGTTTTTGGCTCACTTTTTGATGCAGATTCCAAAACTGTTCTTAATTTTCTTCTATCACGTACAGTTTATTCACAATGTTCTAATTGTATTTCGTACTGTGTTTACATTTCCAACGCTGTTCTCAGTTTATTTCCCTATTGTGATTGCAGTTATAGTTGTAGTCTTACAATGTCTACATGGAAGTGTGTGACCAATCCAAATATTTTTTTTACAATTGTGCTTAACCAAAAACGGACATAATAGACGTTATGAAGAAAGCTTACTATGTTTATTTTAAGTGAAGCTTGGTGACCAGGATAAGGCATGGGTGACAAACAGTTTGCCACTATTGTGTTGAGAGGTTAAGGTTATGGGCAAAAGTTAAGGGTACGTGCATGTCGTTTTCAATTCCTATGGTGTGGAGGGAGCCTAAATACCACCTTAATGACTGTTATTTCTGTTTGGTTAATGTTCAGGGGTGCAATTCAAAAAATAAGAAGCAAATTGTGTATCCAAGCATTCCTTAAGAGAGAACCCCCATACATTCTATTTTGTTTCAAATCCGCTATGCTTCGTGCTTGTAGAGAACTTCAATTCCATTTCCCCCCCTGATAATTCAACTTGTGTAAAGCGAGACGTATTGGCGCCTGTATGGTTGACTGAGTAGCAGGTATACATTTTTTCCAAAAATAGATTCCGAGACAAAGAAAGGAGAGGGCTAGTTTCTCCTTTTTTTTCTCAGCTCATGTTTGTAAGGCCGGGTTTGGGTTCTATTTCAAAATGATGCATAGCTGTAGTAGTTCTCATGTTCTCATTCAACATTCTTTCAGTTTGTACTCTTGTATAATATAGTATATTATTAATCATCAATAATAGTGTATTAGATTTTTATAATTAAGATGTAGGCCTCAAACCTTGACATTCTGCATTAATTAATACAATAACTAATTCTAATTGAAAGTTAATCGTTAAAATAAAAGACCCAATAAATAAAAATGCTGGTAAATCTTTTAAATTGTTTTAATAATAATTCATAATGGCCAAACTTGAAACTTTTTTGATAAAAAAATCAAGAAGGCTTGTTTAGAGGAAGTTAAAAACAAGTGAAACCTATAAGGTGGAAAATTATTCCCCACTTTACTTGACCAGGTACAAAACCTCAAACCATTCAAAATATTAAGAGTTGTGCGAGTATGGATTTTTCATTTGGAGTTGAGTTTGAATGGAAATAACTAGTACCATACCTAATGAATAATATATATATATAGAGAGAGAGAGAGAGAGGGGAGAGCTACATTGTTGAGAAATAATCCACCATAGATAAATAAAACCAAACATACAGCTCAAATAAGAGAACCTCCTCCTTTATTCGAGGTCGGTAAATGAAATAATATACACAGCTTCCTACTTACTCTATGGCATTATGAACTCAGCACACTAATACAAACAAAAACAAAAAATAGGAATATCTTTGTCCACCAATATTAAATTTCGTACTTTAAAGATCTCCAAATTGTTTTTACATGTTCTACATACATATCTTACATATTCAGATTCTATTGGTTTTATAAAAATATATGTCAATTAAATTTTTTTAGTTTTAATAGTTGTACAACATTTCAATGATAAATTATTTTAAATCTCAAATAGTTGAGGATAAATGATCAAAAATTTGAAATCATTGCTTATGTAAAAGTACCTTTAAATTCATTTTCATGGGAAAAATAAATTGTCATTTGGTTTTTAATTTTAAACAATACTTAGACAGGAAATTAAATCGAAACAGCGAATATCAAGAAAATCAATTTTTTAAAGTCATTTTCATGGGAAAATCAGAACTACTGTTATATTAGACTACGTCCAGATACAAAATTTAATCAAAATTTTGTTAGAGATAATTTCGAGAAAATAGATTTTTTTCTCTTTTTTCCTTCGGTGAGCTATCCTTAGTGTTAGGGATAGATATCCAATTCCACATACTTCTCGGGGGAACTTTTATGAAAATCCTTGATATCAAGTTTTAACCCAATCGGCAAAATGGTTTCAGTTCTAGGCCGAGATACAGACAAACGGCATCGCGAGAATCACTTTTTCTGTTTCAAGGAATCATGATTGTCATTATTTAGCAAAAACTAGATTTCTTTGGATGATCACAATACTTTCTCTCCAAGGAGTTGAGAGAAAGTAAAAACAAAATAGTTTATAAAAGTATTTGAACCAGAAGCGGAACACGGAAAAAGGAAAGCAACTAGAGCTCTGAATATTTTAGCAATTATAATGTGTTTTAGGACCTTTATGACAAGTGTACATTAGGAAAATACCAATAATCCTAAATACAACCCAAAAGTCAGGGCTCGATGGCGACCGAATTTCCATTGTTCTTTCTTTATTCAAGTGAATGTGATTGAAATTTTATAATATACACTTTCGTTCTTAGGCTGCAAATCATTAGGACTAAGTATAAGCATAGAGCTAGCAAAAAAAAAAAAAGAACTAGAATGTATGTGGAATCATGCCTGATTTTATCTCCGCCTTATTTTTATTTTATTTACAAATTAACTTTCAGGTTGTTTAAAAAAAAAATAATATAATGTCCTGACCAAACATTTGTCGTCCACCCAAACATAATACACACATTCTAAACATAATATGAGGGTTGATTTCAAAATTTGCACAATTTAATTTTATTTAATTTTCATTCGCGGCTACTTGATCACACATATAAACATAAAAAAAATTTGGTTTTCAAAAATAAATTTAAGTGTCAGTGACATCACTAACAATTAGCTGGTTTTAATAAATCCCCTGTGTTTAGATTACATATATACAATATTTAATAAACGTGTTTTAAGACAAAAATAATATAGTTTTAAGTTATATTAACTAAATTGTGTAAAGTAATAAATGAGCTGGTTCCACTTCTTAAGTAATAAAATCCTGTGGATTTAAGGGACCGAAGACGTGAACCAATACATTCCTAATAAACTACAAAATTGTATCCGAGAACACTAAAGTAAAATCATTATTGGTTACAATATTAGTTTAGATTATGATTATAGTTCTTTACAAAGAGTTTGGATAGCATATAGTTTAAAAGTTAATTCACCAAGAGATATTTATATACGAGGGCAGAGGAGGGCCTATAATTTAGTGAAGCTAGTATTCCTGTAATTCTTCTCCTTCCTAAATTTTAGGGACATTTTAACCATGTGACACGGTATACATGTATAGTATCAAGTGATGAATTTGTTCATTTATCCTAAGCACGCAACACATCTTGAGTGCTCTATATCAGTTTTGTTCAGCCCACGGCCTGTTCTCTTCTGCCCCGTCACTCTCAAATGATTATGAAATAAATATTTATCATCCAATAATTTATCGTAAATGATTAGCTACAATGTACATCATTATAAAATGCTATCAAAACCATCTCCATATTGAACAGTGAACATAGTTTGATTTCAACTTAACGTTTTTATTTTAAATTAATCTAACTAAATTTTTGTTTGCCCTACACAAATAAAAATTTGACATAAACAACTACAAACATCATCTATTTCTAGTAAACATATAAATATTTTATTTGATATCTCATATTACCACAGATAAACGTAATAATGTAGTATACATTATGTAATTATAGTAGGGCCTATATAAAAAAGAAAGTGAGTGTGTGTGTTCCAAAAAAAAACCTAGCCCTTTGAGATGATATGGAAATCTGAAACTTGGAGGACAGTAAGAAGAGTCATCTCACTCAACAAGACAATTATACGAAATTTGAGATTTGGGTTTCAGGAAATGGGGTAGGGAGAGAGGGTGCTAAAAATAGGAAAAATGTTTTAACTGAGGTAGAAAATTGAAATTTGGCAAGCACTTCAGAGATTTATATAAGTGTTACAATTTCAAATTTACAAGTGAAAGTTGAATGGGAGCTCTAAATTGGGATTGCTAGAGTTAGCTTGGTATTGTACAAGGAAGACATATAAACGCTGGCAGCCGGATGTTAAACGTCCCAATGCTAGTAAATTATATATATGAGATAATTTCACCCAAAACATTATTTGAAATTGGTCCAACTCCCAAAAAAAGACATTAGAATGTCTAGTTCTCTGAATAGTTAATATATTTTGATCAGATAAAGAAATTTAGCTTTGAACTATGACATTCGTTGTCATTAGTGGGTTTGTGTTACGGCAAACAATGCTTTCTTTTGCTTAAGGAATATTTTTTTTTCAAAAATACACAAAAATGGTTTAGTGAATTAATGATATTACCTAATTTGAATAAATTATATTTTATATGCCACAAAAAAGCATATGATAATAACCAAACAGCATCAATATATTCTAAAACATTCTTCTCATTGCATCAAAATACCAAAAGCTGCGTGCAAGAATGACACTCGTCTGCCATACAGAAATTGAGTTAGTTGAAACGCTGTTTATTATAAGCTATATACCTAGGGTAAATCCAAGGTACCCGTACATCATTTGGGCTGACTTCATAGCATTCAGAGGTGAACGAGGCGGAAGAACAATCTTTCCTTTTAACGCTTTAAGCAAGCAATGTAATTTTGAGTTTAGCATGATCCAAAATTCATACCCAAAATAGGATTACATACAGTCCTATCATCCACATTGACTGTATTCTAACATAAATAAATAATACTTGCATAATTTTTCAAAAGTTAAACCCACTCATAACCTCAGACTATCACTAAAGCTAAAAAATATATTTTAAAAACCATACTCGTCTTCTATTCAGTCTTATCATTTCTTAATTTAAATATGCATAGTTTTAAGTGTAATACTTTTAATCTTTTTCCAATGCGATACAATTTTTTACTGTGCAAGCATGATAGTTATACGTACAAACACCAGAACGTCAGTTTAGTTTATGTATTTTACAATTTAATCTTGGGTGGCATTTCGCTGGTACTAAAAGGAGACTTACGTTTAAAAAACAAACACACACCCACGCGCGCGCGCGCGCACACACACACACACACACAAACAATGTGGGTTAGATGTATATTTATTTGGTTCTTGAGTTTTTTCAAATAAATTGTAACTTTGATTTTATAAATATTTATTAAAATATTTTTTAAAATAGTTCTCAAAATGTACTTCAAAATGTGTAAAACAACTCTTTTACATGGGGAAATCCTTCATGTTAAGCGTATGAACCACTTCTTTATAATATTGTTGATTTGAACTTCAAAATCAGTTTCCATGTCTTTTACCTATATTCTTTAACTCAAAATCAATTTTAAAAATATAAAAATGCAAACATTGTTTGTTGAGGCTTAACTATTATTTTTTTATTTTTACGTTTAAAATGGTAGCTTCATTGCCTTGTTAAACTATCGTGAATGAAGCATAAAATACTAACAGAAATATATATGTGGGCCCTCTATTAATTTGTAATCAGGAAATTAAACCTCAAGTAAAAATCATTAAGCTTAGAGGAAAGATATACGGACCAAAATTTAGAAATACATAGAAAATATCAATCTTCATTTCAAAGATTTAAAAGATATACTACCTAGTGGGAGGGGTGAATGTATCCATTTTGAATGGTCTCCATTCCAACATTTCCTAAACAAGTACGACAAATAAAAATTCTGAATTGTATCCATTTTCATTATATCCACTAAATCCTGTAGTGTATCTATTCTGAATGGTCTGGTTATGTAGCCTCCTCCACTGCCAACTAGCTTCATTCATTTTTTGTCCATTGATCTTCACAAGCACCTAGTTTCAAACACCCTAAATTTATTTTCATTATGTAAAGGTAAAGACTATGTTTCACACCTATAGAGAACAATTGGTAAAACCAGTGGCGTAAGCTGGGTTGCTAGCTCCCGGGGCAAGGCAAGTATTGCGCCCCCTAGACCGTGGAACTTTAGCACACCCCGAATCCCAATTCAGAATTAAACCCCTTGGCCCCCAAGACATGTATTGTACTTTAAGAAAATATTGAAGTAAAATTAATATAAAGCTAGTATACTTAAATGTATTTAAAATCTCCTCGTTTTAATATGTGCAAATTTTTCAATAACAGTATTGAAATCTACATTGAAATCTCTCTCAATTAACAGTATTGCTAGATTACTCAGTCTTTCTTGACTCATTGTAGATCTCTGATACGTTTTGATTACTTTTAAGTTTTGATAAACTTCTCTCACAGCAGACGTCAGACACAACAACCCCTCATGGGAATGCGAGGGAGCTAGCGGTCGTTGAGCGGTGGAGGAAATGGCTTCAAGGGACACACACAGCAACCGGCCGGTAGACTCAAATTGAAGGATATTCTCTTTTAAAAAATACAACACTTGATGTGCTCTTTTAGAAAACTGTTCAGATGAAAAGATATTAAAATATGGAGGGGGTGAAATAATAATTGTTTACATATTTTCTTAAGCTTATTTTTGATTAATAAATATAGTTTTTTAAAATACGACTCTTTTTCAAATTATTAATTAAAATACATATTTTAATATTTTTTAAAAAATTCTAAAATATTCAGGAAATAGCCAAAGAGACAATATTTTTGAAAACAGAGACATCAAATTTTTGAAAAGGTATTTTAGACGTAATCATGGAAGAAAAATCATAAAAGTTATTTTAAAACGTTGAAGTTCAATAATGTATATCTTTTTAATGGTTGGATTTACAGAAACCAAATAAATTTTGTTGAAACAAACAATCTTTATTTTATTAGGGAAAAAAGTTACAAAGCTATTAAATAATAACTACCATCAGATTTAAGGAGTTTAGTAGGACAAGTTTTTTAGATATTTGGTGGGAGTTCCCCCTTAAGCCATTAGGCCAGTTCCACATGGAGAAGACCTGCCTGCCCCTCTTTCTCCAGCTGTTTTAGAGAACATGGCAAAAGATGATGTTGAAAGTGAACGTGATGTAATCTCTGAAGCCGGTAGTGATGATGTCTACAAGCCTGAAGACGACTTTACTCCACAAAGGTTCTTGCAGAGGGAACTTAACGATCTAGTACGTGATCTGAATTTGCCTAATGAATCTGCAGAACTACTTGGCTCCTGGCCTAAAAGTAAGAATATTCTGGCACCAGGAACACATTTTTCATGGTACAGACACAGAGGACAAGAACTAGTTCCTTTATTTTCAAAGAACAATTCCTTGGTTTACTGCAATAACACAAACGAGTTAATGAACTTCTAAGGCATTGAACATGATCCTAATTAGTGGAAACTTTTTATTGGTTCATCCATGAGGAGACTCAAAGGCGTGTTACTGCACAATGGGAACGTGTATGGGTTTATTCCTGTGGCCCATTCAGTTGAAATGAAAGAGACATTCGAGAACATGAAGGTACTGTTAACAAGTATCAAGTATGAGGAACACAAATGGCTAATCTGTGGTAACTTCAAAGTTATAGGAATTCTATTAGGACAACAAGCTGGGTACATGAAACGGCCTTGCTTTCTATGTTAATGGGACCATCGGGCAAAGCAAAGGCATTGGAGTGTAAGAGTTTGGCCAGAGCGGAGGAATTATGTGCCTGGAATTAAAAACATCTTGCATGGACCGCTTGTAGACGTTCAAAACTTTTGCTTCCACCACTACACATCAAATTGGCCTTGATGAAGCAGTTTGTAAGGGTTCTACCACAAGATGGGCCTTGTTTCAAGTACCTTTCTATGAAATTTCCCTTCATCACACAAGAAAAATTGAGAGCTAGAGTTTTTGTTGGTCCACAAATCCGCAAATTGATGAAGGACGAGGATTTTGAGAAAACGATGAATGCGAGAGAAATAGATGCATGGACCACCTTCCAATCTGTTACCGAAAACTTTCTAGGGAATAAAAAAGATCCAAATTACAGGAACATTGTTGAAACAATGTTGGAAAACTTCAAGAAGTTAGGTTTAAATGGAGGATCTGCAAGGAAGTCAAAAAAGAGAAAGTTTGAAAATTAATGGAACACTGGTTACTATTTTTTGTTATAGAATAGTCACGAAAGTATTAGGATAGTTCTTTACAGTATTAGGACAGGTCCCTACAATATTTAAAAAAATGTGTTTGTAAAAAAAAAGTCTTGTGTCTGAATATATTTGTGCTTATAATAGCTAAAATCTTGAAAACATAACCTCTTAATTTGTGTAAAAACCTGACGTGATAGAAAAAAATGGAAGTAATTTCTAGAATCAGCATGAAAAATAGATTTAAGAACACCAACTTTCGAGAAATCATCTGAGAAAAAAATTAAAAAATGCAGAGTAGTGTTATTTATCACTTTTTGACACTTCGTAAAGTGAGCTTATATGCTCTCCAATTGTTAGCTTTGTTAGATTTAAAAATAAAAACTTTTGAATTAAATTTTAAATCAAACTAAACTAATTAACTACTACAAATTATTTCTCACTGGCACTCAAAGCTTAATAAATATCTCTAGTTTATTTGGGAAAGTATTTTTGTCTCATTTAGAATACTTTGCATGTGCTATATGAGTAAGTTGTAGTTTGTACAGCCCTGTACTAATACTGGTAGTACCTTGAAATACCAAGTCTCTATAAGCCTAAAATATGTATTTTAGCTTAACTAGCCACACCCAGCCATTCAGATAAAGATTATGACGTCGGTCGGACATAAGAAGAAGAAGAAAAAGAAAATGTACCATGTGGTTTTTGTGAATTAACTTTTCTTGACAAAAAGTTAATTGGAAAAAGAGACTGTCTTTGTTGTCAAACGCGCAAATCGTAGTTTCATGAAGTTTGTGTCAGGGACTTTGGAAAATAAAATCAGTTTAAGTGTGTAAAATGCATATACACATTTGGTTTGCATCTAGTAGTATACACATCTAATAAAAAACAGTTTAAAATGTCAATACTGATGAGAAAATATCTAAATAAATGTGTGATCCAAATAACCCCATCCTTGATCCAAATAGCCCCACGTTTTTACTAAAATGTTTTTTCCACTTTATAATGAACTTTTAAAATTATTTTATCTTTAGATTTTCCACTAAAACTATTACTAAGTATTGTTCTAAAGACACGAATAAAAATATAAATAACTGTTAAACATTTTTTCACATCAATATTATAGGTAAAAACTTAAATTAAAGTTAAAACGACCCAAATATCCCCACCCTGCCATATAAACAATTGTTTGTATAGCAACTACTCTTACTGTAATAGATAACTTATAAATATTTTAACATGGTCAAGGTTTACAATTTACCTTAAATAGAGTTTCATTCAACTTTAAATGTTTTTTGGAAATATTTTTAGTAACTATTTTCAAATTTAAATAGTATCCTTGTATACAAATAATTGAGTAGTTTTGTAATTAATGTGTCATTAATTAACATAGTTTAGTTAAAAATATTATAGCTTCACACATTTCATTAATTCAAAACTCAAGAATTTAATTTATGTGGACATTTTAAAATCAGAATTTATGAGTAATTTTGTATAACATGTATTTATATTACACTTAATGCAACAACCACTTACTTTTTGTTACAGATTATTGTGTAAAGCACTAATTGAAATCATTTCCTTAATTATAATTATTTTTTTATTTTAAAACTAAATAAAACGCAAACAAAATAATGATTCAAATAGCCCCGTAAGCAAACTTTTATTCAATATAAAATAGCTATATCGTTTCCCAATATAATACGCTCAAACCTCTTGGTGATGAGACTAGAAGATTTAACTATAAGTTTAAAAAAAATTACTTCAAAATCTACATATATAAAAGGATAAAACCTTATGACGCAAAGACCATTATTTACATCACTTGGAAAAGTATGTCAATCTCACTTATATTGATTTCGTAAAACAATTTTTTCAGATATTCATACGTCTAGAAATTATAATTTTTTCATACCAATCTACAGCCAGTAGATCATTCAATAAATTACAATACCTAAACACCAACAAATATGTTCAGAATTGCTGCGCAGTATTTTGATTCAAATAGCCTCTTGACCCAAATAGCTCCACGTTACCATAACTTATTGACGTATGAAATTATATTTTAATAATTTAAATACCCATGCTATTGTTGGTCCCTTGCTTCTTACGGGTTTTTAGAGATCCGAGTATTCTACTTGTAAGTGAAAAATACATGTTTCTGTGCTATCACCATCTTCAGTAAACTTAAAACAACCAAAGTTTCTTGTAGACTGAATAGATGTGGCATATGTGAAAAAACTTGATTTATTAAGTGATGTAGATTTATTTAAATTAATTTATACCAAATTGGAGACCATTCATTCGTATGTATATATATATATATATATATATATATATGTAACATAACTGTAACATATATATATATATATGTTACAGTTAGAACCCGAAATCCATTAAAACCCGATTTCACTAGGTAAAACTAGTTCCAGCAAAGCCATTTCGTCAATACTAGTTATAACTAGTTAATTCTAGAACAAAAAAATTGCAGTAAACAATACTAAAATCCACTAAAAATCCTGCAGTCAATACCCGTAATGACCAGTTAAAAACAGTACTGACTTAAGTCTCTGACCGTTTAAACCAGATGTTAGGTAAAACTAGTGATATATAGGAACAACTAATAACAACACTAATCCATAAAACAGAATTTCTTATTTAATAATGTAACTTACCCTGCATGGAAGCGTGAGAAATCAGTCAAGGAGTTACCAGAGACTAACAGTATATATTTTATTTGCTATAAGAGAAATGGATTATCTTATCTTATCTTATCTTATCTTATATAATACATATAATTCTTCTGTACGTGTGTATGTCACTGAACTCCTCCTAAACGGCTGGACCGATTTTGATGAAATTTTTTGTGTGTGTTTGAGTGGGTCCGTGGATGGTTTAGATTCACAATTGGACCCGGTAGGTAGCGCTGCAATCGGGTTCTAGGATTTATTTTATTTTTTAGGGAATTTTTTGGGGGAATTTTTTTTAAGATTTTTTGCATATTATAACATGTAACCTCAAATTTTCACCCCCCCCCCCCCCCCCCCCCCAATATTTAAAATAATGAATATAATATTAATAATTGACCGTTAAAACCTTCTGAAAAGTTTATGAATAATTGAACTTTTGAGAATAATTCATAGTTATGTTTGTTTTTCGATACAGCTGATATTTGTGGAGTTTTGGGCGAAATGCCAAAAAATGAAAAGATGTTTTATTTTGTATGTTGTCTTGACAAACACTGAATTTGTAATATTTGTGTTACTCACTAATTGAAGTTCATTGTAAATTTGTAATTGTGATGATCACATAGTATTTGTTTTACTATCGAAATCAATTATGCCACCCAAACGAAAAGCCAACGTTCGGGCAGGACAACGTCTGTCGGGTCCGCTAGTATACAATAAAAATTACAAATGCAGTTATATCGCTTAGAGCAAGTTAAGTTGAAGACTTTGTAGCTAAACATAATATTTAATAATATACCAAAATGACTAGAATGTTCCAAGTAACTTTAATTTAAAGATAATGTTCCGTCAATATGAAAATAGACTAGAGTTTAAAGTGAGAGACTTTAATATAAACCTATTATTCCATTTTAATATGAAAATAGACTAGAATTTAAAGTGAAAGACTTTAATATAAACATTTTACTCCATTTTAATATGAAAATAGATTAGAATTTAAATTGGAAGACTTTAATATAAACATATTACTCCATTTTAATATGAAAATAGACTAGGATTTAAAGTGGAATACTTTAATATAAGCATATCACTCCATTAATATAAAAATAGACTAGAATTTAAAAAGGAAGACTTTAATATAAACATATTACTTCATTAATATAAAATTAGACTAGAATTTAAAGTGAGAGACTTTAATATAAACATATCACTCCATTAATATAAAAATAAACTAGAATTTAAAGTGGAAGACTTTAATATAAACTTATTACTTCATTAATATGAAATTAGACTAGAATTTAAAGTGGAATACTTTAATATAAATATATCACTCCATTAATATAAAAATAGACTAGAATTTAAATTGGAAGACTTTAATTTTGAATAAGGCGTCCCCATAAATATAAACTAGTTCACCAACCGCCCAAGGCCAAAATAAATGAGAAGACGCCGTAAATATACGAATATCACAAGATAGTCCAAAGATAAGGATATTAATATTGCACAAAGACATTACAATGCTAAGAAAAATATATATTTCCCGGAGCACTCTAAGGTAAAGACAATAATACCAATCAAGCCCGCCAATAATGGCGTAAATACCCCAGGCACAGTAATGACAAGGATCCCCAGATCATATAATAAATTAATAGTAAAGTATGCCCGCCTCCTGTGCTAATTCTCTGTCAAACGACGTAATAGAGCAGCGTGAAATAAAGTTCAACATCAAGAAAATGTCTTACTACCACTAATAAGTTAGAACGCACGCATTATACACTAAACAGAGTCCGAATCGAATAAAGTACCCCGTCTAGCAATGTATCGCATAGAGATAGACTCATACAAAAACCACACAAATTTACGACGGCCATCTTCCTTTTGCACCGCTTAGGGCAGCCAAGGTAACCATAGTTACACACAACAAGTGAGCGCTCCTCATATAATAATAAAAGATAGAAATACAGTAAAAGTCAACATCCCTGAAATATATCCATTTGCAAATGATGCAAACGATTAAACAGAAAGGCGGTAAGAGCGCAACTCAAAGTTAGAATAGAAAGAAGGTTTGGCAGAGGGCGAGTATTCTCCCATTTGATTGAGCTTGTTATTTGTAACTCGTTACAATAATAATAACACTAATCCACAAAAAAAAAGTTTATTATTTAAAGCATCAATAACATCCTTTTTCACTTATTGCAACAAGGAATGCTGCTATGGCACTTGGAGTTGCAAAGTTGCCCGTTTCCTTATAAGCATCTCATTGAAGTACACTTCTTCGTGTATGAACAGTGTACAAGCCCTTGTCCTGTTCCGCTAGCTGGTTTCCTCGCTGCAGTCCTCAGAGAAAGTTCATGATCGGGCACCTGATCGCTGATCAAGAACCCTTAAAAGAGGAACCGTCAAATTCAGATCTAAAATAAATATGATTTTTTTACTGTCTATTAGAATTTTTGTTCGGAGTTTAATTCAAACTTTAGAATTTAATGAATTTACCTGCAATATAATTTATCCAGCACTCCATCCTTGGTCCCGATCTTGTACAGACCCTCTTTATTTTTACCAAGCACAACTCCTACGATGTTTCGAAGATCTGCCTTGGATTTGTCCATATCTGCTATATGTATGATTACATTACTTCCAATGTTAATGGGAGGATGTGTTCTATCGGAAATCAATTTCATTCTCTTAGATTATTTTGACAAATTTTCATGAGCTTCCTTTCTAGCTGAATAAATCTTTGATTGAGTATCAGCCAGCGTTTCCCCTTCCTCCTCTTCATCATTGGTCTCATTTTCCTCCGTCTTTGCATTCATCTGCTCAATGACTTCTCGAAGTTCATCCTCATCCTGTACTTTTTTATAACTTTGGATGGCAGCGTAGATTTACTGAGTCTAACTCTGGGCTCAACACTGGACATAGCTTTGTATGACGATTGTTTAATCCCCAAAAGAAGAGCTCAGTTTTTCATAAACTACAGCGAAGACCGTTTGACCAGTTTATGTAATGGTTGTCTTTCATCCATGAAGCCAGCATATTTTTGATGTCTTGGTTGGTTCGTTCTTCTGAGCCCTGGCTTTGAATATGTCTTGGTTTACCGGTGTACCATCTTTAACTTTGGCATAATATAGTTAGCTCAGATATGACTGAGTTGACAAATTCTCTACCTTATCTGAATGTAAAATGCACGGGGAATAAAATGTCAGAAATATATCTATCAACCGACAGTCAACCTCTTTGGTCCACACTTGCTTTGCAACGGTCGCAGTAATACAAACTTGGTCAAATCGTCCTGGCAGACCACAATGAATTTGAACCCATTATCAGCCTGAGATTGTATGTTAATGAGCTCCACCTGGCAGCGGTTGTTCAGTTCCTAATGAAGAATGGACTTGATTACAAAGCTTTTCTTTTTCTTACTTTTCTTCATTTGATAGGTTTCACACATCAATAAGAAAATATTGATCGTTTCTGTAACTAAATTGGCGTATTTTCTTGCAGTTTCCATTTTCAGCCTATCTCGACCTCCACGTCTTACAGCTATATTAGCTGCTTCAATAACATCGTAGATTTCTTCTACTGGTAAATAGTACTTTACGGCCTCACCTCCTGTTACCAAATTTTTCACTTCACCAATTTCAATAAAATCAAATCTTTTCAATCAACGGTACTGCAAAGTTGTCTTCTTCACGGCAGATTTTGCTTCTTCAACATCCGCTAAATATTATTTTAATCTTCTCTTGTCATAACATTGTAATGACTCTCTTTATATTTCTCTGAATTAAGTAATTGCTCCATAAAACACACTTTCCACCCTCTCTCCAAGTCCTCCTCACATCGATTTTCAGCACTCATGATATAGAAACAATGAAAAATAAATATTAGGCGTAGTTAACACTGTCAAAAATAAATACTATCAATCCAGGTGCATTGGTCAACCTCAAACAATACACTGAGACAATTAGAACTTACATTGTTTGCATCGCAAACACATTGTTTAACTTTTTTTTTCGTTTGAACTAGAGTTCACTGACTGAAAACAGTTAAACATAAATTATTAACTAGTTAAAACTAGTATTGATGAAATGGCTTTGCTGGAACTAGTTTTACCTAGTGAAATCGGGTTTTAACTGATTTCGGGTTCTAGTTGTAATATATATATGAGAGTTTATTTGCCTTCGTATGTTCACTTATTTGTCACATGTTTGTGATGTTAGTCTTTTCTTAGGTAAACTCAGTAATGGTTTCGTATGACCCCTGTTGACGGGTCGATTCCTTGCCGGCAACAAGTTGTCGTTATTTAGTGACTAATTTCTAATTGTTAGAAGCTTATCACCTAGTGCTGTTAACCAAAGCTATCTATCTTTTCCTCTTAATGCTCTCTCTTAAGGACACTTGAAACAGACAGCGAAGCTAGTAGCTAGCTGTATGATGTCATACTATTCTTTTATTTAAATACTGTTATTCCCATGTATAATTTAATGATCAGAAAACAGAAACCTAATGAACTATCTATCTTATGTATTTTCCTTTGTATTTATTTAATAAACTGTTATAACCATTTTATTTCATGTTATTTATTTATGCAGCCCTCCTTTATAACTGTAAAGTATGGTGTGAAGTTTTTAAAATATTGAGAAAAAATATTTATTTTAGATTGCTAAAATATTGCTCAATAGTTTTTTAAATATTTTTAAACGCCTCTAAGACTCATTATCGTGAAAATATATTTTAAATATTGAAAAATATTTGATAAATATTAATTAAAATATTTTTAAAATTGAATAATAAATATAAAATATTCTTGAAACAGTTTTGTAATATTGCACAAGATTTTTATAAATAAAGATAATAATTTTGCCAAAACTTTAGTAATATAGCTAGGAAATATTGGAGCAATATTTTTAAAATATGAAGAGTATGTTTTACAATGTTATAATATGATATGTGGTATCTGGGATATATATATAGCGATAAATAACGATACATTAATTAGTAACCACACCCGTTTACAAACGTCTATGATCAGTTCAATGTGATGTATTTTTACATCAATAAATTCTTAAAGTATTTTCTGTAAATAAACAAAACACAACTTACCTTTCACGTATAATTTATTTCCAATGGTTTCCCACAATACAGGCTTTAGGTCTCGATTGTGGTAAGCCTTTACCCGTTGTTATATCTTGTAATTTTTAAGAAATAAAGCACGTTCTGAATAAGTAATTTTAGCTGTATAACTTTTAAACATAGATCACCCTATATTTTTTGCACTTATATTATTAATTAATTATTGTATTTTTTTAAGATTCAACTAATTAATTGAAACAAACATAAATTAAAACTATAGGAGAGCAAACCCAACATATTGAGGTCCCGAAAAGAAAAATGTATGTACATTTAAAAATATCCTTTATTTACAATATTTAGGGAAGATTATGAAGATATTTATATTACACTTTATTTAAAATACTTGTTTATTAATATTTAACCAAAGATAAAAAAAAAGGCATTACTAAATGTAAATATTGTATTCAATTTTTTTGTGCAATGTAAATAGTATTTGGTAAGAACTAGTGGACAATCAATGTGACCAAAATATTGGACAAAACTTTGCACAATAAATTGTATTTTGTGTACCAAGCTGTACATATTCATAATGTGTATATTTATTACTAAATATAACTGCTTTACCTAACCCAACGCCAATATCGTTTACCTTTCAGAACCTTAGAGTCAACTTCTAGGAAGTGTGGTGGTTGTTTTAAACTTGCTACACCGCAGGGACTCAAGTTTATAACAAACTTGAAAAACTTATAAAAAATAAGATGGAAAACACTTCTTTTACCAATGAACTTCGTCTGTGAAGAGTTTTTCAAATAAGAATAGATGATGAAGGGCTCGAGTGGCTCACTGATAAATGAAAATGGTTCTAGACTAACTTCAAGGGTGGCCTTTTAGATACTTTAAATTAGTTAATTTCATCTGCCATCAAATATACCAATCACTCTTTCAGTCATTTCTAATAGAGATAGAAACCTGAGACTTTGTACATATCATTTGTAAGTCATAATGCATTATATTAAAATTTGATCTAAATAAATAGCTAATTACATTCTTTTCTATACCTTACTCAATTCATCTGTCATCAAAATTTTTGATCGCTTTTTCAGTAACTTCTAATGGAGATAGAAGGATTAAACATCGTGTATTTTCCTAATTCGCCTGGCGATGAATTCTATTAAAATTTTATCTAAATCTAACGTGGTGCATCATGCAGCCATTGCAGGTCTTTTATATATGCTATCCTTGATTTATACTTGACACAGATTTTGGACCTTACCATTGTCAGTTCAAACATATCCAATTTAAGTTTACATAACTAAATATATATATATATTTATATAAAAACGAGTTTTTAAAAATATACCTTATGTCAATAAAATATAATTGGTAGCATCTACTCCTGCAACATAAAAAAAAAATACACGATCAAGTCCTACATGAGCCCGGTGGGGTCCTTGGGAGGAACTAGTGAGTTGAGGTTGTCTATGTTGCAGGAGTTAATGCCAAACCTTTAATTTTATCAGCACAAGGTGTATTTTTTAAAAACTGGTTTATATATATATATGTATATATATGTATATATTAGGGCGGAGCGTAAAAACTTTTTTTTTTAAATTATTTTCCCGCTAGTGTGGAAAAGTTGTGGATATGTTTCAGAAACATGTGTAGAAAATTTCAGATTAATAAATGAATATCTTCCGGTTCCACTTTGGGTTCTAAATATACGAAATTAGTCGAAAATGATGTAAATTTTCAAATTTTCGTGACTTTTTTAATTCCAGATTTTTTCTTCCCACTAGCGCGGAAAAGTTGAAAGAATATTTAAGAAACATAAGTGCAAAATTTTGGAGTAATCAATAAATATCTTCCGGTTAGACTTTTGCGTCTTAACACATTCTCTGGCGCGCGTTTATCATAGCAACCTGCATTGGCCCGGCAGCCATGGTTACGCGCCAAATGTTTTCGATATTCAATTCATTTATTCTAACAATTATATACTTCAGTCTAAGTTCTTTGTATTGCATTGCACTGTTAGCACTATCTATCAGCTTAGATATAAAATATTCAGACTTGCTTAAAGTTGAATGGTTCATTGATAGATGGCATTATAGTAAATTATTGCAATGAATGCCAGGGAACGTTCGGGCAGCCATAGACGTTGATCAACGCCCACGCTAGAGACAATAGATGGCACTACCCTCCACTAAAAAGATTGCACAAGCGAAATCAAGGCCATCTGCGGGGAATTTCCCCATTAAGTTCAGTTTTCTCATGTTCGATCATTGTAGTTTGATCGTTGGTCGAATGTTCTGCTCGTGGCACGTTTGTAATACAGGAATTCATTTGTAATGTCTAAATTTTATTGCAAAATAGTACATGTGAAAATGTTATCGGATTTTTAATATTGTGTTGAACTAGTAGTGTACTTAAAAGATATAACGGAGAAATGTCGCAATCGTCAGAAAATGTGAAGAAGCTGAAGATAAAAAGGCACAGTGGAGGTGATGTTTTTTTGTCCCATTTTTGGGTATCCAGCAGAATTAAGTACTCGCGTTCTACCAACATACGAAGATATTATGAAGTACTTTTTGTTGGTGAGAAATGAATTGAAAAAGAATACAAAATCTGACCCACCTGTAGGGGCGATAGTGGTTTATGTGGCTGAAAAGGTTGAAACAATTTGGCAGGCTGCCTCAATTCCAACAGTTTCTAGGGAAAGAATAATCAAAATGATTAGATCATTTAATGATAAATACAAGAGCATGAAGAGATTTCTCGCTAAGAAACAGACGGATAAGATTAAGTCCAAATTACTAATTTTCCAATCTGAATCAAAACAGCGTTTGTTTGATACTTGTTCTTGCAAGTGTGCATCTCTCAACAGATGTAAATGCCCACGTGAAAGGAAAGTTCCAGACTTAGAAAGACTGTTTCTTGAGGATCAAAGGACTTCAAGGAAAATGGTGATAGGACCAGTAGATATTGTGACAACACAGAAACTTAGGAAACGAACGTATAGGTTTGAAAAGGAACAGGAAAGGTTCATAAACCAAAAGACAAGTGAAAACGCAACCACAGCTTTTTCATGTGAAGATTTGAAGTTATCTCACTCTTCTGATCTTGTTGGTGAGCAACAGTGTCAGGATCTTACTTATATACCTTCAACCTCATCGCAATCGAATGTTAGTGGTAAAAGTATATCACGAACAGCCCGCCTTCCAGCCCTAGCTAGTGCGTGCGACAGAATGGGAGTGTCCGACAGAGCTGCGGCAACAGTAGCAAGTGCACTTCTTGAAGACTTAGGAGTTGTGACACATGACGACATGTCCCATGTTATATACAGGCATAGGATAAGAAGGGAAAGAAAGAAATATCGCATGGAACGCCAAGCCCAAGATTTCAATTTATTTGGCACCAATAACTTGAAAGGACTGTATTTTGACGGTCAAAAAGATCAAACTTTAACTCAGAAGAACATTGAGGGGACGCTGCATCAGAAAAGAGTGCTTGAAGAACACGTGACACTAATAGAAGAACCTGGATGCAAATATGTAGGGCACGTGTCACCAATAACCTCTTCTGGTAAAGACATACTGAAAGTATAACGACATTTTGCAAAGAACGTCATATTGATTTCACCACATTGTTAGCATTAGGAGGTGATGAGACCCCAGTAAACACGGGAAATAAGGGTGGTGTTTTCCGCCGTATAGAACTATTTTGTAAGAAATCCTTACATTGGTTCGTGTGCCAGCTTCTTGGTAACGAGCTACTGATCAGGCATCTAATGCAGCACATGGATGGCGATACAACTGGCCCTAAAACGTATCGTGGTCCAATTGGAAAACAGCTACAGAATTGTGAACTTTTACCTGTTGTGGACTTTAAGAAAATTGAGACCGCAGTTTTTTCTGAAGAAAAAACTGATATGAGCACAGACCAGAGATATTTGAGGGATATCTGCATTGCAGTGACAAATGGTGTGTGTCTTAAGAATTTGTCACACAAAAATCCTGGAAATCTTTCCAATGCCCACTGGTTGACAAGTGCTAATCGAATCTTGCATGTTTATATTGGTACACAGGATCCCTCCAAATAACTACAAGCTTTGCCTGAGTTTATAATGAAGGTTTACGCACCTGCGTGGTTCAGAATCAAATCGCATCCCAATTGTACAGATGGACCACGAAATCTTTGAAAAACAATTCAAGCTTCACGTTATCTTACAGACAATATGAAGATAGTTGGGGATCGCGTCATCCAAAGAAATGGCTACTTTGGTCATCCTGAAGCAATAATCCTTGAAATGCTTGTTGACCCAGACCAGAATGTGCGAGAACTTGACCTCCGCAGGATTTTGAAAGTAAGGAAAGAAACGGGACCAGGAGTTCGTGTGTTCCAAATTCCTGAACTTAACTTTAAAGCTAAATCTTACATTGATATCATAGACTGGCAAAATTGCCAACTAACGGAACCTCCGATTACCACTCACTTGTCGAACGAAGACATAGTGCAACTGATAAAGTCTGGCGAATGTCCAGTGTTGGCATTGGGAAACATTAACTACCCGTGCCACACTCAATGTGTTGAAAGAGGAGTAAAACTGACAACAGAAGCTTCCCTTGCTGTCATCGGAGAGACCAAGCGTGATGGATACATCAGATCCAGAATGGAGTCAAGGCGTGTCATGCCATCGTTTGAAACAAAAAACCAATATAGAGTGAAAAATATGGAAACCAGTGAATGAAATGCGCTTGATGCACATTTGCAACTTTTATTCTGGAACTCGAAACACATTTATTTCTACAAAACTCGAAACACATTTATTTCTACAAAGTTTGTGTTTTGCGTGGGTAGTAAGATTTTTTGTTTAGTGCTATAACTAGACCTATTATTTACGAATATCTAATTTTAGTAAAATAAATGTCTAAAGCTTCCATAAATAAATGTTAACGCTAAAGTTTTTCATTTCTCCCTAAATTTTGACCCCTAATTTTCCTATATTTTTGCCTAATTTGGTATATTTCTACCTCAAAATGGAACTGGACGATATTTATTGATTGCTCTAAAACTTTGTACTTGGGTTTCCAATATATTCTTCCAAATTTTCCGCGCTAGCGGGAAAAAAAAATCTTTAAATAAAAAAAGTCACTGAACTGTGAAAATTTACATCACTTCTGGCTAATTTCGCATATTTAGACCCCAAAGTGGAACCGGAAGATATTTATTGATTAATCTGAAATTGTCTACACATGTTTCTGAAACATATCCACAACTTTTCCGCACTAGCGGGAAAATAATTTCGAAAAAAAAGTTTTTACGCTCCGCCCTAGTATATATATTACATTGGACACTATGTTGAGGGTATATCACTTTCATTTATAATAATTACTTTTTTTTGTAAGATGTGCTACCAAAAACTATTAAACCCTAATTTATTTACGACAGGTAGGAAAAGTTGCCAGATCTACTTTCATGTATCTATACGCCAAACCATATGATATGTAAGCTCATATGTTGATCAGCTGTCAAATTTTAATTCCTAATCAATTTTTTCACTCAAGACTTTTTAACATTTTTTTTTATCACTGCGTCTTACTACTCGTTCGGGCTATACGCATATACCAGTTACTCTAATGTTTTTAAAGATTATGGAGGTTATATTTATATGAAATATACCAGCATTTGCGTGGAGAAGAGTGGAAAACTATTTTGGAAAACCATTTTGGAAAACCACCTTCAATACATCCGACAGAGATTCGAACCTTGATCTCCCCGTCATAGTCTACTGCGAGAGTTGCGCGTTAGTCCACGTAGCCTCCGAATCGAGTTTTTAAATTATTGAAATGGGAAATTATTAAAATATATGTTTGAATGGGTTTTTTTTTTTCGTCTGTAGCTCTCTTAAAAATGATTCTCAAACGCGAGAGCTTCTTCAAGTTTGCTTTTACTTCACAAATAAAGATGAAATTAAGACGATTGATGACGTCAAAACAACCCTCATCCATGCGTTTGTGTTTGTAATTTTTTTTTAAACTGCTATTTTGGATGTTTTCCCCTCTAATTTATAAAAAAAAAAATATTTACTTTAAGATAGCCAGTCATAAGAAAATTAAAGTGTTAAAAATAACATTTTTATTTATTATTTCATGCACTATTACATCTATTTCTGTCACAAAAACGAAAAAAGTCCATAGAAGGATTCAAGAATATATTTTTCTTTAAATTTTCCACTGGACATTCAACCCAAAGGGTTGGTGTCACACGGTGCAAAGAAAAAGTCATTAAAAAGGCAACCACACATAATTCCTTAAGAAAATTTTAAAGCTTTTGATAGCTCTATTGAATAAATATAAAATTTTATGAAGAAAGTACAAATTATTTTTACAGGTGTTGAAATGAGCTACTTTCACTCAATATTTGGAATAAAAAATGTTTCTATGCGTTCGGAAGGAAATTCAAACGGTGGCGTGTTGGTTGCGTTAGCAACCGCCCAAAATAGACAGCGAGTGTTTGCACCCATCGGCGGGTCAAAATCTCGATTCTAGCAACTGGAAGTTTATTAAGAGGACGCGTATGATGTTTATTTGTCGATCGGTCTTACTTCGAAACTAACAGTATGAAGGAATATGGGCAGGCTAGGTTAGGTTAGTTAGGTTAGGTTAGGCTAGGTAAGGTTAGTTTTGGTTTGGTTGGATTAGGTTTATTCATTGACTTGACACCTCTAGTCTGCTGGGGGAAAAAATTAAAGCAAAAATTAAAGTTTTTCTTAAGTTAATAGTTAAAAAAATTAAGCGGGTGCAAACACACAAGGGCGCAACCAACACGTAGCCATTGGAACATCATTAGTAGTATTTTTTTCATTCATGCGCTTCATTTTTTGACTAAGTCACATATTTACACTTACTGAGCAGAGATTAGGAAGGTAGTATTTTGGGGAAATTTACTCGCATTTGCATCACATCAAGGGAGAGTGTGAACCTGTTTGGGAGAAACCCCTCGGCAAACGCGTCCGTACTTCAAGGCTCCCCTAACCGTCAGTGACAAACCATACCAGACCAAATTGACGTCTTAGACTGCGTGCTCAACAATGCATGTAGTTTTGTATATTTAGTACGACTGAAAGATAATATTTATGAGTCATGTATTTTCTTAGTATTTTGTCAATGTATTAAGATGGTTTGCAACTAGCATCAAACTTGTGATTGTGTGGAATGCCAGGCCTCCACCGTGGTTCGGATCCCACGTTAAACTGTAGGTCCTCCATTTCATCTCACAATCACCCTAACATTACACATTAGCTTAAGTTTGTATAGTCCGAACGGGTAGTAAGACGCTGTGATAATAATAATAATTATTATTATTGTTATTATTACTATTCACATCAATGGTCATGTAGTTTAAGGCGTAAACCTAAACTTAATACAGACTGGATTGTTAATGACAAAGATGTTGTGGTTCGAATCTTGGTTGGGCTATTTGTTCCTAAATAATATCTACTCTTCCTTCATGTAAATGCGTAAATGTTTCCCCAAAATTAAACCTTAATAATTCCTATCTGATATAAAATAAAAATAAAGGAAGAGTTTCTGCAAAAAAATAATTCACAATACTTTATATATTAATAAAATGAAGAGTCTTTCTGTACGTCATGAGCATTGCGCGATATTTACTGCACACAAAGGGCTGATATTTTAAAACCAATAGGCCTTGTGTACAAACATGTGCAACTTGAAACTGTATTTTTAATTTTTTTGTTAATTCTTTTTTAATTCATTAAATCTGGGTTTGAAGAAATAAAATAAAACAGTTGTATCTCTGTTTGAAGCAAAAAACAAAACAAAGAAAAACGTTTTCTTGGACAACTCTGGGTACTTCTACTAGTAATTAAAATAAAACTGATTGTACCATTAGCTACACATAATTTAAAATTAAAAAACTTGGATTTTACTTTCCAAACTACAATACTGAATTACAAAACCTTTTTATTTATTTTCAAAATGTATATGTTCAGCATTTAAATGTCTACATTTACAATGATTCCTAATGCACGTTCTGAGTTCAGATCCTGGAAAGTTGCAATGGAAGTGAATTTGGTCAATATTACAAAAATAATATTTAAGCATAAAATACATTATAATTTGTACTCGACTAAACAGTTTGGCTAGTTTTGTGGCTTATTAAAACACGCCCCTGTCCCCTTACATTCTCCATCTACCATGATTATTCTATATCAGAGAGTCCCCAACCTGTGGTCCACAAAGAGTCCTGTGGGTGTCCGAGAAACAAATCTAGAGTTTTAAGTAATTTTGTATTTATATTTTCATATCCTTTTAAAAATATTAGCTTTTGACCATTTTCTTAAACACCTTTGGTTTTTGTCCGATTACTTTCCAACTAAACATCTTTTTTCTTTTATTAATATGAAATGCGTTACTTAGAATACTATAAATATGTGTGTAACTTTTAACTTCCTCTCGTATGAAGGGGAAGAGCAGGGTGGCCGCGGTGAATTATATTTGGCTTCAGGGGGTTCTTGATATGGAAAACCTAGGAATCACCGTAATATATCAGTAGATTAATAATTACCTTTATTGTTTGATAATTCAAAATTTATTATCCAATAAAAAATAGTTAAAACTATGTACTCATTGATTTTAATGCTGTACTTACTATTCACACCCATGGACACACAGACTAAGACATCACAGTTTTTTCTGGTTATTCAGTGATAAAGAGTTAAAAGTTCGAATCTCAGCCAAGTTTACTGAGATATTTTTCAGTAAATAGAATTTAACTCTCTTTTTACACAAATTTGATTACATTTCTTCTAAATTCTACCTTTCTCATCCCCACCTCACTGTAGTAAATATCCGCGTAGACCAGGCGGGAAATAAGACCCAGTGAATGTAACAACAAATTCTTGTTAATAGGCCTATATTGTATTTATTTGACATCATTATTTATGTAAAAATGTATTTAAAAGTGATAGAGAAACAAACGAGTTGAATCATCTGATTGAGTTAATATTCATAGAAGGAAATTGTAGGATATCTTATTAATATTGTAAATATATAAACAGATATTTATAAAATCCAATATTTTATCATAGATTATATGTTAATTGTAATTGGGTCTTCACTTATTTTTTCCCTTCGTCTCCCTAAACTGTAGAGCTATACGCTTATGCTCTAATTATGCTCATATGTTGAGATGAGTAAGGTTTAATTCAAAAGGAAGCTAACCCATTTTGCGCAGAGGGAGGGTCGAAAAGCATTCATGGAAAAAACTTTCAGTATGCATGATCTGGATTCAAACCCTGATCTCCCCGTCACTGGCAGTACAGTATATTTGGAGAGTGACTCCTTAGAGCTTAACTTAACTAGGCAATTCCTACTCTTAGAAAGGCCTTAGGAATAATCTATTTCCAAAAAGCATGACAAAAAAAAAATGTTGTTCTTTCTTTTTCTGAAACTTCGTGATGTATGTAGTAGTACAAAGACAAGGATTGATGAGGCAATAAAGAGGTGATCAAAAGATGGAGAGAGACACAGATAGAGGGAGAAAGACAGGAAGGCCAAGGGACCAGCAGACAAGTGGCTCTCACAGAAACGCTTCAGACTGAAAACAATCTCGACTATACAACTTCAGAGTAAGTCCAGGAAGTTGAGCTACTGCAGACAATCTGACAATTTCCAGAGAACATATTTTATAGACGGAGTTCTCTTAGTTTTAGATGAGAACAAGTTCTTGATAGGTGATCTTGAAGTTAACATTTTAATGTTTGAATAAATTGGTACGGTGCATCACAAATACTTTATCACTCCTTTACTTTAAAAATTGAGATATTAATGAGAAATTTAAGGTATGTGAAACGAAGTAATATACATTTTTGCTTAAACATAATGAGAAAAGAGATCATCTAACTCCAACAAATAGAATAAATTATATAATATACATTTCTTGCAAAAACTTATTGAGGGAAAAAAGTTACATCTTTATCCCCCAAAGAGAATAAAAACATACTCCACATTCCCCAAAAATCCATTCAAAAAATATATTTCCTTATAGCACGGAGACTTGGTTTTATAGAACTATGTTTCAATTAAAAGTTTTTATTTTTAGTAGTCATAAAACGTGCGAAATCTACTATAAAAAACTGGAAAAATAGCTCTCACAGCTTCCTAATTAAATACCATGTAATATTAGCTCGCTTGTGAAATAAACGGGGGAGGGGTTAAAACAAACTAAATGCTCAGCTGTACGAAACTCTTATAACCTCCGGGCTACTGGGTATTTGTAGGTTAACAACATTGCCTACTTGGAGCCATTTTGCAAAGCGGGTTGCATCCTAACTTAACGCACCTAAGCAATCTAAGCACTGTCACACTTAACCAGTGTAAGAAAAAGAAAGAATAGGGAATAAAATGAGAAGTTCACCCTGAGAGGGCTCTTATGTATGGGCTGCTAACCCTTTCCCTCTTCCTCTGACGAGTTTACACAGTCACTTTAATATTGATCCTTGAAAACATTGACCTTTTTGTTTTTTAATTTTAACCTTTTCTTGTTTCCTATTCTAATAGACAGATGCTACCACGGACTTTTTTAATCTACATCCTGGTAGAAGATTCCTGCAGGACATTTTCGTGATCAAGCCAAAATAGCCTAACTTGTAGAGATTTATATTATTTACTATTTTACATTACTACTACTATTAATATTTACTTAAGATAAAAAATAATAATGCTGTGACATGTAGACTATTTTAAATTATTTAAGAATTTATGGTTTTTGTTTCAACGTTATATCTTTAAAACTCACTGAGTAAAACGTAAATTCACTAATATGGGAAATTCTTCTTGACCAACCGTGAGTCACAGGTAGGCAACGTCCTCACCTCAATGAGCTTACCTGGTTGTCATAGAAACTTGACAAATTATGACTTACCTGGTAGTTGGACAGTAACAACACTCTGGAGAGACACATAAATTAATCTAAATAAACAGTTCAATTTAATGTGGGTATGTGGATGTACATGAGATAGATAAAAATAATATTTTATATCAATTGTTGTATCAATCTTGTAATCTTAGGCTAAACAACATCATCTGCCTGTGAAGCTCCAATAACTAAATTCTAAGGTAGCCTAAATATACTTGAAATATAAAAATATAAATGAGATCAATTTTTCTTTTAGATTTTAAATCTGGGATCAATATTCACTTATCAATTTTAAAATATTTTAAAGCTCGACAGCCGAGGACGGAATCGAGAATCGAATCTCGTTGGTGTGAAACTGCGATGTTTTTCCTAGATTTTTCACTTCACCTCCACGCAAATCGGTTCACTTCTCAAAAATCACCCCTCTCATTCCTATCCATTAGTGAATTAGAATACTAAGCGTATAACGAACGGGTAGTAAGACGTGCTAAATAAAATACTATTCAAATACATTATAAATAATAATGCAAATAATTAAAAAATTTTTCAAGAAAACAATTCACTATCTCCTAAATTAATTAAACATTAAATTTGAAAAATATTATATATCTTAGAATTTATGAAGATATTATGGTTAACATTTATAATTTATCTAGGTCAAATCACAACTGTGATTTTGACTCTAAACTATAATAAATCAAATTCGAACTACAGTCATTCCGCCGAAACAATTCAAACTTCCATACTGGAGTTGAAGAGGTGAGCTCTTACCAAAAAAAAAAAAAAAATACCACTCCCAAAACTGTAGATTTAAACCAATGGTATTAAAATGGTAAGGTAAGAAATAATAACGGAAAAGCGAAAATAGTCTGAAAATATAATATAACCAATATAAAGTATTAATTTTTCATTTTTAAATTGACAGATCACGAAATTCGGAGATCACGGCGTTTAAATGTTAACAAGATTCCCCTCTCTCTTGTTTGGTCTATATATCTTCTCTCTCACACGCCAGTTATCCTGATTGCTACTAGGGGCGCCAGCTTGAACACAACAAAGACAATGGCCTCCGTACGCGAAGAACGATCTGATGCCATGTTTGTTTATATGAAATAAACGTTATGGAAACCTACTCGACACCATAAAGCCAGAATAGATGAGCCTGTCATTTAGTACACATACTCACAAGGTGGGGTTACAAATACTAGTTAATATAAAACTGTGATTACTTTTTTCTAATGGTATCGAAAAACAAACATAGCTATGAATTATTCTCAGAAGTTTATTATTCATGAACTTTTCAGAAGGTTTTAACGGTCAATTATTGATGTACTTATGATTTTTTTAACGGTCAATTATTAATATTATATTCATTATTATAAATATTGGGGTGGGGGGGGGGAGGTGAAATGTTGAGGTTACATGTTCTGATATGCAAAAAATCTAAAAAAAATACCCCCCCCCAAAAAAAATAAAAAATTCCTAGAATACGTTTGCAGCGCCACCTACTGGGTCCAATTGTGAATTTAAGCCATCCACGGACCCACTCAAACACACACAAAAAAATTTCATCAAAATCAGTCCAGCCGTTTAGGGGAAGTTCAGTGACATACACACGTACAGAAGAATTATATATATTAAGAAGATATATATTTTTATTTGAGGTATTTAGTGTGCACTTTCTGAACCGTCTGATTATATCAGCAAATGAGAATTCTCTATGACTGAGAGCTAAAGGAACCCCCAATTTTGTCGAGACCTTCCAGGTTTCTTTTATGTGCAATAATCGACCTGGGGCCGGTAGCTTTACTTCCGAAGGAAGTTGTCCCACGGATTTTTAACGATCAAGAAAAATCCGTCCACCCCAGCAGTGTTTGAACCCATGAACATCGGGTCCTGAGGCGAGCGCTTTACCCCAAGACCACTGAGGTCGATGATAGAAATAAAATGTTAGACGCACATTTTTGGGGTTGGGGAGACATAAAATGTTATGATGTATCATCATACCGAGGTTGAAAACTTTGGTCTTTAGGACTTGCAAGCGCTCCAGAAATGAGGCTCGTTACGATAAAATCTCCACTAACTCCAATGGATCTACACACACATCTTTTAGAAAGGTTGCTCATTTATGAATCGTATCTCTTTTTAAGATTCATAGCATATTCTGGGTGATTGATGTATATTCCGTTCTTTGTGGATGATACCTTTAATTTTAAACCATCAAAGATAAATTATCTTTTTCATGCTAATCAAAAGCTCTTAACCATGTATAAATAAAGGAAATTAATACATATACCAAACCGCTTCGGTGGCCACATGGTCTAAGGCACTACTCTAGTAGTAGACTAGACTGCCGATGATGGTTAAATCGATATTCGAATCTCAGTCGGGTTTATTAAGGCTTTTTTAAAAAATATTTTCACTCTCCTTCCACGCAAATGCGGGTACACTTCATCTAAATAAAACCTTCATAATCCTTAAAAACACCAGCGTAATTAATACAAAATCGTATAACCCAAATGGTTAGTAGGACGCAGTGCTAAAAAAAATACATTTATATATTTGATTTCATTTAATTTGACCGACCGTTTACGTATAATTATTATATAAGCTATATGGTATTAATATACCAAATATTCTAAAAATTTTGTTTGAGATAAAAAAAAAAGTAAATTTAGTGAAAGTGTATATAATTACTAAATAAACAAGCACGTGGGCCTATTTTATGAAAAAATTAAACAATTCTTCATACATGAAGCGTGAAAATAATTACCTTAAATCGCCGTTCCTTAAAGTAGTGTATTTATTTTAACTAAACAAACATACGCGTGAAGAAAATTAGAGGAGAAGAATCAGTGTAGAATATACTAACAAGTACATAGGTTTGGGATAGAACACTGAATCTCCTATATCCGAGTCAGGTGGGCCCACCACTCGTCTAATTCAGACGGTCACGTGAACAAAGTTATGTGGATGGGAGTGTATTAAAGTGAATTTAAAAAAATACACATAGCTCGGCTACTGATGGAAATATTTTTAGATAATAAGAGGATAGTAGTTAAATAGGGTTGAGTGTTGACTGTTGGGAGGGGGAGAGTAATGGCAATTAAAACAATAACGAGGGTTGGGAAGTTGGAGGGGTTCGTACAGATAAGAGCGCATCACTATCCTTTCAAGTGGGAGGATTCAGATCGAGTTACTCAATGTAACAACAGCTTATGTCGCAATTTCATTTCTCTATCGCGATGAGACATGGCTTGTAAAATTAAACTTAGGTGCATTTATTACATTTTTCGCCTGTATTACTATATATCCGTGCTATAAAATTATTATTTTTTGTCACCGCATTTTTCTACCGGTTCGTGTTGTAGGCATTTAAACTAATTACGGATGTCCGACACCTTAACTCACTCTTTAGCGTGTCTGTCTGCTGAGCAAAGGGTTCCAGGTTCAATTCGTGGCATGGCCTAAAACCTTATCATTGGTGAAGTAAGGGTTTCCTATTTCAGAGTGATGAATTAACTGTTGGGGGCTGGATGTTGTGAATGTTCTAGATTTAAGTTAGTAAACAAGCCATGTGATCATATACTCATTCGGTTAGAAAGTGCACTTTAAAAACTCAAATAAATGAAATGGGGGGAAGCAACGGTAGAAGGCACCTCTTCGTGACCAGATAACTAGACTAGATGAACCTTTCATTTATTCCACGTGACCATAGAAGTAGATTTATTGAGGTTAACACCAAAATATATTTATCAACAGAGCCTGGATTTAGATTATATGTATACTTCACATACAACCTCATGCGTACCTATATACGGTTCACTATTAACTATTATTATTTATTTATTTTATTATTTAGCACTGCGTCTTACTACCCGTTCGGGTTATACGCACTTACGCTAATGTGTAATGGTAGAGTGATTGTGAGATGAAATGGAGGACCTACAGTTTAACGTGGGATCCGAACCACGGTGGAGGCCTGGCATTCCACACATTCACAAGTTGTGATTAATACACATCTTGTCATAGGTGAAGGAAGGAATTGTCAATCAGATAAATCTGTGCTGATACCGGGGATTGAACCCCGGACCCCCATCAAAGAAGACTGACACCTTACCCCTAGACCGCCAGGTCACTTTTTTTGGTCATATTCGTAGATATTTTCTTATTTTGATTTTTTTTAGTGATATCCAGGCATTTATGTTGAATAATATATATAAATTTAGTAAACTATTCAAGAATACTCACACATAAAATATTTTACCAAACAGGTGTGGGACTCAAGATAATGTAAACATCAAATAAAGTGAATACCACTTTTACCTTAGTGGTATAAAAATCCACATTCCTAGTAAAACACAGCAACAAATATGGAAATAATCCTTCGTCTGAACCAAGTATTTTTAAATCAAATCTTCTGGTAGAGCGAAATGCATGCGTTTATTTTCTAAAGAATTTTCATTACATACAGCTCTATTTTAAATTAAAATAATTACTCTACAAGATTGTTTGATAGGTTCATTTGAATTCTTTGCACGTTATTACTAACATTTTAGGGTATTTTGTTGAAAATACAATATCATTTTTTATAATTTTTAATGTCATTACACTTTAACTATTTTTTTTTCACAATTTTTAGATAATCTAAATCCGGGCCATGTTCATCATTTCACTAACTATTTTTTTTAACTAAAATCCCATTTAGTGGTATTTTTAGTTTTTTAAGGAAAAGCACATGCTTATTTATAATTTTACTCATAAAACCAAAATAGTATATTCTTCAAAATGTTCAAGTTTGTAACACGTTCTTAATTGTGTGCAGTCAAAACAAATATAATATTTCCGTCGAAAGTAAAGGTAGTTATTAATGAATAAAGCTGCCATTATAGTTATTATACCATGGTGAGTATATATATATTTTTAAAGTACATCTTCTAATACGTAGGCCGAATTATTAGAGTTAGTTTGAATGTAACCTGCATTGGTGGGCATGTTGACCTTACGTCAATATCATCAACGTTGTTTCAATACTGACGAGTAGATTGGATTTCAAATCATTGCCAGGTGTGCTAACCGTGTTTTTCTTCAATGTTTTATCAATTCCCCTCCTAACAAATGGGGTCACATTTTCAATAACTACTGCCTTCCTCATTCCTATTTAATAGTGTATTTAATGCTTAGAGCCTGGACGAGTAAGAAGACACGTATTAGGGAAAAAGTAAAGAATATCCTCTGCCATTACCCTCAATAAAGACGTGTTCAATTGTAATTATTATTATATTCTATTCTGTCAACACCTCAAATAAACACATGTTCTAATGTAAATACTCTCCTTTTCTGTCAACAACCCCTTCAACAAACACGTGTTCAAATGTTAATACTCTTCTGTCAACACCTCCGATAAACACATGTTCCAATGTTAATACTCTCCTCTTCTGTCAACACCTTCAATAAACAAGTGTTCCAATGTTAATACTCTCCTCTTCTGTCAACACCTCCAATAAACAAGAGTTCCAATGTTAATACTCTCCTCTTCTGTCAACACCTCCAATAAACAAGTGTTCCAATGTTAATACTCTCCTCTTCTGTCAACACCTCCAATAAACAAGTGTTCCAATGTTAATACTCTCTTCTTCTGTCAACACCTCCAATAAACAAGAGTTCCAATGTTAATACTATCCTATTCTGTCAACACCTCCAATAAACACGTGTTCCAATGTTAATACTCTCCTATTCTGTCAACATCTCCAATAAACTCGTGCTCAGATGTAAATATTCTTCTATTCTACCAACACCACCATAAAACACGTGTTCAAATAACTAAAACCACTTATTCGAATTATTCCCCCTAACTTTCTAAGCTTCTATTTAATATTAGTTAGCAAATGAGGATTTTGAGATTATATATCTCCAGTTTGTTTACAGAGGGAAGAATCTGCCTGGGGGTCGTGTCATTTCCTGTCAGAGATCTCTGTAACGTTGGCTACACTGGTGTGGAGGTTTGTGGCGGGAAACTAGGGCCAGTCCGGGAGAAAAAGTGGCAACATTGCGGCTTCCTTTAGCGCGCGCTTTGGGCGTCGGAAACCCGTAGAACGGTGATGGGGTGAGGTCGGAAAACAACCCTTGCTTGGTTGCGTTCACATCGCAACTTACCAAACCCCGAGGAGAAACTAACGTTGAAGGATACGAGTCCCAAAATATTCTACATTAAAATGGACCATTCCAAAGCGCATTATATAGATAGTATTTTTTTTAACTTTGTTTGAAAAACATATCCTTAAACGTTAAGTTCTCGAATATAGACACAATACCGACTGAGCTACAAACCGATTTTCATATAAATGACCGTACAGTGTGACTACAGTAAAACCTTGGATTGCGAGCATAATTCGTTTCGTAAACGTGTTCGTAATACAAAGCACTCGTATTTCAAAGTGAATTTCCCCCATAAGAAATAATGGAAACTCAGATGATTCGTTCCACAACCCAAAACTATTTAATCTAAAAATGATTAATACCTTTTTTATTTTCATTATTTAAATGTAACTGTACTGTAATCAAATTTATTTATTAAATTTAATGGTTGCTGGTGTGAGGTGGACGAGAGAGAGGAGAGGAGGAGGTAGGTTATTGTTTAGGACGACTTTCACTGTCACTAACGGAATCACTGCTATATGTTGGATCACTGTAATATTTTTCTTTTTGTGCGACTTTAACAAAGAACCTATCCAATTACACTGCTTGGCAGACAAAGCGTAACCATAGTACTACTCGTATTGCAAGATATAGCTCGTTTATCAAGTTAAAATTTATTGAAAATTTTTGCTCGTCTTACAAAACACTCGCAAACCAAGTTACTCGCAATCCAAGGTTTCACTGTATATGGTAGGAATCTGCTAGAAAAAAAGGTCCTACCAAAATCAGTTTATACCTACTGTTACCAAGAAGTATAATATTGCCTATTGTACCATATATTTCAATATTTGTTGTGGTCCACCAAGGCAAGCATAAAGCATTACCACCACTCTCATAATATATGGTTGTCTGCCCACAGTGTGCTCAATATAGTAAAACACAACTTCTTTTTTTGTGTGATTTGAAGAAAATACCCAGACCAACCGTTTAATCCAAGGGTTAAATTTGTATTTGTTTTGTAAACCAACGGATTTACAGTATTAGCGGTCTCTACAGAATATGTAGGATACTCGTCATGAATCTAATAAGGTTTGGCCTCACGTTTTATAATAAGGACAGTTCGACTTGGGAAAATGTCCATAGATTTTTTTCTATTTTTTTTGCTATTTGAAATGTTTAAAAAAACTTTATGGAAGATCATGGTTTTAAAGAGAACACCCATCTTCAATGACGGAATTTTTAGTGAGAAGATAGTATTGATATTTTTCCTAGAGTAATAGCCCGAATGGGTAGTAAGACATGGTGGTAAAAAAAATCTTATTTAGAAAAAATAAGATGGATCGTTTGGGACTCTTATTTAAGAAACTAGTATTTGGGAAACCATTCTTTAACTCATCCGGACAGGAAAATCGTGTTTGATCAGTCATTAGATATGTGATGGACCCTCTAGCTTGTTAAGATTACATAGTGAGAGTCAACTGGTATCTCTACGTATTGGGAATATAAATGTATTGTGACGTAGCGAGAGACTATTGGTACTATTACATAGCTTAAGAACAACAGTATTTCTACGATTTTTTTTCTTTGCATTGCGTCTTACTATACGTTCGGGTTATAGGCTTATTTACTAATCCCGCCAATGGTTTTAGGGATGAGGAAGGTCACATTTATAGGAAGTGAGCCCACATTTAGGGGGAGGGAAATTAAAAAAAAATTTTTTTTTAAAAAAAACCACCCTTGGTACACCCAACTGAGATTCGAACCTCAATATCCCCGCTATCGGCAGTCTAGTCTACTGCGACAGTAGCGCATAGGACCATGTGGCCACCGAATTGGGTTAATACGTGTGAGGGTATAATGGTATGGCTACGTAAAGAGGATGTAATAGAATGATTTACTTTACATCCATTACTGATTCCACCCTGTGGTCTGGGTCAGTCTTTTATTCAAGACATATTTTCCACTATCAGCTTGCTAGACCTGTCGTAGCTTCATATGCTTTATTTTCTATCTTAAGACTAAGGGTCAGTTTCATAGTCAGATTTAGTACGCCTCAAGTGCGGCGCTATACTAAATACAAGACGTCACCTACCTGAAATTGAATGGAATGGGCCAGTTTCATATGCGAAACTGGCCCATTCCATTCAATTCCAGGTAGGTGACGTCTTGTATTTAGTATAGCGCCGCACTTAAGGCGTACTAAATTTGACTATGAAACTGGCCCTACGACTAAGATCCAGTTCCCAACCAGAAATTTATCAATGTGAAAGGGTAAAGCCATATTTTCATTAATGATAAATTTTGGACCATGCCGCAAATCGAAGCCGGAACCCTTAGTTCAGTGGACAGCCACGCTACCGACGAATCTAAGGTGGCAGACTTATAATATAAAGCCTGCAATAGTTAAATATAATTTATATTTCAACGTATTAAGAGTATGTTGGTTTTCCTAAATGGTTTTCCACTCTCCCTCCACGCAAATGCGGGTTCACTTCCTCTAAAATTCAACCCTCCCAATTCCTAATCCATTAGGGTAATTGGTACTTAAGCGTATAACCCGAACGGGTAGTAAGACGCGGTGCTAAATAAAAAAATAAAATAAAAAAGAGTATGTTGTCATCGCTACGAGGCGAGAACATAACTATTGAATTAAGTTTGTCCACCAGTCCAGATGCCCCTTGCCCTTCTAAAGAGTGTTAGAGCGTAGATGAAATGAGAATTTCCTTATAACGATATACTTTAGGAGTTCAACATCGTTCCCGGTGATTACGGAACCTCACAGGGGATGACTTCTTGACATGACACCCTCCTTGCCTAGGTCTTAATCCTCGGAACTAATTGACAAGGAAATAACAAGATAATGCTGTTCTGCCAGGACTTCAAGGTCACCCTGGTGCCACCCCCGCTTCAAGGCTCGTTCCACCCTATTACAACTTCCCCACGATAATGAATTCGGAGGAAGTAGGGGAGAGATTCCTTCATTTAATCACCGAACATTTTGAAAACTTACTTTATTTCTCCACCAGCATTGCTTTTATAAACTTTTTAAGGAGTTTTGCTGGTTCAATTAAATCCGCAACGTTTGATGGTACGATATTAGTGGTTATGAATCTAGCCAAGTACAGTATGTGATTTATTATTATTATTATTATTATTATTATTATTATTATTATTATTATTATTATTATTATTACCGCGTCTTACTACCCGTTTGGGTTATACGCACTTACGCTAATGTGTAATGGTAGGGTGATTGTGAGATGAAATGAAGGACCTACAGTTTAACGTGGAATCCGAACCACGGTGGAGGTCTGGCACTGCACACATTCACAAGTTGTGATTAATACACGTCTTGTCAGTATGTGATATAACTGTTATTACATGATGCAGGTCAATGATGTACTGTGTTGTTTTTTTTCTTCAGTTTATGGTATTACTGGTCAGGAGGGACATGACATATAGTTCATTTGCCTTTATATAGACTACTCTCTTTGCTCGTTGGGGGCTCCAACCCAAAACCTCAGTGAGCTTTCTTTGCAAGTGTGTGTAAACTAATGTAATTCCAGCGTTGTTTTGAACGTAACAACTTAAAGTTATTGGTATTGTATTGTATATAGGTGACCTGGTGGTCTAGGGGTAAGGTGTCAGACTTCTGAGCTGAAGTCTGGGGTTAAATCCTCGGTCCCGGCACAAATTTATCTGATTGCCAAACCCTCTGACAAGACGTGTATTAATCACAACTTGTGAATATGAGGAATGCCAGGCCTCCACCATGATTTTATTCCACGTTAACCTGTAGATCCTCCATTTCACAATCACTCTAACGTTACACATTAGCGTAAGTGCGTACAGCCCGAATGGGTAGTAAGACGCGGTGATAGTAATAATAATAATGTATTGTATATACCACACCGACTTTAAAGTTGCTCCACCATTTTGAAATTTTTTAGGGGGCAAAATATTTTTTTTATCTTTTTGGAATTTTCCCGTCGGTTACAGGCTAGCAGCTATAAGTTTGCCAAATATCAAGTTTCTAGAACATCTGGAAGTGGGTGAACATTAATGTCAGTGAGTGAGTCAGCCATGTGGCTTTATAGTAGTATAATTAGCCGTTTTGGTAGCACAGAACGTTACCCAGAGTACACCTATGGAAGTTGTTTACACGTAACCCCAATGAGATGATGTAGTGATAGTGAATATGGAGGTGTGACCCAGTCTTAACCATAACTTAAGCTTAACTTACCAACCCATGGCGACCGTTGGGATTATTCCTCTTAACATAAAGATACCCAAGGTACCAGCCGGTAAGCAAACCCAGAGTGCCTAGGTTTGTAACCAGGTGCAATGACCACTACACTACGGGACCAGATTGTACTCCTGGAAGAGTTGTTGGCGGGGGTAGTAAGAATTTGTAGACTATCACCGTTTACACAATTTATCAATTTATTTTATTATTTATAACATATTTATGTATTTTAACACTATGACCACCTCTGTGATCTAGTAGTTAAAAGTCCTGGATTCAGATCCAGAGGTTCCGGGTTCAATCTCCCGGCACTTCCAAAATTTCCTGTGGAGCAGGGGATCTGTAACGGGATCAATTCAGCCTCATGAGGACAAATTAGGATCTTCTTGAACGAAAATTTAGTGAATCCGTTCTAGAAAAATGAGATTAACGGCTGCAGGATTTATTGTTCTGGCCACATGATACCCTCTATCCACAAAAGTTGGCACTATCTTAGACAACAGATGGTGGCTACTTGATCGTAATGGCTCGAATACAAAATGACGCCATATATATTTTTTTAATTCCATCACTATATCTAGACTAGAAGCTTAATGGAGTCCTATAAAAAGCGGTGTCACCCATAACCTCAATTATGTTTTTAAACACTCTAAGGTGGGATAGAAGAGAACACGAGTTTAGCCGGGTGAGGTTTTAGTTTTTATAACAATATTTTTGGCCTAAATAAATAGAATACTAGGGCAGTAGATACATTTAGTTGAACTTTATATACATACTAATCTCCATAGATCTTGAATATCTATCATGGCCATCATCGAATTTTACTTGGACCTTTTATTCTCCTTTAAAATGTTTTCTTGATATTACAGTGGAAAAATGGCTGTATCTTGGAATATGAGGTAATCTCATTAATTTGGTATAAATGAATGTTAGTTTGACCTTGACATTGTGAGATAATCTCATTACCTTGGAACAGTGGAAAGTTGGCTTGATCTTGGCTTTGTGAGATAATCTCATTACCTTGGAACAGTGGAATATATTATCTCAAAGGACATATCTCAATGCCATAGTCTGGCTCTCCTTTATGTGGAATATTTCAATACTGGCATGTCCAGTAGGGTCAACAACAACTAAATATTGAAAAGGGTTCAAATGAATCATTGTTACGAATATGGAGAATGTAAAGGGGGGTTGGGAACAATCGACTGCTCGTCTAACTGAGCGAGGTGGTTACACTATCTTTATTGCTATTCAATTAGAGTTTATTTTTATTTGTTCGTGTATTGTGTTTGGGAGAAAGAGAGAGTGGTGAGTGTGGGGGAAGAGGAGGGGAATATTTTGAGAGGGTGGCTACTATCAACCCCGCGGGGGGGGGGGGGGAGAAGAACCAGTCATGTGGAAACCTCGTGATAGCCGCCCTCGTACAAGATCAATCATTGCGGGATGGAATGACTATTTTTCAACAAAATTGATAGCCCTTGGTCTAAATATTTCAAGTCTCCTGTTTAGTAGGCCTGTGCATTATGGTAATGGTTGAAATATGATTTTTTTTTTTTTAGAATATCTTAATATTAAATCATTTTTGAACAGTTCCTGAAAAAAAAATATTTTCTTTAGTGTCAGTCAACGAGAGCGTTTTCTGGCACCAGAGCGGCTAATAGTCTACACATAAGGCAACCAAACCTTGATATCATGTTACCTTGATATCATGTTCCTACCGGTCATATATGCATACAATTAAAAACACTAGATCTTTAGAAATACAACTAAACTATCATACTATAAAGCCACCTGGCTGACTCACTCACTCACTCACTCACTCACTCACTCACTCACTCACTCACTCACTCACTCACTCACTCACTCACTCACTCACTCACTCACTCACTCACTCACTCACTCACTCACTCACTCACTCACTCACTCACTCACTCACTCACTCACTGACATTAATGTTTACCTACTTCCAGATGAGCTAGAAACTTGAAATTTGGCAAACTTATTGCTTCTAGCCTGTAACCGACGGGAAAATTCCAAAAAGTCAAAGATTTTAATTTTTAACCCCCGAAAAATCTCAAAATGGCGGAGCAACTTTAAAGTCGGTGCGGACGTTTCTTTGGAGGTCTCTTGTGGCTAAACGGTAAGACCTATCAAAAAACGGGTTGCACCAGCAGCTACGGATTCGGCGATACCCACAAGTTTGGTCTTATTACTTTTTGTCGTATCTCCATCAGTTATACCTAAGATAGAGCTAGATTTTTTGATTTTAGGTACATTTTCACATTTTTTAAATTATTTGACACATTATGTAATAGCTTGAATCATAAAATTTGGCAGGCATTTTGGCACATCCAACTGCTATAATCGTGCTAAATTTGATGATTCTAGCTTCCCTATAACCATGGAAAAACTAAAATAATATGTTAAAAATACAATACAGCACCGGTTACTTTAAGTTGTTACGTTCAAAACAACGCTGGAATTACATTAGTTTACATCCACTTGCAAAGAAAATTCACTGGGAGGTTTGAAGGTGGAGCCCCCAACGAGCAAAGTGAGTTACGATATAAACAGCGACCAAACATCAGCACATTAATTTACATCTTTGTTAAAGGCAGGAAGCTTAGTTACAAAATGGCACGTATCTGGTCTTGAAAATAATTAAAGATGTAATAATGGGATTACTGCACAGATAAACAATCAGAGAAATAATCCATAATCCTAATTAATTCTTATAGCATGAACCATGGTGTAGGCCAGTAGTGGGTACAGAGTTAGTATTGGGACTTCTGAATAAGATTTAAAGACTCATTTAGAAAGTTCTCAGATTGAATTTTACAAATTTATAAACACCGTCCATTGAATTTGGCAAAATTTTACCAATATCGAATTTCTTACGTAGGCCAAACAATCTTATATTGCATGTGGTAGGATTTTACCAAAGTGTCACGGTTTTAAATATCTACTGGAACTGTTTCCCAATCCAGCTCATAAAACCTTGAAATTGAAGGGTTAGTAACGAATGCATCATAATCATTGGCAGCAATTTGCTGATGCAACATTGTACCAACATGTATTTGGTCAGCTTTTAAAACAATTTAAAATCAAATCTCAAATCAAATCTAGAAGGCTTTTATGATGTAACATAATCAAACTTCCCCTCTGTAGGGCTTTTACGCCGTGGCGCAATCTAACCTCTCATCTAGAAGGCTATTTTGGACGCTAAATAACCCAAACTCGTATCTATAAAGTCAACCACTAGCTATGTGGCATAGTCAATACATTAAATGATTTAACATACAGCCGCTATATTTGTGGCTGGCTTCATCTTGGTTACAACTTCACATATTATGTGGATGAAGGAAATAATTGTATTCTCCTCGTGGCATACACTTTAAATTAATCTGACACCCTACATGTATGTTCATTAAAGAAATTTAAATTGCGGTGCTATATGTAAGTATTAAATAATTCTGAAAGTGATCTCTACCACCATTTTGGAGGTTTGGTCTCCCCCACAGCAAAATTTCTATTATAGTTTTAATTTATACATAAAATTTACATTTTTATACATTTTAGTTTGTGTTAATATTTTATATTCTCACATTGAGGATTGAAAATTAAAGTTTTTTTATATAATTTTCGTGGTAGCTGCTATTTTAGTTATTTACTAGTGTAAAAAAAAAGTCCATGCCTGCAAAGAATATTGTAAGTCACTGATCTTTAAGAAAATACTTTTTTTTTGGTCAACATTGATATAATTTTACTAAAATATTAGTGTTATTTTAAGTTATGTATTAGCTATAAAAAGTGAAAACTGACACACATAAACGTGAAAGTATATCTAGTAACTTTTCTAGCCATAAGTATCAATAATTACTTCTATCTCTGACACAAAGGAGACCGTAGCTGGCTGAATAACAAATAAGAATAACACGGGTTTTACCAGCTACAATATTGATTTTAATATTAATTACTTCAGACCAACAATGATAGAGTTCCTTAATGAGGTATGGAAGGAAACGCAATTTAAGACCATTATATTTGATTTTTTTTTTCCACAGCAAAAACTAATATTTTGACATAATAAATAAAATAGTATTTCAGTATATACTATTCGTTTAACTTTCTACACACGATAATATCAACAATCTTTAAATATCTACCATGAGCATATTGCGATTTGATGAGAAAAGTTTTTTAAACTAAGAGAAAAGTTAACATTAGATTCCACGATTTCTATGACAGATATTCAAAATCTGTTGATATTATTATATGTAGAACGATAAACAAAATGTAACTAATGAACAATACTCTTATTTATTTTGTCAAGAAAAATTGCTATAGAAAAATACATTAATAATTAACTTAATTCGAGTTGCATTCAAACCAAAATTTAGAGCCCATCTCACAGCTAATCACGATATTAGAAATTTTATTATATTATTACATAATTAGAAATTACATTCGCATTATAGAATGCATCTAAGTTCGGTTTCCTGCATTTTCCAGTCGTTACCATAACGTTATTTTGTAGTTATCTTAGCTGCCATATCTTATATTTATTATATTTGGCGATATCTCATAGCTATATTAAATGTTTATCTTATAGTAACTATATTTGTGGAGCTTTCATAGCCATCTTAGATACCTATCATAAAGTAGCTATTGTTGATGTCAAACATATAAATATTTGTGAGATCAAATATTATGGCATTTCTTCTTATTCAGATTAAATAAATAAGCTCAAAATATCGGCCCCTCTTTGACGTCCATCTTGGACCACGCATACGAGACTACATTAGCTAATGCACTATTTTTTTATATAAATGTAATCTGTCCCCCGACACTTCCCTTCGCCTGTCGCTATCCGGGTGACATGATCTACGCCACCGGAAGTTATGACCGACGTTCGCCATGATTCAAGGTGGTGGAAGCGACGCTGTGACAGACGCTGACAGACGCCGGTTGCGTCACAGCGCTTGAACCACCACTTATCATGTGGGGGGGAGGGGGGAGGTGAGAAATGCCTTCAGCATGGGCGGGACAGTTGAAGGTTTTAATACCTCGTCCCTGGGGGAGGTGGACATTCTAGCAATTTACAAAATGGATTCAGTAAAAAAAAGGTAAAAGAGAAGGGAGGGATTATTTGTGACAAACACGCAGCCATTCTTTTTAATTAAAATATCTAACTAAATCGTTTCAACGAAAAGATATATTCATCATTTTAACTGTGTTTGTGTGAATAGCAATTGTTCCCATTTTATTAACTATATTATTTACACTTGATATATTTATTACTATTTTATTAAATTCCTTTGTACTTTGCATACCTATTTGAATAAGACTGACTAAATTTGTTGATTATGAATTTGTAATTTTTTTTCCATAATGTTTTGGTACCCGTTCGTTCAATACATATATATTAACTACGCTAATGCGATAGGGATGAGGAAGGTAGAATTTTAGACGGAGCGTAACCGAGTTTTTGTGGATGATGGGTGAGAAGAAATTTAGGGGAAAACCACCATCAATACATCCATCAGAGATTCGAACCCTGACCACTCTATCACCATTAAATCGGACTTGATAAGTTTAACGTTTTAACCCTCGTGTCCACCGATACAGGTTGCTACAAATTACAAAATTTTGCTTAAAAGCAAACATTTTCTTATTTTAAGAGTTTTGAGCCATCCACTCTCAAATTATATGCTTACTATGTTTATAACTAACTGTTTTTGGTATTTACAAACAAATACGTGTTGATTTTATAATTTTAATTTCATTGATAGTTCTAAAACACGTACCGGTGGTCACGCCAGATGGATGCTAATTTTATTTAGTCTGGTTGTTCGATAATGGGGAGGTGGTGGTTCGATAGCATATCCGATCTCTTAAGGGTATATATATATTTCGGTCGCACTCTCACCCCAAGCAAATTTGGATAAATTTCCTCTAAAATTTATTTTATTTATCTCTAGTATTCGTGTTGCTAAATGCGTATGGCACGTATGGGTAAAAAGATGCATATAAAAAATACAAACAATAATTTATAAGAGAAAAAACCTACAAATTAAACTCTGTAATAACAAATCTGTATTTAATACCAAAATTAATCTAGATCTACTTTCCTTCTTTCGTTCAATACTAAGCCAATAGTGAGTGCTTGAGGTTGTTTTATTTATAAAAACATTTATATTTTTTTCTGAAATTAACTATCCTGCAAAATATTTTCCTTCAAATAATTTAGCTGTAGCTATTTTTAATCAGTCTTTTCAACAAAAGTATAAGTATAAGCTCTACTTCTCGAGAACCTGAGTTTAATAGAAACGATTAATTAAGTCTTGTTTTCATTATTCCGATTGGTTCCGGGGAAAATTGAACTGGAGGGAACCATTAGCTTATTCCAGTATCATTATGGAGTAGAGGCACGAGGAAAATTTGTTAATTATGTTTTTATTTTATACTTAAATTTTCACTTTGAACAATAGATGGTCTCAAAAATCTTAAATAACCGCATCTGTAGTCAAATACGCTAACGCGTCACTCTCTTGTTGAATTGGATTGCCGGTGATGGATATCAGGGTTCGAACTATGGTAGGGTCTACTGAGGTTGATTTTCTATGTGGTTTTCCACTCTCCCTCTACACCAATGCAGGTATTATACTACTATAAAGCCACATGGCTGACTCACTCACTCACTAACTGACATTATGTTCACCCACTTCCAGATGAGCTAGAAACTTGAAATTTGGCAAACTTATATATTATAGCCTGTAAACGATGGAAAAATTCCAAAAAGTTAAAAAAAAAAATTTTAGCCACCGAAAAAAAATTCAAAATGGCAGAGAAACTTTAAAGTCGGTGCGGACCTTTCTTTGTAGGTCTCTTGTGGCTAAACGGTAAGACCTATCAAAAAAGTATTGCACAAGCAGCTACGGATTTGGCGAGATAGAGTTACATTTTTGATTCTAAGTAAATTTTGCACTTTTTCCACATATTTTTTAATTTTCTGACGCACTTATGGGACAGCTAGAATCATAAAATTTGGCAGGGATATTGGCACATCCATTTTCCATAAGCATGCAAAATTTGATGACTGGGGTTTGGGGGGCTCCGCCCCCAAAGATCAATATCTCCTATAAGATTCTACTTTTTTACTTCTTATTTCTCAAGCGTAATAATTAATGTATGAGTGTAGAACGAAAATCTAAATAGCTTAAGGTGGGAATGTAAAGAGCTTTAATGGCAGAGTTTTGCAGTTTTTATAGCAAAACTTTTTTTTTGTCAAAAGAAATCAAATATTTCTCAAGTAGAAACATTGAGTTTAATTTTCTTCACATGATGACCTCAACAGTAACTGTTGAATATATGTCAAGGGTGTCCTGGAATTTAATAACAACTTTTTTCTCTTCGTTTAAATTGATCCTAATATAATGTCGCTATGTTCTTGGCAGGTATTCAACATTGGTTTATATCACCATCTGAAGGAACTTAAACTCTCAAGTTGCTGCTGGAGCAATAATTTAATTATTTTGGCCATAAAAAAAGGTTTCGCTATAAAAACTCCCAAAATACTGCCTTAAATGGTTCTTCCTACCTTAATATTAGGAGCTCACACTCAACAATGCGCCACTTTTCGAACGATTGGCTTAATATTTAAATATCCCCATAGATGGGCACGTGATCTGATTCGCTGGTGATGGAAATGTTGGGTTTCAAAACTGGTCATGTATGTTTTCTATAAATGGTTTCCCAGTCTTACTCCATGAAAATGCGTGTACATTTCATCTAAATTTTAGGTTGCTCATCCATACACCTTTACATAGTTAATATATATATATATATATATGTGTGTGTGTGTGTGTGTGTGTGTGTGTGTAAATGTAAATAAGTGATCGGTTGTACAATTTAATGTAGACCCTACACTAGATGGCAAGATAAGTTCACAGGATTGAAACGATCTTTAGTTAAGATTATAGTAGCATATTAGTCAATTTTTAAAAATGACATCTAAACACGGGAGTCTAGCCTGGGACCCTTGGATTAGCGTAACACTGAACTACCCAGGATTCGTACCGTTCTAAGGGCCATCCTTCGTTCATAGTTCAAGGCAGAGCCTGTGATGGACGTGTGGATATAGTCAACTAACAAATAGCCAGCATATATTACGGTCACTGGTGACTCTGTAGTCAGCAGTATGCCATCACATTTAACAATGACACTGGTGACCTGGCGGTCTAGGGGTAAGTTGTCAGACTTCTGTGCTAGGAGTCCGGGGTTCATTCCTCGGTCCCGCCACAGATTTATCTGATTGCCAAACCCTTCCTTCACATCTGACAAGACGTGTATTAATCACAACTTGTGAATGTGAGGAATGCCAGGCCTCCACCGTGGTTCGGATTCCACGTTAAACTGTAGGTCCTCCATTTCATCTCACAATCACCCTACCATTACACATTAGCGTAAGTGCTTATAGCCTGAACGGGTAGTAAGACGTGGGGCTAATAATAATAATAATAATAATAATAATAATAATAATAATAATAATAATAATAATAATACAATAACAACAACGACACTGGACGAATCCTGGATAGCTCAGTGGTAGAGAATTGGTACGCCAAGTCAAGGGTTCCGGGTTCGATTACCGTGTTTAGGTGTCATTTTTTAAAACTTTCTAATATGGGTAAAATCCGAGCGGAATGTGAGATGTTGGGTGTTAGTTTTGTAATCACTCTGTCATACTATGTGTTCAGGTTATACGCATATATAATAACTACTCTAATGAGGTAGGAATGAGGAAGGAAGCATTTTAGAGGTAATCTACCAGCATCTGCTTGTAATGGGACCGAGAAACCATTGATGAAAACATTCCTTAAATATACTTGACCGGGATTTGAACGTTAATCTCCCCATCTTCAGTGCCTTAAACCATTCGGTCAATGAAGCAGATATACAAGTATTTATACTGTTGAAATAATAGCAGAAGCCTGTCTTCGTGTCTTAGGGTCCAAGTGGTTTTTTTTTACAAATTGGTTTTCCACGCTACCTCCACACAAATGTGGGTACACTTATTATACCTATAACCTTACTAGTCTCTAAAACTATTAGCGTAATTAGTAAATAATCCGAAAGGATAGTAAGACGCGGTGCTAAAAAAACACTACGCGCATTTTGTGTAAATTAATGTTTAACTTTTTATTTACAATCCCTAATTAGCCCCACAAGAATTTAAGTATATAATTAAACTTATTCTTTTACACACCCTCCTTTCAAAATAGTTTGAGAATGATATGATTAATGTTCAATCTTACTTTGAAGTAATTTATATTTAATACTTGACGCATTTCAATTCCAAGTCATCTACTTCGGTGGTCATATGGTCTAAGGCGCTACTATTGCAATATTATTATTATTATTGTTATTATTATTAGCACCGCGTCTTACTACCCGTTCGGTTTATATGCACTTAAGCTAGTGTGTAATGGTAGGGTGATTGTGAGATGAAATGGAGTACCTACAGTTTAACGTGGGATCCGAACCACGGTGGAGGCCTGGCATTCCTCACATTCACACGTTGTGATTAATACACTTCTTGTCAAAGGTGAAGGAAGGGTTCGGCAATCAGATAAATATGTGCCAGGACCTAGGATTGAACCCCGGACCCCAAGCACAGAAGTCTGACTACCGATGACGGGAAGATCGAGGTTTGAATCTCGGTCGGGTGTACAAAGGGTGGTTTTCCAAAATTGTTGTCCACTCTTCCTCCACGCAAATGCGGTACACTTCTTTTAAATATAACTTTCCTATCCCCTAAGGCATTAGCGTAATTTGTACAGAAGCATATAACCTGAACGGGTAGTAAGACGGGGTGCTAAATATGCCCATTCCAAGTCGATTATAGTCGAATGATCAATGATCGAGATATTCTTCCCTAGAGTTTAGTAGCAGGTTCCAGAGGAGCTCTGATAAAGACGGACCTTCCAATCAATCATGGGGAGGCTAGATTCTAGGGGGTGGAACAGGAAGGCAGGGGGTGAGAGGGTTGTTTCAACCACCCCAACCATAGTACACATCCTTTACTGCATTGCGATAACTGGCCGTGCGGTCAGAAGCGAGGAAAATGGAATCGATCCGGGCTGATGTTAGGGGTTGTTTGGTTGGTAGCACGCTACTAATAGCTTCTATATCACTCTAACACCAGGGTGTAGTTAACTTGAGTTTATTCAGGAAGATGTTTAGCTGATGTTAGGGGTTGTTTGGTTGGTAGCACGCTACTAATAGCTTCTATATCACTCTAACACCAGGGTGTAGTTAACTTGAGTTTATTCAGGAGGATGTTTAGCTGATGTTAGGGGTTGTTTGTTTGTTTGCATGCTACTAATAGCTTCTATATCACTCTAACACCAGGGTGTTGTTAGCTTGAGTTTATTAGGGAGGATGTTCAGCTGATGTTAAGGGTTGTTTGGTTGGTAGCACGCTACTAATAGCTTCTATATCACTTTAACACCAGGGTGTAGTTAACTTGAGTTTATTAGGGAGGATGTTTAGCTGATGTTAGGGGTTGTTTGGTTGTTTACACACTACTAATAGCTTCTATATCACTCTATCACCATGGTGTAGTTAACTTGAGTTTATTAGGGAAGATGTTCAGCTGATGTTAGGGGTTGTTTGGTTGGTAGCACGCTACTAATAGCTTCTATATCACTCTAATACCAGGGTCTAGTTAACTTGAGTTTATTCAGGGGGCTGTTTAGCTGATGTTAGGGGTTGTTTGGTTGGTAGCACGCTACTAATGGCTTCTATATCACTCTAACACCAGGATTGAGTTTATTTGGGGGTTGTTTAGCTGATGTTAGGGGTTGTTTGGTTGGTAGCACGCTACCAATAGCTTCTGTATCACTCTAACACCAGAGTGTAGTTAACTTGAGTTTATTCAGGAGGGTGTTTAGCTGATGTTAGGGGTTGTTTGGTTGGTAGCACGCTACTAATAGCTTCTATACCACTCCAACACCAGGGTGTAATTAAATTAAGATTAATCAGCGTGTGTTAAGGAATTTGATGTTGCTGCTGGGCGGTATATCTACTTAAGAGTTTATTAATTTTTAAACTATATTGGTAATTATTACTTTGCTATTGTTATGTTAGTTGTAAATGTCAATTGAAAATAAATATGTTTTTATTTTCTAAAAGTCGTTTGTTGATCTATATTTATTTAGTTAAGATATTGTTAAATACCATTAGTATGGTAAAATATTCATTATTTTATGGTTTAATAATCTTTTAAAATAAATAGTAATAGGTGGTTGAAATTTAACTGTTCTGAACGAATTTTTAATAAATGTGGAATTAAAGTCAAAACCCACCTGAGGTATTATTTATTTAAAAGTTGTGTGTTTTATCGAGTGTGTCACATGACATGAACAGAGACATGCGAGATCTGTGAAATCTGGTCCTTCCCTTCCGAGTTTAATTGGTATTTAGCCAGGACTTAAACGCGAGTTCGACACGACCCCTTCCCCTGTCACACCGATCCTTCACTTACTCCTGTCTACATATTCTCTTCTCTCTTGTGTCTTCCACTCATGCGCAGTTAGATCGTACAGCTCGTACACTTACTAGTCTGTACTAGTACGCGAGGGTCAATTTTTAAACGAGACGTGAAGCTTGGAACGTTCCATGTAAAATCGTAGCTGAAGCAATGGCGAGACTTAGTTTGGTCACTCTCTCCCCCTCCGGTTAAAATATTGCTCACCCTCTTTACCTCTCTCCTACACTTAGTCCTCATGTTATCATGCCACATCGTTGTTAAGAAACTTACACTTTTTTTTTTAGATGTAGAGGAATGTATTATTTATTTTATACATAAATATGGTTTTAGTATAAAATGTTAAATATTTAATTAATGCTCTATTTTTTTCTTATATGTATACTTAATAGACAAAAGTGTGAATAAAAAAATTATCAAAAAAAGGATGGTATTGAAATAAATGTTTGTGATAAGTACAATTAAAATGTACAATAAAATATAACCGTGCAATGTTTTACACAGCTTAAATAAAATACATAACCTTTTACAGAAAAAAAAAACTAAAAATGTTTAAAATAAATATTATAAAATACAAAACTTCTTACACATATTCTAACACTTCTTTGTTTGGGTCGTTGATTCATCAAATTACTCTACACAGATTAAAATATGTTTCCCGAGGTGTCTCGTTATCTTATTTATTTATTTAGCACCACGTCTTACTACTCGTTCAGATTATAGGCCTACGTTTAAGTACTAGTTACGCTAATGTACTTGGAATCGTGAAGTTTGAATTAAGAGGAAGTTAAACCGCATTTTCGTGGAGGGAGAGTGGAAAACAATATAGGAAAAACCACCCCCAGTTCACCCAACCAAGATTCGAACCTCGATATCCCCGTCCTTGGCAGTCTATCTCAACACTAAACTAGCACGTTAGTTAACTACACTACTGAGGTGGGTGCCTCGTTATCAATAATCAAAATAGAAAGTTCAGTGAGTCGTTCCTGTGACAGTATTTCTCTAAGATATCTCTTAATTAGCTTCAATTTTGAAAACGATTTTTCAGCTATCACAGTCATCTTGGGCAATGTGTGGGAATAAAACGTAAGTTGTATGGGTTTCGTCGATAGTTTAGGAAAAACTTGGTACCCCATATTTCGTCCTCAATGTGATAGATTTAAATTGTCCCATTCATCGTTTTCTTTTTTCTTCTAAAAACTAGCACTCGTACAAACCCTCTTAACATTGCTCCAACGATTACCTCTCCAAACTTCCTGTGAACCCCCCTGCCCTTCTCAACCGCAGTCTGGAAGGGGGAAGGGGGATTGTCGGTTGCTCCACCACTAAGCTGAAGTCTATTATTAGATGTTTGTTATGTTACATAACACTTTTGATTTTAAAATTATCGATTAAGAGAGTGCATTACATGCCAATCAAAAATGTAATATTATTATTAGCACCGCGTCTTACTACCCGTTAGGGTTATACGCACTTACGCTAATGTGCAAATGTAATACAATCGGCTAGAAATCGTAAATTTACACGAACACTATTGCATGTGGATCATTTTTGATTAAACATTAATGGAAATAAAGAGTTATAGAAGTTCCTAATATTGAACATTGTTGAAATATTAAATTATATTTGGATGGATTATATTTAAAAGGCCATTTTTGACCATTTTAGGATGTCTTCATAGATAAGCTTTGTGCAAAAATCTTCATTCTGTCATAATAGGGACGTACTGTAGTAGTTATTAACCAGAAATTGTGTCGCTTTGTCCTTCATCATCCCCACGGAAAATTTCGAGTAATAATTCAAATACGAATGTACTGCACACATTTCTGACATATCGTATATGTTTTCTTTTCCCTTTAACTTCCTTACCTCGCGCGCACACACACAAACGCGCCGAGAGCGGAGTTAGACCTGCTATGACGCACGCTCTCGAATGTATCCACGTACAGAGCAAAGTTTAGAGAAAGTCACAAAGTACGAAATATATTTTATTCTGACATATCTGAATTTATCCATGCTTACTTTACATATGTTAACTATCACTAGTCAGTGTTAAGAAAGAGCTCTATAGTTTAGTAGCTTTCTTATACCTGATTAGGCTATTATGAAGAAATATGTTGTATTTAGTGATATATTCCAAATGTGTTGAAGTTTTCTTCTTCTTTCGAAAGGTTTCTAAGATGTGAGGGTATCAAAGATGAAACGATGTAGATTTGACCCTATTCTTCAATATTTCTAAGCATCACTTTACATTACATTTTGAACACAATTCTAGCTGTCATAATTCTCAAATTATATAAACATTAAAGATTATAATTCAAAAACGTAATACATTTTATAAATTTATCACACAAATATATATTTAACATGATTAAATTAATATATTTAATAATAAATGATACGATACTATCGTACAAACTTTCTCGTATAGAGTATTAAAACTTGGGAGAAAAATATTAAGAAAACCTTAAATAATTTATATTTAAAATAATAAAAGTATATTATTACCTATCATAAAATAAATCCCATATTGAGCTCGATCTTAAGATGGGGGTGCTAGTGAGCGTGAGTTTAGGGAAGCATTTTTGAAGTTTTTACAGCACAAACATTTTTGGCCAAAATAAATAAAATATTTCTTTTATAGAAACATAGAGTTTAGTTTTCTGCACATGCTAATCTCAACAGTCTTTGAATATCTATCAAGGGGGTCGTAGAATTTAATGACAACTTTTTCTCTTAATTTAAAAAGTTTGTCAGCAAATGCCACTATGCTCATGACAGATATTCAAGAGCTGTTGAGATTAGCACGTGCAGAAAACTAAACTATATGTTTCTATAGAAGAAAAATTTGATTTATTTTGTTCAAAAAATGTTTATGCTATAAAAACTGCAAAATTTGCGCACTAAATTCGCGCTCACTAGCACCCAACATTAAAGGGCATTTTCAAAATATTTAAAGATTTTTAAATTTTGGATTTTAGACAAAATCATAGGAGATATTTTTAAAAAAATCAAATTTTTCAAAATGTAGTCATCAGTAAACAACTACCGCACTAAATGATTGTTTGGGAAAAAATATAATTTATAATATAAAAATTAAACAGATAACCATTTTGAGCCAAATTGTTTAAGCCGTTTCTTAAACTACTCAAATTTTTTTAAAAAAATCAGTCGTTTATAAACTACTACTAAATCAATTTCCCCCCAAAAACCAATATACAGTTTTGTTTTTAATGTCAAATATTTCCCAGATATATATTTTAAGATAATTCGTTAGAGTGATTTTCGAAGTTTCAAATTTTCGAAAATAACTATTTAGTTAACTATGTTTAACAATTTTTTACAAAAAAAAATTACAAGTATACATTTTTTATTTATAAGGTAAAACATTCTTGATGCATTATTCTAAAATTTATTGGAGCCATGCTTGAAACTTTTGCATTAAAAACACTCATCTGTAAGCTACCCTTAATTTGAAGGCTTGGCTCAAAATAAAAGTATGTCTAAATAACAAATTTTGAATAAAATCCTTCAAATCATTTCAGAATTGTGGTCAGAGATTGGCATACAGATAAGACAGTCAGACAGACTTGGGGACAGACAGAAAAGTAAAACTCCACTTTTTTGTGTTTGGACACAAATAAAACGGATGTTGAAAAGTTTCACGATTAAAATATTTTCTCTTAATATGAGAATGAAAAACATAGCCACTACTTAAAATGCTCACAACTATTTGCACTTAAATAAACTAATAGTTGTTCTCGTGGTTATACAATTTATTGTCACTTAGTCACGTTTATCCATCATCAAAGTTCAGTTATTTGTGATCATCCAGATAGAACACACGACGCTGGACGTTGCCCTTAGTTGTAGATTACCTGGTTCAACCTTGTTCCAAACCCTACTACAGTAGACTACATGAGCTGAACACCATTAGGCCACGTATTCACTAGGGAACAATTGTTCCTCAACATTGACCCGTAACACGGAATCTACTTGACGCACGCGACGCTGCCCGACGTTGCCCGACACTGCCCGACGTTGCTCGACGCTGCCCGACGTTGCTCGGGACAGTCTGTGACATTTTTAAGTGACCCGCGCCATGTTTCTTGCTCCCAAACTGTGAGCGAACACACGTGGGCCGCAACAGTCCCTCGTCAGTTGTCGCAGAGGGTAGACGGTGTATTTCATGTTCCGCAACAATGTCAGTAGTGTGGTCCAATAACATCATCTTAAAGCTGATTGATTTATATCAGAGCTATCTGTTATCATGGGATACATCTAACCAAGATTATAAAAACAAATTTTTAAAAAAAATATGCATGGGAAGATATTACAAAAATCTTCAAGCTACCAAGAAAGGAGATTGAGAGTTTTAAAATTCATACACTTCGTTCTCAATTAATTTGAAAGAGAAAAAAGATGTACTCATCAAAAACAACGGGCAGTTGAATAAATGATGATCGTTATAGGGATTTATTGGTTTGCAGATGAGCCATTGACATTTTTATAAAGGAAGCCATTGACATCCTTTAAAGCATTTATCAATTCCTGGCAAACTTCTGGTACAATTCGACTGATTAATTGTTTTGAAACTTTAAAAGTATAGGACATCGAAGTGTATGAATCTCCGGTTGACAAGTATCTCAACGTTATGGCAAGTCTGAGGTTGGGGTGAAAAGAGTTTCAAAATTTGGTGTATTTTTTTTTATATGGTTGGCCAAATTATTTCTAAGAGCATTTCAAAATCGGTTATTGTCATTCGAGTAAAATTTACAAATAATCCGTCAGACATACGAAGATAACTTAATAAATTTGAATTATTTTCTCTCTATAGAAAGTAGTTCTGAACCATTTCTTGCTTTTACAACTCAAAATACTCGTGTGAACGAAAACGTAAGCCGCACGGATAGACACTACCTCCTCAGAGCAACATGTCTTAGACGACTAATTGGTGTGGACAATCAAATGTTGCGCGTCTTTGACCCTTGACTTTGTTTGCAACATCTACCATTGATATTGAGGGCCATGTCCCGAGACTTGTTTCACTATTTGTCCCCTAGTTAATACGTGGCTTTACACTCTAGGACTAAAACCGACCGAGAGCTAACCAGGAATATCCTCCACTTTCTTTCATTTTTAAGTATCCGCACATTCCCATTATATAAATGAAACACTGCCTTTAATTTCTCGGGGACTCCTGTTCTAAAATGATCACTTTCTTTACGTTTCGTCTCCAGGTTTATTTTACTACAGTTATTTCTTCCGCTAGCTGAGGTAATTTGACCCTCAACTCAGTGAGATGGAAATTGGGGAAGGGAGTGGAGAAGCTATTGAAGTGAGCTAGATCGGCTTGTTACGATATTGTATTAATATTACGTTCTAATTTTTTGCATAGCGTCTTATTGCCCGTTTAGGTTGTACGCGTTCATCACTATCCATCCATTACAAATATAGAATAAATGGTACAGTGCACCGCACAGACTTTCTCCCGCTTTTATCTAAAAATAGACATTTACTAAAACTCGTAAGATCTGTGAAATGAAATAATAGGTCTATATACATTGTTGTAGAAACGATACACCAAAGCTCATAAATGAAATAATATACACTGTTACTTACTCTAAGGCATTAGGAGCTAGGAACTGCTAGGAACTGTTACACACATATTTAGAAAAGATAAACATCTTTGTTCACCGAAGCGCATAGGAACCAAATTCATCTTCAAAACCTGAAATGAAAAAGTACATTATATTTGATTATAGCTCATAAACTATTAGTTTTATAAAAACATATTTCAAATAAAAGATTCTATCTTTAATATTACTACAACTTTACGGCTATAAGTTATTTCATATCTCAAATAGTTGCGGAGAAATGACGAAAATTATAAATGTCACCTATTTAAAGTACCCTCAAAGTCATATTAATGAGAAAATGAGCATTTTCATCTTTTTTATAATGATAAAAAGTGTCTAGACAAAACATTTTATCAAAATCGTTAGAGCAAATTTTGAGATAATAGAATTTTTCTTTTTTTGCACTTCAGTAAATTACTCTTAAATTTAAGGTGAGATATCTAATTACAAAAACTCCTCAATACTTACTCTTACATATTTTATTGCAGAAAAAAGTCTTACAACTCCCCCTTTTTACATAATGGGGGTGGGTAATGGTAACAGCACATTTATTTTATTAATGATCAAGGTTTCAATAAGTAGTATACACATATTCGTTGTATTACCTACCCTAAGCCGTTTTCATAATATTTCCCACAACAGTCGTTTTTAGCTCTATCTTTAGGGTTATATACCGCCCTTAATATTCAGAATGAACCCTAGGTTGCTGATGTGAATTATTCTATTTTCACCCAAGGAATATCCTGCCATAGTTTGATGCAATGTTTTAGATACACGTTGTATATACATAGACAATATATGTTTGTTTTAATTTACAGAGTGTATGCATATGATTTTATTGTGAATACGGTTTAATACCTATAACATCATTAGGAGTGAACTTTTTTTTTATCTTCCATTCACTCTATCACATGATCTTCGATATAATTTGTTATTCCCCCTTTTCTTACTTTTTTTTAAACTTCTTCCATTCCTGACCTCCTTACGAATACTAAGCTTTGTTTCTCTTTATCCCCTCGTAGTCCCTGCCGTAATTCCTTTCGATTCACTTTTCTCCCTCCATCTCCTACCCTTTCCCTTTCCTCCGTCTTCACCTATTTTCAAGCCCGCAGCCCTGAAGCGAAAGGAGCTACGATATAGCCTGGAACTCTTTACCCCAAGTTGAAAACGTTTACGCTCCATTAACGTGTTCCGCGTGTTTTAGTGCGGCCAGAGCTCCGGCAACTGTTAGTAGCAGGTACAAGTGCCAGTTAGCAGACTGCGCCACGGGTCTGTACCAGAGAAAAGGGGGGAGGCTACAAGTTTGTGTACTTGAGAAGGTGTTTTGAAGTTTCCGAAACGTGTTCACTTGAAAGTTTATCGAGAATGGTTTGGGGGAGATGAGGGAAGTTTGAACGAGTGCGTATTTTCACGGTCTAGCTGTCTCGGTTTCGTGTCGAGCCTGGATTGTTCGAAGGGGGGTGGCTTCTCTGTTAAGAGAAATAACATACCCGATTACTATCAGGGTCAATGGCTTTAGAAGAGACATTTAGTTTGGGAGAGTTAATATTGGTGTTTCAAAACCCCATGAAGAAATATTAATCAATTTATAAACGCTTGTATATAACATAAACACGGTGTTATGTACTATTTACTAGATACATATGATGTAACTTTCTTTTAGAAAAAGGACAAAGGATCAAACATGTATATGATGTGTCAAAAAAAGGAGAAATAGAGTAAAATTAGTTAAGATAATAGAGGGAGAGAGATAAAAATAATCTAAACACAAACACTTTTTATTAAAAATCCCTTTTCATAACTAATTCAATGTAACACTACTTACATCAATTCAAATAATGCCTAAAGGACATCGTTAATGTCAATAAAGACTCTGTCCGTACATACCAATATATAAATTTTAAATGTTTTTTAACTTTCACTATTGATTATAAATAGATTTAGGATGTTGGTTGATAATTACTCCAAACTAATATTTCAGTACAAATTAACGAAGATAATAATAATAATAATACTATTATAGCTATCATCGTCATAATTATTATTACTATTATTATTGTAATAATAACCTTATTATTATTGTAATAATAACCTTATTATTATAGTAGTAATAACATATAATATTATTATTATTATTATTATTATTATTATTATTATTATTATTATTATTTCACTCACGTACTGAAGTATTAGTTTGAAGTAATTAGCAACCAATATCCTATACTTATTTATAATCTCAGTGATGAAATTTTAAAAAATGTAGTTTAAATGTATATATTTATCTGTATTGACAGTCTTGCTTGACTTTAATTATATCCTTTATGTATTATTTTATTGTGTTATTATTAGGTGTTCTGTGTTACGACAGGTCCATTCATTTTGTCAGTGAGCTTAGACTACCAATGCACCTTGTCCTCTGCCTCCTTCCTCATTTCCTAGAATTTTCTTCTTTCCTTCAAGTCATCCAATATTTGAATCCTCCTTCTTAAGAATCCTCTTTCCTCAACGTAGCATTTAAATCAAAACACCTTCAAAAATCAGTGTATACTTTATAAACTTTTCATGGGAACTTATTTACATCCCATCTTAGATAGGAATTTTAGTTCTTCATATTACGTGCACACAGCTTTAGGCAAATAGAACTTGTGAATAAATCTTCTCGGAAAAATAAAACTTAATAGTCAAGTTCCTTGCTCTAACACTATTCAATTTGACACCTTAAGAATGTATTTTTTCTTTAACTTCATAAAGAAATACCTTTGGAAATATTTGTCTATAAACCAGTACATTAGCTTTACACCTGTTCTGTAAGACAACAGGCACTACCCCCAATAAATACTATCCTGCTAAAAACAGTACCTTCCTGCAAAAACAGCACTGTCCCTGTAATAAAAGAACTTTCCTGCAAAAAAAAAGTATATTTGATCACCTTACATCAAAATTAATTGTTAAACAAGCTGTTTTCATTTTTATTTACTACCCCCACCCCCAACCAAGTCATTTGATAGGAATGATGAAGGTAGAATTTTAAAGGAAGTGTACCCACGTTCACACGGAAGAAGAGTGCGAAATCATTTAATAAAAAAAACACCCTCAGTACAGCAAAATTGTATCTCTCCGTAACGGTAAATCCAATATAACACGTGAATGATGCGTTAGGCCATATAACCATATTTTAGGGGTTGTTATCAATTAATTATAAAATAGTATTATTACTTTTATAATAATCCTTTAAATATGGCTTTAAAATAACTCCACAGAACACTTAAAGTTCCCGAGCTCAATTACCGTGTAATGGTGTCATTTTTCAACTACATTTAAATATATGTAAAGTGAATGGTTATAGCAATGAAATGATAATCTAAACGTACCCTTATCAAGGAGAAACTTGTTTCATAATAGCCAGCGTTATTGTTTATTAAATCTCAGTCTCTACATGAGAGTATATTATTGTAGCTAAATAATATATTAATATTTGGATGATTAAAAAAAGCATTACTTGTGTTCAATAAAAATAACAAAATGTCGTGACTTACCCCCCGTGGGCTTAATTTATCAGGATAGCTTGTGATAGGGGTTAGGTTTCAGGCATAGTAATTGTGTGGGTTCGAAATAATATGTAGGTTTACGAGATTTGGTTTGGTAGTAGTTACTAAAAGGTAATACAAAATGTGATTTTAAACATAATGTAAAATAAATATAGGGGATTGAAAGATCGCGCTCGTGAAAGAACCGGTTTAACCCGTAGAAACTTAGACCAATGTAATTGACTAGCATTGAACGTGACCCCAACAGAACTCGATCTCGGGATCCTGAGCTCAACGGATGACCTCTACGTACAAGTGCTACTGATGACCCAAAGATGTAGTCTTATATGGTACGGCATCGGGCAGTGAGATATCGATGGAATTGTGACAGCCACGATGCCAAGAAATAAAAGTATTTTATAATCCACTATGGACCCTTTCCTGTACAACTAGTTTAACATTGTTATGTATGGTCAGCGTTCTATTTTAGCCCTTCTAATTCGTTACTAGATATATACGATATGCCAGCGCTTTTCATCCCTTGCGTCCACTCGATTTATGTAAATCAAAACAAACATTCAAACATTGCTCAGGAGTTATGACAGAAAAAAATGTCTAAATATCTCAACACAAATATTGTTTCACTATAATTTATTACGTTTTACTAATTTATTTATTTGGTAAATTAGATTGGATGGAATTTTTATATTCAGTATTGTATATGTAAATAGGTTTTTAGTATTATATAAAATGCATACTTATTAAATATAAGGTTTTCACGATACATTACTTATATAAACAAAAAGAACAACCTAGGACAGTTACTATACTATCAAACACCTCAGTAAATCTTGAGAGTTTTAAATTAATATTTTACAAAGCTTCCTTTAGAAGGAATGTATCTGATTTTATCTTATAAACAGAAAAAATATTAATGTAATTATTATGTCTGCAAATCTCTGTGTGATATGTAGAATATACTTACATATACGCCTTAAACAATATGTTTTACATCAAAATAATTAAAAAATTAAAGTTTGGCAGTAGAAACACAAAAAGCCAGGTGAATGCTGTGGGAATGTGATATCTAAGAAATGTATGTGGAAAAAACTCGTATGGACAGAGTCAGTAACGAAAGTGTGCTGAAAGAGTGCAGTTTGAAAGGGAACCCAATATGTCCTTGTGAAAGAAGTGTCTTACGTTTATTTGGGCATGTTGAAAGGATGAGTGTGGATCGAATGATGAAGCAAATATAACTGTGAAGGTAGAATGTGTGGATCAAAAGGAAGGGATACGCCATGTAAGACGTGGCTAAATATGTGTAGACGAATGTGTGAAAAAGAGAAACATAAGAGTCTAAGAATAAGAGAACATGTATGAGTCGGTGTATGGATGTCGTTGGAGTGAAGGTTGTATGCAAGGATAAGGAAGTATGGAGAAATTTAGTGAGGATGGATTTAGTAGGGGATTGTTTGCTCGAGCTATATGCATAGTTTCTTGCCTAACTCTTAAGGGGAATGGCATATGTATGTATATATTTACTGTATTTATATTTGAGTAAATATTGAAGTATGTTATGTACTTTCTATGTTTGATTAGTTATTGTTTTTCCTTGTGGACCAACCAGTTACTGGTGTTAGTATGTATGTATGATTCAAAATAGATAAGACAGTCGTTTGCGGTATTGAATTATAAGTTTATTTATCTCTCATAGTGATAACAGGATTAAAAGAACCAAACTTCAACCCTCAAACTGGAGGTAAGAATAGAGTCTTAGTAATTTAATTTTAACATAAACTGTGACCAAACTATCAGCTTGAAAACATACATTTTTAATTCCGGAAATATCTTAGAAGATATAACTTTAATACTGCACATATCACTACGTTGGAGTCGTCTTGCTTTCGATACGCCGTGAGATGCCTCAAATAGGCAATATATTTTACATAGCTGTTTGTCGGATAGTATTAAATGAGAGTGTGGGGGCATGACATGCTCCTTGGTGAAATTGGAGACTACCCTTTTACAGGGATGAATCAATGACCAAAACTATATAACCCTCCTAATCCCTGAAATCATTAGCGTATTTAGTACATAAGGTATAACCCGAACGGGTATAACACGTGGTGCTAAAAAAATCGTTTAAGGTGGCGTGGCATAAAACGCGAGTTAAATTATGTATACAGCTTTGATGATAATTTATTTTTGTAATTTCAACAGTTCTTAATAATTAATCATCATCGTCATATTAAAATATAAATATTTTAAATAAATAGAAAAGTTCCCGGTAGAGTTATACAATGCCTGAGACAGACATACAAAATCTTTTGAGATAGCTAATTGTAAAAATATAGCTAATATTAATTAGTAAACCAGTTTGCTTTTTTTGCAACAAAAAAATTGTTCTAAAAGCTGAAAAAATATGGACTTTAAATCGCGTCCCTTTCCTCCACCTTAAGCTGGAAATGGAATGTAAATTTAAATGGTCATTTTCTATTGAAAAGCAAGCTTGTTAGTTCTAATTTTATATTCATTGACTGTATGAAAGGATGATATTTAATAACAATCACATAGGACACCATAAATAATATTTAAATTAACTAATTTAAAATGTCGGTGCTATTCAGATAAATATGGATGGATTCACATTTAAAAAATATTCACAACCACTTTTTTATACCACAAAATATGTTTCTATGTGTTTTGATGAATTTAAATAAAATACTTTAGTCGCAGTATATTCCAATTGATGCCCATGTTCACAGCGTTAAATGAACCTCTCATTAAAATAATTACGTCATATAATGTTTCAATTTTGAGGTATTACAAAACATAGCATGTGATGATGTGCTCCTGACAAATTGAATTCTTGTGGACTGTATATTTCCGGTAATTAGAGTAGAACGGAAGGTAACATGAACCAAGGTCAGTATTTCTCATTTTTTATTAAAAAATATGTTTGAACACAAATATAAAAACAATTTCAGTAGATACATCTAGATAGATTTTCTACATAAAATATTATCAACAGTTGGATATTGTCAATATTTCATTAAAATATTTGCGCTTGTTGAAACGTCTTTCTGTTTAAAATACGTCTAATCAAATGCCATGATTTCAATGACAGAGATTCGAGAAATGTTGATATGACTATGTGTATAAAATTAAACTAAATGAATGAAGAATTGAAGCAAGAAGCATTTATTTATTTGGGTCAAACATTTTTAAAATTGTACAATTAAAACATAAAATACTGGCCTTCACGACATTCCATTTCCCCATTTAAAGTGGAATGTGACACAGTATAAAACCATTTATATTTTTATACAGATTGTCAAGAATATTTTGAGGATATACAGAAACTATTAAGGGAAGGTAAAATGAGTGGATAGTACGCCATAAACAAAATCTGAAAGCCAGGCTTCACACTACCCACTGCTATATTATTGTTTTGCATAATCTATAGAGAAGAGCTATAGTACTGCTTCTTAGTATTCATCCATCTTATCCTGTTCCTTTAGTCAAGGTTGCAATTATAATCATAGCTCCTGGGAGTGTAACTAAGTTTACTTTGTTTCTATTGGTTGGACGACGTTGTACATTATGCTATTAATGGAGATTGAGTAGAATAGTTGTGAAAGGGAGTTGATCGATAAACTATGCCCTTGATAAATTTAAATATCGATTCATCATAGGATCTATATAAAAAAAACATTCGATAGTAAAATGTACACTTTGTTTATCCTGAAAGGTAGCACGCTTTGTTCCACTATGGCGACCATACCATGGCCCGTCACGGTAAGAATGCTATCTTTCAGGAGAAACGAAGTGTTCTGTACGGTTAATAATCTGGCAAACACTCCTTTGCATTATTGTATGAGACAACGTCATTGCGCACTTGAGGCTTTTCAAAGCTATATGGCAGATCATCGTTCAAGGTATTGAATGGCAAACCCAGGAGGAAAAAACCACTGGGAAGACCAGGACGCAGATGGGAGGATAACATTTGGATTAAGCTGAGAGAGATAGAGTGTAATGAGATAGACTGGATAGAATAAGTTTAAGATAGGGATTGGTGTGTACTTTTGTGATTGCGGTAATGAACTTTCGAGTTCCTAATGCCATAGAGTAATTAAGTTATGAATATTGTGGCACTAGAACAGAAACGTTTTAAACGAAAATAAAAATTCATGTTTAAATTTCGAGACACACCTGACAAATATTAAAGAAATATTTGTACAACCAATTGTAGAGAATCAAAATACACGTACTAGCTGAAAACATATTTTTTATTTAGTCTCTCCAAAATGATTTTAAGCACCGCGTTTTACTACCGTAGGCTGATTTTATATTATAACAACAAAAATATTTACCTTAATTAGTGTTCCTGTTTATCTTACCTTAGTATATATAAAATTATTTTCAGAGCCTATTTATTCCCACAATTCCTTCCTTTATAAATCAACCCTTTTCTGGTTTAACTTGAACTGAAATACCCCCTTTATGTCGCTTGTGCTATGTGCCATTAATCCTTTTCTAAAAACTAGTGAGGATGATCCTGAGATATTTTCTACCATTTCCCTCACAAAGAATACTGTTATTATAAAGAACTTAACTGTGGGCTATGTGACATCATAAAGAAGTTAAACCTTGACTACCCCTGACATGGGGGGATGTTTCGCCCAACCTGATCTCAATCTAATACCTCCCCTTCCGAATGTCAGTCTCGCGTTACTTCCCCTAGATACTTACGCAACCCCCAACTGATCTCAAACACTCACTGCTATCCTGACAGTGTCCCTGCGTGTACTTCCAACCTGACAGTGTCCCTGCGTGTACTTCCAACCTGACGCTGTCCCTGCGTGTACTTCCAACCTGACGCTGTCCCCGCCTGTTCTCTCAACCTGACAGTGTCCCCGCGTGTTCTCTCAACCTGACAGTGTCCCCCCGTGTTCTCTTAACCTGACAGTGTCCCCGCATGTTCTCTCAACCTGACAGTGTTCCCACGTGTTCTCTTAACCTGACAGTGTCCCCGCGTGTTCTCTCAACCTGACAGTGTCCCTACATGTAATGCCAACCTGACAGTGTCCCTGCGTGTACTTCCAACCTGACGCTGTCCCTGCGTGTACTTCCAACCTGACGCTGTCCCCGCCTGTTCTCTCAACCTGACGCTGTCCCCGCCTGTTCTCTCAACCTGACGCTGTCCCCGCGTGTTCTCTCAACCTGACAGTGTTCCCACGTGTTCTCTTAACCTGACAGTGTCCCCGCGTGTTCTCTCAACCTGACAGTGTCCCCTACATGTAATGCCAACCTGACACTGTCCCCGCGTGTTCTCTCAACCTGACAGTGTCCCCGCGTGTTCTCTCAACCTGACAGTGTCCCCCCGTGTTCTCTTAACCTGACAGTGTCCCCGCATGTTTTCTCAACCTGACAGTGTCCCCACGTGTTATCTTAACCTGACAGTGTCCCCGCGTGTTCTCTCAACCTGACAGTGTCCCCACGTGTACTTTCAACCTGACACTGTCCCTGCGTGTACTTCCAACCTGACACTGTCCCCGCGTGTTCTCTCAAACTGACAGTGTCCCTACGTGTAATTTAAACCTGACAGTGTCCCCGCGTGTTCTCTTAACCTGATTGACAGTGTCCCCGCGTGTTCTCCAACCTTACACTGTCCCTGCGTGTACTTCCAACCTGACACTGTCCCCGCGTTTCTCTCAACCTGACAGTGTCCCCACGTGTTCTCTTAACCTGACAGTGTCCTCGCGTGTTCTCTCAACCTGATACTGTCCCTAGCGTAAACTTTCAACCTGACACTATCCCTGCGTGTACTTCCAACCTGACACTGTCCCTGCGAGTACTTTCAACCTGACATTGTCCCGCGTGTTTTCTCAATCTGACAGTGTCCCTACATGTACTTTCAATCTGACACTGTCCCCGCGTGTATTTTCAATATGACGGTATCTCTGCCTGTACTTTCAATCTGACAGTGTCCCTGCGTTTACTTCAAACCGACAGTGTCCCGCGTGTACTTTCAACCTGACAGTGTCCCCGCGTGTACTTTCAACCTGACAGTGTCCCCGCGTGTACTTTCAACTGACACTGTCCCTTACGTGTACTTTCAACCTGACAGTGTCCCCGCGTGTACTTTCAACCTAGCATTGTTCCCGTGTGTTCTGCCAGTCTAACGATGCAATACCAACGTGACAACTTCACGAGTTTTATAACAACCTGATGGTTTCCTCACATTTGGTACTAACTGGACAGTACCCTAACATGCAGTACCAACATATCACTGTCCCACTTTTCATAACATCCCAAAACTTAGTTTCAGCTTTTTTGCTCTTCCTTTTTCTTTGCCATTTTGAGTGCCCTTTCTATAATTTAACATCATCCGTAGCATATATATTAATTCAATAAAAATCTATATTAATAGTAATTTAAAAACTAGTTGTATTCAAAAGCGGTCAAACACTCGTTTATACATGCTGATTGTCCAGGGCTGAATGTCAATGGTGTGCTAACATTAACAGTCCTTATATGTATAGGGCCTATAATATATATATTGAATCACCCCCAGTGAGCTTTCTTTACAAGTGGATGTAAACTAATATAATTCCAGCGTTGTTTTGAACGTAACAACTTCAAGTTACCGGTATTGTATTGTATATACCGCACCGACTTTAAAGTTTCTCCACCATTTCTAATTTTTTTTCTGGGGTTAAAAACTAAAATGTTTAACTTTTTGGAATTTTCCCGTTGGTTACAGACTAGAAGCTATAATTTTGCCAAATTTAAAGTTTCTATCTCATCTGTAATTGGGTAAACATTGATGTCAGTGAGTGAGTGAGTAGTCAGCCATGTGGCTTTATAGTAGTATAATATTAATTTATTACAACTAAATAAACTACATGTATAGTTTTTAGTTAGTATTATATGTTCTAAGAGCTAAACCTTTAAAAAAAATAATAGTCTATCTTCTATTTACTAAGAATTACAAAATTAGACTGACATATTGCTGCAAAGATAAGCCCGCTAATCTTAAGAACTAGAATAAATGAGAAACCTTATAATTATTATGTTTTATTAACGATCTAACTTTCCATGAATCAAAGTTTTGAACCCAAATAAATTTAGTTTTATAACCATTTAGCTATAAATTATATGTAATATGTATTTGTAAATTAATTTTAAAATATTTTAAAATTTTGGGAAATGTCATGCTATATATTATACAAATTATTTAATAGAATATATTAATATAACTTCTAAGGCACGTAGTTCAATACAAATATTAGTATAGTGACCCGTATCGATGGTTGCATGGTCTGACGTATCACTCTCGTGTTAGAAAGGATTGTTGGTGACAAGAATATCGGGGCACGAATCCCAGAGGGTGTACTTAAGATAATTTAAAAAAATATATATTTCCCTCTTCTTTTCCACAAAAATACTAAATCATTTCCTATGAAATTCTACTTTACCCATTCCTACTCTACTATCGTAACTAATGTATATAGAATAGCCCGAAAAGTTATTAAAATACGGTGGGATATAAACAAATATAAAACATTCTGAAAATTGAAAAATGACACATGAACACGGGAATCGAACCCGGGACCTCTGGCTTAGTACGCCAATGCCCTAACCACTGAAGCTTCCAGGATTCGTCCCGTCCCTAGGGTCATTATCACTCATTTTTAAGGCAGAGTCTATGATGGACGTCGGAAATCGTTGGCTACAAATGTGTGATTTTATTAATATCACGACTATCAGATAACGCAGCCATTTTCGACTTGGTAGTTGGCTTATTGCTGCCATGATATCTAGATGGAGTAATTCTCACTAAAAGCAAAAATAATAGCCTTGGCTATTTGGTTCTAAATATAAAACAGTAAAACTTTAGTTGTAAAAATCTCACATGTAAAATTATGGCTTGTTTATGACTTACCCTCTCAGTTAAGTTGAGGCGAAAGGGGTGTGAAAAAGGCCAGTGATTTTGCACATTTTATAGCAAAACATTTCTTTGTGCAAAATATATAAAATATTGCTCCAGTACAAACGTTTAGTTTAATTTTCTTCGCATGTTGATACAAACAGTTGTAAATATCTGTCAGATGGTATCCTGCAATTTAATGACAACTTTTTCTCTTCATTTAAAAAGTTTATCATCTAATGCCGCCATGCTCATGACAGATATTCAACAACTGTAGATATCTTCTTGTGAAGATAATTAAAATAAATCTTGCTACCGTAGCAATATTTTATTTATTTTGGCCAAAAAAAGTTTTGATTTAAAAACTGCAAAAACACTTAACTTTTATCACCTCCTCAAATCTCCACCTTAAAGTGGCAGTCGTATTTAATCTAACCTATAAATAGGCAAATTATCTCGCGGCGAGTAGTGAATATATTTGACATTCATAAACTGCTGAATGCCATAGATCCCTGCTACACCTGAGTTTAACAACCCTCTCCCCCCTCTCACGTATCACCCTCACGCTAGCAATATTTCCACCCGCTTGTCAAACCCAAGGGAGGAGCAGATTGCACAACGGCAGAAAAGATGGGAACCCGTCATCCATCGATAATGCTCCTGATAGAGGCTCCCTTGTCACGGGGATGAAAGAGTGTTAGGGGTAGCGGGTAGAGGGGGTTTGATCTAATGACGTATAAAATCCTCCCCTCGATAAGGGTCGCGGGAGAAATGGTGTGAAGTGGTGCGAGACGGTGTCTGGCTTCAGGGCGGCAGAATGCGAGAGATCTCCCCCCATGTGGTTCACTGAAGCCTTGCAGCATCACTTGAATGAGGAATCAGTTCTGTTGAGTCGGGAATATGACAGAAGGAATAAAGACTTTTTTAAAAAAAAAGTTCAAAGAAAGGAAGAGTCGAGCTAATGTCTATCCCGTTTCTCTTTATTTTGGAGCGATTCTTGTTGTTTTAACTTCGAAACATCTGGTCAGAAAGTCCTGGTGGACAAACATTGACCGATGTGATATTAGATCTGAACTTGTAGGGTTAGCAAATGATCATTAACATGACGTGAACATGCGCGGAAAAATTATAAGAGGGTTATACTAGATATAATCGCAGAGGGAACTGCATGATTATTATTGGGTTGTCATTTTCTCGTTTTTGTGTAGTCAATCTCTCCTCAAATATGACGAGTTTTGCAACGCTGGAGAGTTAAGGTTTCCAGTAGTTCCCTTCTTACCCCAAAATACCACCTCCGACATAACTGAGAGCCAAGAGATTTGGCAACAGTTAACTGAGAGAGAGAGCGAAGAAAATCTTTTCTCCATAAGACCTGCAGTTCCCTCATAAATATATTTGGTGTAGAAACAGCTCTTTAGAGGAATAGTGTGTTCGTGTTCTCTATATGCAGCAAGACATACTTACACATATTAGAGCTACGTAGATTCATAGAAATGCAGTTGTGGACTTAACTTATGACTAGCAATGCCATCTATCAAATTCAACTTTAAGCATCATGATGGCGTTACCAGTAAGCTGACGCACAGCTGATAGCTATGTCCCAAGTTTTTTTTTTCTGTAGAATCTGTTTAGTTTTAATATTGCCTTTTATACAAACAAATATGTGAAAAATACATCGTATTTAATAACTATTCGACTTATAAGGTTTTATATCTTACACATAATACTTCTTAACGAATTTAATCCGTAGTTTATGGACTTACTCTGTGTCTAATAATATGTCCATACCATTTAGTTAGTTTTGTATGCAGACAGAATGGCAGAAATATAGGTTTATTATAGTATATTTTTGTAATGTAATAGCGAAGTAAGTCTCAAAATTAAAAAGGGAGGAAAAGACTTTCAGTTCCATATTTTCTTCCTACACCTAATACAGTTAAAAAAACCCGCCCTCTCTCCCCCTCCCCAGTAGAATTTCACGCTCAACCTCACAGCAGTATTCTAGAGTTCCTCCATGACTTGAAGACAACTATATTCAGAATATACCAATCATTTGAATATTTTTTATAAAGAAATATAAGAAAATGTTATTACTATTAACATTTGGTCTTATATTTTATTATTAGTCTTGCTGTTCATTTGTCAGCCTTTCAGATTTTGATTTAACGAAATAATCTTGCCCGACTTAATATATCCAACATTTATCTTAGATTTGAGTGTACATGCATTAAACCTCTGACAAAATGAGTGGGATATTTGTTTATTTGAAGAATAAAAATAATGTCGAACTATAATTTTACCTGGAACATAATTTTTTGAGTACCAAGGGCTATAATTAATTGATTTTATATTACATTCCCAAAGTACCTAAAGGTATATCTTCGGGATATTGCAGTTAAAAAAAAAGAAAATTTAAAGAATAAAAAACATAATATTACAATAAAATTTTTATTGACATATTTGCTTGAAATATTCCTTTAATTTTATTTCTCGCTGCACCTATTTGGGGAATATTTTGGAGTGTTGGTGGTATAGATTAAATAATTTGTGGATGGTGCAGCTCATTTACTGTATCAACATAATAATTTAATATTTCCCGATTGTTACACTATTTGTAAGATGTTGAGTGATTTTATGGTAATGATTGTTTGCTTGTACTTATTAAAATGGCTAATATCTATAAATGATTTTGTACTTATATAGTTGGTTAGTAAGAAGAATTTTATGTTACAATTTAAGTTTATTTGTTAGCATTTTGGTACCAAATATAACTGTTGGATTTTTTTTTTGCAAATGTAAAATTTTGAAATTTTATAACATTATGTAATTCCCCCAGATTTAATTTCATACGATATTATTGATTTACCTAATGATTTATATATTAATAGCAAATATTCCTGGTAATGCTTTTCTCTGCTTCAAACAAAAGAAAATCTCTTCAATTTAGTTTCTCCAACTTAGTTTTTAATAAATAAAAAACTAATCAAAAGTTTACAAATACATGTTTGTGCACAGGTGGCTACTATTTTTAAAATTACGGACCTCTGCGTGTGATGATATTGCGCAATACACATGACAGACATACAAACGAACGCTTCATTTGATTACTATAGATACTACTGTTTTGATATCAGGTACTATATATTATAATATGGTAGACAATATTGTCATCCTTTAGTTTGTTCTCGAATTGTTGCATGTGTTGTCCATTTATATATTTGTTGATGATTAGTTCAAGGTAAATATGACTATCTGTTACGTCCAGTTTCTCGTTACAGTCACAACTTGTTTGTGTCAAGTTGTGTAGATAATTATAGTTTGTGATGTGTAGTATTGACTTTTGAAATGTGCATTTTAGGAGAACAGATACGGATAACTTTAGTTTTCCATGAAATTATTTTGAAAATTGGTCATGAGTTCATATTTGTATCTCGTTGTAGTTTTGTTGGATGTTGTATTCTGTGAGTTGGATGTTCACGTGAATAGATTAAGATTAAAATTTCCCAGAAGTTTACGAGTTCCATGCATTTATTTGGCCAAATAGCCTGGAGCTAATTAAAGTTTTCTCTCAACGGGTTGATTCAGAGCCATTGCTGGTTAAATAATATGTTATTGTAACAGACAAAACAAGGATCGTGCCAGTGCTGGATAATTTTCTATAGGATTCCTATGGTTGGCTGGTACTTGACTTCTTATGGCCATCTAGTTCTGTGATCAGACAACACCTGTAATGCATCAACAAATTCCACTATCGTTTTATTTAATGAGTATAGTTTTTCAAACAATTTATGAATCTCACTCGATGTTTAGTTATATATATAACTAAACATCGAGTGAGATTATTTATATATAACTAAACATTGAGTGAGATTCATAAATTGTTTGAGAAACTATATATATATATAAATTATACATATATATTTATACTAATTTAAGTGTATTATTTCAATTAAATCTTTTTAATATACAGTAGCACTTTTTAAGATTTGACTAAGCAATAATGTTAAAATTACTTTTTATTCTTTAGGAATTTAAGAATTTAGACTATAATGTATTTCAAATTTTAAATAAACCTTTCACTGTGTCAACTTCACCATTATTTATTTTAAAAAATAAGAAAGAAAATTAAAAGGAAAAGTGTTTCGGGAGTTCTGCAGTTGCCACCTTTAATTCATTTAGTTTTTTTAATGTTCTCTTTCTTTGCAAACGTGCTCAAGATTTATCACTTGGTGTTAATCGCCAGTAATGAACAGAAGTTGCAAGTGATGGGAATCCAATAATTCTCCGTGCGACCCGACACCGGAACATGTTTTCTCTTGTACCGTGAACTACTCTCACTTTCTACACCCCCCCCCCCACCTCTCACCTACCACCCTTCCCCCACCCCTTGCAACCATTACACAGCCCCGTGTTTTACCTCGCAGGAGCAAAAGAAAAGGAAGCATTAATTTCTTTCCGCTAAAGTGGAGTCGCATCACTACGACTTTTTCTATTTCGCTTTTCTCTTTTTTAGAGATTTATTTCATTTCTGGGATTCTTTTCCACATCTCTTACGACCCTTTTTCCACCCCTACTACTCCTTTTCCCATCTTTAAGATCAAATCCAATAAAATATCAAGAGAGAAAAAAATAAAGAGCTTACAAAATCTAAGGTCTAAAACTGTAATAGATTACTTTCTAGAAATAGACTTGTTCTCTATCTCCTAGGGGGGGATCGTGTTCTGGTTGTCGATCCGAGCGATCCCCATCCACGAGTCTTCACGTAATGGTTTATTTAGGGAGGGTAGAGTTGATGTAGTAAGCCTCACAGCCACTCAGCAAGCTTCGCAGGTAACAAGGAATACTGGCCACCCTTGAGTTGGAGCTTATTTTCACTGAGTGGTGTCGATACTGGCTGAAAGTGGCTTAATTCTAAGATGAAAAGAAGCTTAATAATGTCATTAGTGACTAAACTATTCTTAACTTTAACATAACAGGAGAGTTCAATAATGCCAGTGGTGGTTACAATTTCTTAACCTAAGATAACAAGAGATTTCAATAATTTCAGTGGTGGTTACAATTTCTTAACCCTAAGATAACAGGAGAGTTCAATAATGCCAGTAGTGGTTACAGTTACTTAACCTAAGATAACAGGAGATTTTAATAATTCCAGTGGTGGTTACAATTATTTAATCAACATAACAAAAGAGTTCAATAATGCCAATGGTGGTTACAATTTATTAACCATAAAATAACAGGAGGGTTCAATAATTCAGTGGTGGTTACAATTTCTTAACCATAAGATAACAAGAGATTTTAATAATTCCAGTGGTGGTTACAATTACTTAACCTAAGATAACAGGAGGGCTCAATAATGCCAGTGGTGGTTACCATTTCTTAACCCTAAGATAGCAGGAGGGTCTAATAATTCCAGTGATAAATAAAATTTCTTAACCTAAGATAACAGGAGGATTGACTAATGCCAGTGGTGGCTAGAAGTTTCTTAACCTAAGATAACAGGAAGGTTTAATAAATCCAGTACTATCTTGAAGTGAATTTAAACTAACAGTATAAGGAGGATTTAAAAATGTTAATTAATTAAGATTAGGGGAAAACTATAAATATTAATTTTCTGAAACGGCATTATCATTCAACTCGGAGGAAAATTCTGGGATTTAACCTTGTACTTCTGAGCCAGGCTTATTTGGTCCATTGTAGAACCATCATACTTACTGGCATTAGCAGCTAAAAAGCTCATTGCCGTATTTATCAAATAATTCCACTATTCCTATCTTGAGATAGTTCTATCCAATCCTTCTCATTACACCCTATCCCTATCTTGAGCTAGTTCTAGCTAGTCCTTTATTACACCCTATTCCTATTTGAGCTAGTTCTATCCAATCCACCTCACAACACCCACTCTCTTTCAGGTTCATTCTAATGTTATCCACCCATGTGCGTCTAGGTCTTCCCATTGAGTTTGTCAGTCAATACGTGGACCAAGCTTCTAGAATCTCCCATTCACGCTGAATGTCCTGCCCACTGTAATCTAAGAGACTTGATTTTCCTAACAATGTCTTGTGATGAGTACAAAGCATGTGACTCATAATTATGTAATCACCTCCAATCCCTATTAGCCTCAGCCCTTTTTGGAACAAATATCTACCTAAGCACCTTGTTTTCGAACACCCTAAATGCATTTTGTCATATAATGTAAAATACTACTTTTCCCATTCTTAGAAACCAACTGGTAGAATTATTGTTTTGAATCTTTTGAATATGTCAACAACTTTACCGAGTAATATCTTTCATTTCCTTACTTTTTTTCTTAATTTCTAATCTAATATCTTTATTGCTAGTTAAAGTTTTTCCTAAACTAATTGACCCTGTCAAATTATATGTTGTCCACAGTAATCTCTAAATAATCGTTCCCAATCTGTGTTTTCTGTGTAATCATCATACTAGTATTTTCAGTGTTCACTTCTAAACCTATTTCCTTACTAGCCTCTTATACAATTTCTGATTTTCTTGCAACAATTTCCTTACCATTATCATAAATTTTAAAGCAAATACTAGATAAATTTGGAGTAATCTGAATTTTCATATGTTTTATTAATACCTAAAATTATAACATGCATTTACAAAGATAGCTTTAAAACATTCGACATTACAATTACTTTAACACGCACATTACAAAGTGATAGCTTTAGAAAACATTCGACACATTTAACAAAGTGATAGCTTTAGGAAAAACATTGCGAAACACACATTTAACAAAGTGATAGATTTAGATCATATTTCTTGGCGAGTGAATACAATCAAACTTGCCAGTTTCAATATTTCTTAACATTACTTCTTATTTATAATAACGTAAAGGAAAAAACCTACGCATATTTTTTCGGAATAGTGCTAATTATGACTAAAATATTTAAAAGATTCGACAAAATACTTCGATCAAAATCACATTTCATATTTTAATCGGTAATATTTGATTAAATCAAAAACTGGTATGAAACATTTTAGAGTCCCTTTACAAACATAATATTATAGTAATATATTTTATTCAATTTTTTAAATCAGTTTAAAATAATTTGTAATCAAATTAAATGTTAAAAATAAACTCATCTGTTGAAGCGCACTCTTAAATTAAATTTACCAACTTTTTGAAATATCATATAGGTTCTTCAGAAGCGATCCAACTATTTCTATCACCCTTCATCTCTCCACTCTGATTTTAATTATTATTTTTTCTATACATATTCTATCTATTCTTTAAATTCAATATTTCCTACGATACTTATGTCCCAGCCTTTATAGAAAATACACAAAATAAATAAAATACACACTTAATTTACACTGAAAGGTAGCAGTCTAACCTTGATGTATTATACAATGGTCTTATCTTATAAGCTCTACTTTAGTGGAATAATGCAAAGTAAGCTTGCCTTTTCGTGACTTTATAGTTTTATCAAACCATCGATCGAGAATTGCTAAGAGATTGACCTGTTGCCGACCCTTGTTTTAAACTATCTAATGAGACCATCTATGGCTAAGAGTTTAAACTATATAATGAGACCACCTATGGCTAAGAGCTTTAAACTATATGAGACCTCCTATGGCTAAGAGCTTTAAACTATATAATAAGACACCTATGGCTAAGAGCTTTTAAACTATATAATAGACCATCCTATGGCTAAGAGTTTTAAACTATATAATAAACCCCTATGTCTAAGAGCTTTAAACTATGTAATAGACCACCTATGGCTAAGAGTTTTAAACTATATAATAGAGACCACCTATGGCTAAGAGCTTTAAACTATTAATGAACCAACTATGGCTAAGAGTTTAAACTATATAATAGGAACCACCTATGCCTAAGAGCTTTAAACTATATAATGAGACCAACTATGGCTAAGAGTTTAAACTATATAATAAGACCACCTATGTCTAAGAGCTTTTAAACTATATAATGAGACCTCCTATGCTAAGAGTTTTAAACTATATAATGAGACCACCTATGGCTAAGAGCTTTAAACTATATAATGAGACCACCTATGCTAAGAGCTTTAAACTAATTAATGAGACACTGGTAAGAGCTTTAAACTAATATAAGTACGACCACCTATGTCTAAGAGTTAAAATTCTAATGAGACCCACCTATGCCAAGAGCTTTAAATCATATATGAACCAACTATGGCTAAGATTTTAAACTATTTATGAGACCACTATGGCTAAGAGCTTTAAACTATATAATGAGACCAACTATGGCTAAGAGTTTTAAACTATATAATGAGACCTCCTATGGCTAAGAGCTTTAAACTATATAATGAGACCACCTATGGCTAAGAGCTTTAAACTATATAATGAGACCAACTATGGCTAAGAGTTTTAGACTATATAATGAGACCACCTATGCCTAAGAGCTTTAAAGCGCCGAGAATATTCTCATATATTGGAGTCACTGGTTTAAAACCCGGCCCGAGAAGCTGAACTACACGTACCGGTAGTCACAGGGCTTCGTCTAGGGGGGGCAGTGAGGGCAATTGCAATGGGCTTCACATTCCAGGGGGCCACATATCCCCCAATAATTATTAAATTCAATTACAGTTACTATTCTAAATTTCACATCAAATAGTGTACAGATAATTAACAGTAATAAATATTCGCTTAGTGATAGGATTCCATTCCAGATTCCTGAAAATCTCAACTTTATGTAATTTAAGATTTACGTTACTGTTATTCGAGTAATGTGCTGCAGTACAGTAGAATACGCCACCATTGTGCCACGCTGTGGTCTACAGACAACCTAACAGTGCAATGGTACAGAGAGAAATTTACTTTTTTAACCTAATTGGATTGTTGTTGCATTTAATAAAGTACAGTCATTTAATGGACTTACAATATTCCATAAAACATGGGAAATTATTAAGTGACATAAGTACCATGTAAATATCAATATAACGGTTTAGTGCTAAAATTGAAAAACTAATTTGCAAAGGGGGGGCTCACATTTTTTAAAACGGCCCTGGGTAGGCACGGTATGTCAGTAACGTTTTGTCTTATACCGTGGCGAGAAAGTCGGGACTTGGATCTCAGTTGTTGTTCTCGCCGTGTTCAACTATGTGTTACATGTGTGCAGTCTATTGTATCAGGGATTAGTGTAGTTTATTTTACCAGGGATTGGTGCCGTCTATCTTACCAAGGATTGGTGCATCATTTTGCCAGGGATTGGTGCATTTTTTTACCAGGGTTGGTGCAGTCTATTTTACAAAGGAATTGGTGCAGATCATTTTACAAGGATTGATGCAGTTTATTTTTACCAGGATCGGTAAGTCATTTTACCAGGGATTGGTGCAGTCTATTTTACCAGGGATTGGTGCCGTTTATGTTATACAGGAATTTGTGCAGATCATTTTACCAGGGATTGTTAAGTCTATTTTACCATGGATTGAATGCAGTCTTTTTTACCAGGGATGGGTGCAGTCTATTTTACCAGGGGTCGTGCAGTCTATTTTACCAGCGATTGAAGCAGTCTATGTTTACCAGGTATTGAAGCAGTTATTTTACCAGGGATTAAGCAGTTTTTTTACCAGGGATTGAGCATGTCTATTTTACCAGGGATGTGAAGTCTATTTTACCAGGGATTGGAGCAGTTATTTTACCAGGTATTGTAGCAGTCCATTTTACCAGGGATTGTGTAGTTATTTTGACAAGGATTGATGCAGTCTATTTTACAGGGATTGGTGAATTTTATTGGTCGGTGCAGTATATTTTACCAGGGATTGGTGCAGTTTATTTTATTTTACCAGGAATTTTTGCAGTATATTTTACCAGGGATTGGTTAAGTCTATTTTACCAGGGATTAAAGCAGTCTATTTTACCAGGGATTGGTGCAGTCCATTTTACCAGGGATTGTTGAAGTTTTGAGAAGCTGGTGTACAGCCGTGTGTTACATGTGTGTAGTCTACTTTGCAAGTATTAGGTCAGTTTTGAGAAGCTGGTGTACAGCCGTGTGTTACAGTGTGTAGTCTCCTCGGCCAGTGATTGGTACAGTGAATGTTAATAGTTAGGGTTCAGTGGTGCGGGACGCATATGTTCTATTGTACAGGCCACGGGTTGTACAAAGGTGTGCCTGTGGCATACAACGTAGTATATAGCCCATAGATAGTTGATGTGTGATCTATAGTAATAACTGTGACAGCTTAAAAAGTTACTATTACTGATTTAATATATTTATACGTAAAGTTATGTTATCTGCATTAATTATGTCACTTATAAAGAAATACTAATAAAATAGTAAAATGTTGACCCTATATACAATTGAGTTTCTTAAGCCATTTTCTCTACCATGTTCTTTCTATACTTCGGGGACTTCAAGGCAATACATTAAATCTTAGAGTTTGCGTTTAATGGTGACGTAAGTGATAACATGGAGATTAAAGGCAAGACAAATATGTGATTTTAGCAGAGTTTAATAGGTAACAACTAGCCGATTGTTAATATGTAGTATATTTATAAAATTATTATAAAATAACCATCGTATTAATTGTTAAATAAAATGATTATTATTTTATTATTAAATTTCCTTTGTTTTATTCACTTTTTTATTTGATCAATTACTCTATAATAGTGTTTAAAAACACCATTCTTCAACCATATAAATGTGTAGGCCCTATATGATAGCATTTTACTGTCACTATAATCTTCATATTTTTCACCAACTATGTTGTTTAACTTTTCCTAGCACACTAATTAAACTTTTCTTTTCTCACTTCATTATATATTACTTCTATTTTTTTAAACTTATCGATATGAATTCATGAATTTTCTGAATTTAATCTAGTTTAGTTTTTAAAGTAATCTGTAAAAGCTAGTATTAAGTAAAGAGATAAATAATGAAGCTAGAAGACGAACTTATTTATTTTTTAAGACCACATTTTCTTTCGGATATCATTTTCTATCTCCTCAAAACTAGTAATAATTAAGACAAGAAGTAAATTATAGTGGTTTTTAGCTGTCTCGCAATGGGCTTGGTTTAATTATCTTTGCCTCATCAAAAAGTGAAATTAGTGTCCCAATCCATAAATTAAAACTTTACCTCTATCAATTTCAGCTATTCAAAATTTTAAATTTTTATCATGAAATTATAAATTGGAATTCTGTACTTTCTCATTTAAAGAGAAAGTATTGTGATCTTGAACATTCTTGACTGATGATTGTGATGAATATTTACGTTTTATGTGTGTCCTAACAATAAAAAGTGGATTTTACAATTCTGTTTTCCCCCATGTCTGTCTGTCTGTCTTTCTGTCTGTCCCTGGCCTCAGATCTGAAATGGTTTGATAAATTTTGTTCCAAACTAATATCTAGGTATATAAGGAAATACCTAGATATTTTTTTCGATTTTTACTCTCGTCCTCAAATTAAGTATACTTTACTGGTGAGTGATATTTTTACTTCAATTTTTTTTAAATTTGCTCTAACGATTATGTTTAAAATGTATCTTCTGGGAGACATAAACCATAAAGACTGTATGCTTGTTTTTTTTGGGTAAAGCTCGCTTAAGGTATCGCGTGCGCTACACATATATTTTGGTGTAAAAGGGACTAACTTCTATGTGTGGCTGCTATACCTGCTATTTTAGCTTGTATATTATTGTTTAATTCAATCAACTGCATCGTGTATCCACTATAATCTCTATTATTCTTGCCCTCCTTATTTATTTAAAGCTATCTGCGCTATGTGGTTGAGATAATTGTTATTATAGCTTGCACTATTTATTTATGAGTCAGAGGTTACCAACTCAGGAAACTTCAAAGTTTTCACTGAACCACTAAACAAGATGGTGAAGATGACTGCTGCAAGATGAATCTGTTCAAAATGGGAAGAGACGGGGATGATGTTCTTCTCAAGTATAAGCGTAACAATCAAATGTTGGAGATTATATTTACACACCTCACATCTTTGGATAAAACATACGGTATATGCTATGATGGGAACATAACCACACTAAGTAAAACGCTGTACCCTTCTTTAGCATGGATGATGTAACTTTTACTATAAATAATCTTATGTACAACCCTATGCTCGAGGACATTTGGAGCTACTCTTAATAAAGGAACCAATGCATTACACCTAGAAGGATCTTGAAGTTTACAAGACGATGCTTGAAGAGACAAATGCCCATCGGTTAAGGAATGCACCTCACACATGTGTCACGTGCCACACAAAGTATCTGAAATCATTAAACCCCTGTTTGAAGAGGAGTATGAGCTTGAGTGAGAAGGTATGTTCAAGATTGAGAGCAAAAGAGGGGTCGATTATAAATATTGGATGATCCAAATGAGTGTTGGTCGGTTACGTCTCTTGCACGCTTCATCCAGAGCTGGACATTCCTCACTGAGAATGAGATCTTTTGATTTGGAAAGGCTAGCATTTTTTATAAATATTTTTTCCATACCTTCATAATAATGCCTGTCAAGGAAGATATCTTATGTAAACTTCATTGACCTACTTGAGGAAGTTTTGCAAGAAAACATGTTAGTGTGCGAGGATTAAAGGAACTTCTTTAGGATGATCTGGTCGAGATGATACCTTACTCTAGATCAAACAATGGCTACACGAAACTTCTTACTGAAATTGATGTTTATTTTAAACGTTTTTAGGCTGTACCTGTTAAGACTAAAACTGGCAAGAACGTTGCCACTGTTACAGTGCACCACCTTTATCAGGTGACTCAAAATGGTTTCCCTGCAATTTGTCATCTCCTGACAGATAATGATTCAGAGTTTTATGTCAACTTTACGGCTCTTTTGAAAAAGGAAAGGATCAACTCTTACTATACTTACAGCAGTACTAAAGCTACCGTTGTATAACGATTTAATCGAACTCTGAAGAATAAAAGGTCAACAAGATTCACCTCTAAAGGATCGTGCCACTGGATCATATGCTCTATTCACTACTCAATGAATATAACCGTACGGTTAACTCAACTATCAAGATGAAGCCTATCAACGTCTTCTCCAAACTGTTTACGCCCATTCAAAAATGGTCAATCCAGGAACGACTCATTTTAAAGTTGACGATATTGTTCGCATTAGCAAGCGTAAGGATGTTTTGCCAAGGAGTGGTCGGTGAACTGGTCTTCAGAACTGTTCCATATAAGATTTACTTAAGATTTTTTATGATGAATCATAGATTTTTTCTGCTTGAAGATGTGAAGAAAGTACCTATCCAGGGAGGATTCTACATTCAGAAGCTGAAGAAAACATCGCATCCAGACGTTTACTTTGTTGAAGAGGTCTTAAGTCGAAGAGGAGATAAAGCTTTTGTTCGATGGCTTGGATTTGACATTTCTCATAATTCATTAATCGATGTAACTAATACCGTATAATTTTTTTCGAGTAAATATTATATACTTTTAATGTTGTTTGTCTATTTTTCTTAAAAACTCGTCATTAGTCCAGTATTCCTCTAAGCCCTTAATGCAGATGGGTAAGTAAATTTTGTGTCAGTGTTTTCTTAAATAATATATTAGATTACTTAACGTTACAGACTCTAGATATAGGGACAAACCTTCAGTATAAGATGAATTAGATGAGAGAGAGGGGGGAGGGAGGGGTAAGGTGAAAGTCTATGAGAGAGTACCATGCCAACAAGTCCTGGCAGGAGGGGATAAGAAGGATGACAATGGTCACGACTTATAATATGACGTCAAGGTAGATCATGTCTCGATGAAGGCTGCCAGCCTGGCAACAGGTACTGACAGTAGGAGTGAAGGGAGAAGGATGACGAAGGCTTACAGCTTGAGTAACAGCGGGGAGATGTCTGGTTGTAGCAGGGAGAAGTGAGGAGAGGATAGGGAAGGATGATGAATTAACAGCTGAGGGACCGGAAGATTGAGAGACAGGATGATTGACAAATTACATCCTTTGATGGCATCCCGTATGGTGGCACTCTTTGTTATGGTATCACCACATAGGTATTAGAGCCATAAGGATAATCAAATTAGACGGATTAACTTGGCGGCTCTTTTGTCAAAATCGTTTGGTTATGGTATCACCCTTTTCCCTATACTTATATGGGTGATATAATCACTATTATAGCTTGCCCTCTTGACTCTTTAGTTATTTAAAGCTATCAGCGTTATGTGAGTGATATAATTGCTAGTATGGCTTGCACTCTTTATTTACTTAAAGCTAGCTGCTCCGTATGGTCGATATAATCGCTTTGTAGTTTGCATTTATTTAAAGTCAACTGTATTGGGCTCGGAACTTTTGCGCGGAGTGACAATTGTGCAGAACCACCTCCTACTCAGCGAACTTGGTTGTGATTCCAAATCGGGCTGTGAAACCCGAAATGACGTCTCTTTTTTTTCTACTCTTATATATTCATATATATGTTTTTTTAAGAGAACCTTTGCCGATGGGAAAGTGTTTTCATGGAACACCACGTGGAGGCAGTCTCTTTTAATTCCCCTTATAATTGCTCGCTTTTAGTAAATTCGTCGAATATTTTTCTTTGTGTTATTTATTATTTACTTTTCTTTTTCCTTTTAGTTTTCATCCTGTTTTTTGCTTGATGTATTTTCATGGCTAGGCCTAGAGTGGCTGTTTTACTCTAATTTCTGAATGTAGGCCATCACTTTAAAGACATTTTTAAGATTTACATGTTCTTAAAGTTTTTTCAAGGCTTCACTAATGACTTTATCAGAATTGAATGCTGATATATTTTCTTTTCTCGCCCTCAAGGTTGAGCGCTTTTCTGTCATGTGACCATGGTAATCAGCATCTTCTCGGAGGGTGTTGACCAACGAGTAGACATTCGGATGTGCTCCTTGACCAAAATGGTTATTTTACTGGACACAATTGTTTCCTCCGAATAAGATGCAATTATTTTTTGGCACTTGTCTGCTGCTATCACCGTCACAAAGTCGTCGTAACCACGATTAAAAAGCTGGCCAACTTCTTCTGCGTAGATTTTTGAGATTGAGTCATCTGCTTCCCTCACTCATTTTCTAGCATTGGCCAATTGCTTTCTAACTTCATTTGCTGCTATGTCTGGAACCCAATTATGACATTGCCCTCCAAAGACTACGTTATTTTTAGTTTAAATACATCCTTTGCACTTGTTCTTATTATTATCTACATAGTCTATAAAGTAACATTCTCTTTGTTCGTGTAGTCCAGTCTGTTAGAAATCAACACTGGCTTACCCTTGCTTGTATCGGTGACCTCCATGAAAACTGAGAGCAAGTGAATCTCGATAAAGAAGTCTATCAACCTTGACTCACACGTGGTACCTAACTGGTGAGCAGACAATAACAACATACGTAATTCTTTCTACACCCTCTCGACCCCCCCTCCTCGCTAACTATAGCCTCCGCGCAAGTGTCACTGTTTACAATAATCCTAGTTTCGGACTTACAAGATCACTTGCCGTTAATTGCAGTCTAACGCAAGCTTTACTAAATTCCACTTTCGGGAACATCTCACTCTGGGCAAGTGTCATATAATAACTGATTTATGTGGTTTCTATAGTTACTATTATAACGTGTCTTTTTTATTTATTTAAAGTTAATAGCATAGTTTGGCTCTATTTAGTGCTATTGTACGTCTAAATTAGTCGTGGTTTTATTACCTATTGATACGTATATTCATAGTAAAAAGTTAAAATATGAAGTTAATGACGTTGCAGATGATTACGCTAGGGCACGCTATTTCATATTACCAGGTCACCGAGTCAGATAATAATATTAGTTGGTACAAACATTTATTCCAAATGCCATCCCACGTGGTTTTTACTTTTGAATAGATATATGCTAACTGTAGGAATTAATTGAAGTTTATAAATCCATATTTAGTTGGTAAACAGCCATGCTTTATCACTTTCGTCCGTATTTGATAAATTATTATATCCCCCCCCCACTGCATCTGACTGCACATATGGCCTATTATTCGTAGGGTAAAAAATATTGCAAATAGTTAGCTATAGCTCTCCCCTTCTGTCAATCCTGGGCTAAATACTTTTTCATCTTTGTGCCAACCCTTCCTTCACCTCTGACAAGACGTGTATTAATCACAACTTGTGAATGTGAGGAATGCCAGGCCTCTACCGTGGTTCGGATCCCACGTTAAACTGTAGGTCCTCCATTTCGTCTCACAATCACCCTACCATTACACATTAGCGTAAGTGCGTATAACCCGAACGGGTAGTAAGACGCGGTGCTAATAATAATAATAATAATAATAATAATAATCTTTGTGCCTTCTTCTGTCAACATCGTAAGTTATCTGATTCATATACTCCAGTATTGGTCTTCCCTTGAATTTTTCTCTTAAACATCTTCTTGTATAATCATTTTCGTCAAACTATCATGTGTCAGTAAATGTCCTACCATGTTAAATCTTCTTTGCCATGTATATATAATACGATAGAAAAACAAATAAATAAAGGATTCTCTGGAAAGATATATATATATATAAACTTTTCAAGAGAAACTTTTATTCATTTGTTTTTCTTAACACTTCTGTTTTTGATACATTCTCCATGATTGATATTTTCAAAATTACTCTTCTGTAGCACCACATTTAAAATGCTTCTAATTTTTTCCTTTTAGTTGCACAAATGTTCCATGTTTCTCTCTTGTAAAGTGCAAAGTTCCAAACATATGCCTTTAGGAATCTTTTCCTGATTTCCAAATCTATGCTAGTCGAGGTTAGTAATGTCTTCTTGTAATGAAAATCTTTTTTAGTCTTCACTATTATACATAGGCCTATAATACTTGTCTTGCTTCTGTTATATTTGGTTATTCTATTTTATAGGCCTATACACATTTTAATTCTGGCAATGCTAACCCCGATGGGCAAGCGGATTAAACGTCAGGCTCGTCTAATATGTATTGCTGGTGATGGGTAAGTTGGCGTTCAAATCCCACTGAGTGGTTCTATTAAATTCTATAAATATAATTTCTGATATCTATTCAAATGGTGATTACAGCCCAAACAGGTAGTAATACAAAAGAAAAGAAAAAGATAGTACAATATTGATGTGGATGACATAATTTAGAGGAAATGTACCCAAATTTATGTGGATTCCACGTGACCACCAGTGTGGGTCTATCCCAAAAAAATCCTGATTGTTTGAAAAAAAAAGTTACAAAATTTCCTCGCTAAAATCAGAACGCTTAATAATATTTGTTCCGGCAGTAAGCCAAATGGAGGTACATTTTTTTATAGAACTCTACCTTTAATATAACTAACAAATTACTGAAATAATCCGAATATCCCGGGAGGAACATATTACAAATACCATGGATCAAACGATAGTAAAGGTATTGGTAGCCCTTACACTAGGTCAACTGAAAGCTTTATCTTTTTGTTTGTTACCAAATGGCCCGTAAGTTTGCCAAACAAACCAGATTAGATCTTTTTTAATTCATACGTCACTATAATATATATAATTATATAATATACATTATGTAATATATATATTATCGTGACGTCCTCACCCCCTCAAGGCATTGATATCCCACCTCCCAACTTCACCACCCCTTGTCAAATTTGTACCTTTAAAAAAATCTACCACCCCGCCTCTAGAATCCTGGTGCCTTAAACACCCCTTAACTTTCCCTTTAACCCTTGGGGCAACCGTACCTGAGACCTGTGGGCTTATTTTGGGTGGGATCAATCCGCTGAAGGTGTGGGGGTGCAACAGTGGTGGGGGCTTTGCGATTATCTACACAAAGATATATTTAGAAATACCTATTACTTCAGGGTTGTTTTGCAATAGTTACTGGTCATTTGGTAACAAACAAAAAGAGAAAGCTTTCAGTTGACCTAGTGAGAGGATGACCAATACCTCGACAAACGATAGTACTATATTGTTACTTTAATAGTTAATAATAATAATAGTAATAATAATAATAATAATAATAATAATAATAGGATTAATTACCCAACATAGGGGCTCCCCAACATTTTAGACCAAAGAAGTACTTGCCCCAGAAAAAATACAGTCTGGAGACTTATTTGTCAATCGGGCTATCTGCACCCAAATATTTCAAAGTTTAGTTGCATATTTTATGGTATTCCATGTATATTTCAATCCAGAATTTTGTATTTTATTCCCTTTCAAATTTTCTTTTCCAAGCGTATTTGTTATTTCTATTTTAAAGATAATTCGTTGACATTGGCTGATTTGAGAAAAAGTTGTCAGTCCTAATTACTGATGGTATTCTAGAGTGTAGAAAACCAATAAAGGTTATTGTAAAATTGTCTGACGATGTCTGAAATATCTATGGCAGAGCCCAATGGCTACGTGGAACATAGTTTGAAAAACCTTGGTCGAAAACATAATTCTCTTGCTGGACTGGATTTCCAGTAATGAGTAGATTGGGGTTCAAATTCTAGATTGTTTTAGTGAGTTTCTTCTTTATTAAATGGTTTCTTACTCTCCCTACATGCAATGCGAGTACCTTTCTTCTAAAAATACCTTCGTTGTCTTTTGTTTTTCTTTTAGCACTGCGTCTTACTACCCACTCGGGCTATACGTTATTGTCTCTATTTCATTTGCTTAATTAATATATGCGTATAACCCGAACGGTTACTTGCATACGGTGAAAGAACAAAAAAAAAAATGGTCAGCGTATAACCCGAACGGGTAGTAAGACGCGGTGCTAAAAAAAAAAATTGTTGATGTTTATAATCCTGCTTTTAATCTGAAGAAATGTTTAAAGTTGGCATTCCTGGAGGGCTGAGAAGACTTGTTACCACACGAGAGAGAAAAAAGTCGAGCAAACTCTTTCAAGTATACAAATTGTTGCCAAGTGACTGGCAAGAGTTCGCCTGATGTCTTTTGTTGAGCTCTCCAAGGTCTGTAGTGCCAACACATCATGGCACTCCACGGCACTCCACGTCACTCAAGTGTTTCTCTCGTCACTCAGAGCCTCGCCGCTAGAGGAGCTGCACTACTTCTACCAGGATAAGGCAAACATAGACGTGAGCAGGATGTGGCTGATGGAAGTGACAGCTGGAATAAAACAAAATTACAGTAAATTAAAAACCAGAAAGAATCACTGGTTTATTTTACAAGATTATTCTTTGAAAAACAACATTATAAATTACAATGCCATCCACCGACTGTAAAGTAACATTTATATTTTTTAAACTTGTCAATAGTGTTATCTAAGTCTATATACATAGCCAGCCTTTGTTCGATGAATGGAACCATGAGGTGTTGTAGCAGAATCCCAAACCTACATTAACCACTAACCATGGTACGAGTATATCCCTAGAGGCAATTTCTAAAATAAAATTGTTAGTACTTTTCCTTTTTTTTTTTCTAGTGGAAGTGCCACGGCACCCACGCTACGCACGCCTATGAAGGCAATATACTTATTACTGCTAAATAGCTCATCAAAACTACAAAGAACTGGCTCAGTCATTGTATTGCAGCTTTAAACGCGCTGCCCTCCCAAATGACGTCCGAGTCGAAGATAAATATATTGGCTGCATCTGACGCAAGCAGAGTTGCAAAATGTTCACTATTTTAGGTTCACGCATGTGTAGGGGTTCAAATAGCGTCAAGGTCATAGAGAAATATTAATCAAAACCTGTTCAAGTGGAATAGATGCAGTCCGATTCTCATAAAAAGGAAATTTTAGAAAATGTAAACTTTATCTTTCAGCCAAACTTGATAATATTTTATTATTTTAATATTATTATTTTATAGGTATTGATAATATTTATCAAAAGTGACAGTTGCAGGTCACATTATCTGACGTACGAATACGTGAGGATTTATCTAGTGAATTTTATAACTGACATTTAGGTACTCATGCATAGTCTAGGAGTAAATAAGTCCTATCATGTGCAATTAATCAAATTATATCGCAGCCAGAGATCAATTTTTTAGCTCGCCCAGAACAGGAAAAGTGCCTAAGCATGTGCACAAGGAAGTAATAAGTCTATTTATTTGTGGTTTACTCAAATGACGTCATTACTAAGCGTTTTCTGGTGTTAATTAGTGAGAAAATCCAGTGGCTCAACTGACGCCACAGCCACAGATAAATTGGGGACGTGCCCAGCGCAGTAGTAATGGCTAAGCAGGTGAAGTCTTGTAGTATTAAGTATATAGTTCAAATGTTCATTTACAGTTTCATAGAGTCAAAAATAGAAATACCACTCACCATTTTGGCACGATTCCCCGTTCCCACATATCTGCTTTTAATACATAACAGTTTATAGTCAGTGGATTTAGGAACGCAATCAGCACATCTGACTTTAACTGGAAATAAATTTGTTCACTACAATGTTCCAACATTTTTAGCTATTAGAAGCTTTATTTTATAATAATTATTTTATTTTTCCACGCGTCAGGTTATATGCATACATTAATTACTCTAATCGAATAGGTATGAGGAAGATGAAATTTAAAGAAGATATAAATCCGGATTTCCGTGGAGGGAGAGTGGGAAACCATTTAGAAAAAAGCCCATAAACCCAACTGGGATTCAAACACTGAACTCCCCTACACTGGCAATCCAGTCAAACGGGAGCGTGAACACCGACGCAGGTAGGACATTATGTTTTTTATTCTGTTAGTGCTAGTTCGTTTTTTAAACTATGAACGTTTGAAACTATTCAACTTAAAACAATGTTATTAAAAGAGTATGGATAGTGTTTGTAGTCTTAAAACTAATTTTCATATTTAGTTCTCCATACTAAACCAGATGAACTACGCTATTGGAGTATATATAAATAATATAATTCGTGGGAAGCTTAGTAGCAGTCTCTCCTAAGGCACAAACCAACTCAAAGTTTTATCAAAAATTGGTTGACCACGCTTGATGGATTCTGTTTATTAATTTTAGACCATATTTTTCGTGATCATCTCTAACCATGAATACAACCAGAAATATGTATACATAAGCAACGTTAATGTGCATGTCAAGTAAATAAATAAAACAGTTTAATTATTATTCACATAATATATAAAATAATATATCATACATTTGGATCAATATCTCGACTTTTAATCAATCACACGTCCTAGAAATAATTTATTAAAAAATATAGATATTTAAAGATATGTTTTAAAGATTATTTTGTCTACTTTATTAATGAAAAGCGTGTCGAAATACTAATATATATTATGTATATGGCTATTTTGAACAAATTTGTATTAATAATGTAAATTTATTTAGGTCGTAATATATAATCTTGCACCTTTCCAGTCCTCCTTTAATGTTACCGAAGCAGAAAGAAACGTTAAGACTCGTTTTTACTTTTTTTTTTGTAGAAATAGGGGTAGAAGTGGAAGGGGAAGTAAGAAAAACACTCTGTTCTGTCAGCAGATTCGATTCAAAATGTCAGCAGTCGCCTCTTTCTCGTGGAACCCTGGGGGCCGTCCACTGATTGCATCGCTAGGGGAGGAATGGCTAAATCAGGGCAGCCAACCCAACCCTCCTTCTATTCCCCTGGCTGACTGTTTACTTCCCTTGGACCTCAAACCCACATATTATCTCACGATATTACAACAAGTTTTTCAAATCCTCAAATCAAGGTGAAAGAAAGATGAAAAATTGTAGATACTTCGAAATTACCCTTTATCAAGATTAAGTTAGTTTCTACACCCATTTTACATATACAAATTATATATGTTATATCGATTCAAATCATGATTTTAAAAACATAATTTTAATTTTCTCAACATTTAACTATTTATTCGGTTTATTCAGTTTTTTTTTAAGTTTATAGTTGTTTATCTCAAAAAGTTTGTCAGATAAGAAAAAATATGTCCAACAAAAGTTTTGGGTTTTTCTTAAGAGCATAGAATTATTTATTTTTGATTTATTGAAAGATGTCAAGGTTATTTCAAGGGTTAATTTGTTTTGTTTTTTAATGGATACTTGTACTATTTTTACCTATTATTCACAATTTGTGCATGTGAGGAATGCCAGGCCTCCACTGTGGTTCGGATTCCACGTTAAACTGTAGGTCCTCCATTTCATCTCACAATCACCCTATCATTACACATTAGCGTAAGTGCGTATAAACCGAACGGGTAGTAAGACGTGATGCTAATAGTAATAATAATAATAATAATAATAATAATAATAATAATAATAATAATAATAATAATAATAACACCTATTACTAACCATTACCTATTATTTATTCCACGCAAATAAAAGAAACAAATCTTTTGTGAAACATTTTTTAATTCAAACTTTATTTTAAAAGCTGGACAGGTATTCTGAGAGATACAATCATATGACCATTCATTATGTTTAAGCAATGTCCCACTAGGGATTTATATTAATTATAAATGTTGGGAGATGTTTTTAACCCTCTTACTACACACAATATAGAAAACCAGATATATGAGATGGGTGTAATTGCTTAAGATGAAAGCTTACTTTATTTCTAACAAGATAGCACCACCACATTACATTATCGCTAGTTGACAATGGCTCAGTAATAATACATTTCCAAGTCAATGAATTTGGTAGAAAAGGGCCTATCGAATGTCCTGTAAGCTTCCCAGATCCAACCCCTTTAGATTTTTTTTACAGGGGGCTACCTAAAGTCTATTGTTTATTAATCAAAGCTTTACTCGATCGAGGAACTTCGCCAAAGGATTACCACAGCTTGCAAAACTATTGATAAAGATGTTTATCAAAATGTTTGATGTGCATTCATACTTTGAACAAATAGTTGTGATTATTTATGAAAATACTTTTTGATGATTAAACAATAGCACCTTAAATTAATAATGTTTCATAGTAAACAAAATATTGTAATAATGTATTGATATATTGTCAAAATATATCGTTTTAAAGTGAGATTGAATAAAAAAAGTTTCACAATTATTATTTTTTGCGTAGAATAGACTTAGAATAACGCATGCTTCCACTAAAAAAAAAGTTTACCTTGAAATAACCTTGAAAACATCCACCAAATAAAAATCAATAATGGTGTCCTCTTCCCCCCTCTAAGCCAAACACCTTTTGTTAGAAAATAGTTCTCGTATCTTACATAGGCCTACTTTACGAGATAAATAGCTTTGAACATACAAATAACTAAGTTAATGTAGTAGGAACGAGGAATTTATAAATTGCTAGAAAATGCTCCAGTATTTTCAGGGTGGGAGAAAGGGAAAACATTTACGAAAATATAAACTCTGTACACCCAAACATGATTCGAACTCCAACCTTCTCATCACCATCATATCAAACTAAATGTGCTTACATCGACGTGAGTGTCCATAGTAATAGTAATAATAATAATAATACCAGAAGGAATATAAACATTCAAAATAATTATAAATGAATGGATGTAAATATATCTTAAAAGTCAGTTAAAGTACTTATTGGATATAGAGTTAACATATTTAGATAGTTTAAAAAAGAAAAATATGATAAATATGTTTTGATAATAAGTAAATTGTAAAATGAATGGTACGGTGCACCGAACAGACTTTCTCTCGCTTTTATCGTAAAAATAAACAAATACTAAGAACTATAAAAATTTGTGAAATGAAATAATAGGGTTATACATTGTTGTAGAAACATTACATCAAAGATCATAAATGAAATATACAGTGTTACTTACTTACTCTATGGAACTAGGAACTAGGAACACTGTTATAGAAAAATTGAGAGAAGAGAAACATCGTTATCCACCTAAGTGCATAAGAATGAAATTCATTTTCAAAGACTGGAGTTAAAAATAATAGGTATTTTCTTATAGCTTAGAAAATATTGGTTCTCTAAAAATATATTTAAAATAAGAGTTTTTATCTTTAATACTACAAATTTACAATCGTAAGTTATTTCGCATTTCAAATAGTTAACGGAGAAATGATGAAAATTGAAAAATGTCCCTCATGTAAAGTATCCTCAAAGTAATTTTCATAAGAAAATGAGAAATGATATCTTGTTTATAATGATAAACAATGTCTAGATATAAAATTTAATAAAAATCGATAGAGCTAATTCTAGGAAAATCAATTGTTTTATCTTTTTTCCCTTCAGTAAACTACCCTTAACTTTAAGGTTAGATGTCTAACTCCAAAAAACCCCTCGGCAGGACTTTATGAAAACCCCAGATATCAAGTTTTAGCCCAATCTCCCAAATAGTTTCGGCTCTAGCCTGAGGTACAGACAGATGGCATTGCGAAAACCACTTTTCCGGTTTCATGGGGTCATGAAACGTCGACATTTACCAAAATCTCGAGTTTGATTTTTTTTGACGATCACAATAATTTCTCTCTGAGCTGTCAAGAGAAAGTAAAAAGATACAATTACGTAATAAAACTAGTTAAAAATATGTTACGCTGTTCAAATCAGGTATACTTTCGGTAAAACAATTAAATTTATTATTTACCCGCCTCGGTGGTCACGTGGTCTACTCTAAGGCGTCACACTCGCAATGTACTGGACTGCCGATGACGGGGAGATTGATATTAAAATCCCAGCTGTGTGTATCGAGCGTGTTATTTCCTAAATTTTTTTACCCTCTCCCTCAACGCAAATGCGAGTACACTTCCTCTCAAATTCAACGTTCCTCATTCCTGGCACTTTAGTGAGATGAGTACATACTGTATAATATGCTTAAAACCCGAACGGTTAGTAAGACGTTATATTAAAGAGTAAAATAAAAAACTTTATTATTGGTAAAAAAATTTAAACGTGTTGTAATTTTCTTCAAAACCTTTTCTGAAGTTTGTGTGCCGATGAAAGTTGTGGTGGAGAGTATCGACGATGCACCCGCCATATTGGGTCCTCCCCTCGCTTCAGAACGTGAATATTGACTCCAAGAAAATAATATCAATCCATGGATGAACAAGGTTGGGATTCTTTAGCTAGTTACTATATTCAATTTCAATTTCAATTTCCTTTATTATAGTGCCGACCAACAGTCGTAAGACCTATAACAGGCCAGCACTGAAAAGCACACAAGTACATACCCTACAATACATACATTTACATAAGAAAACATGATAGACAAAAAATGGCCAAATAATGTCATAAACCGATAAACAACCACGAGACAAAAAAGTAGTTGATAATGATAAGAATAAAAAGTAACATTAAAAATAAATAACCAAATAGTGGTTAAAAGCAGTAACATTATGCAAAAAAGAAAGATCAGAATATTGTAAACTTAAACAATGTAAACTTAAATAGTATTAAATAATATAGGCAGAACCTCTACAAGATAAATTATTGATATGGGATATCCTTAAATAACTCTCTGAGTTTAGCTTTCCTTTTATGATAAAAGTCGAATTCGACAAATCTAGAATTGGCACTATGGATACAACGACCTATAGGGCTTACCTTATAAGAGTTATTGAGAATAAATATTTTTTGATTACGAGAAGCCCGAGAAGGGATAAGAACGCCTACATGATCAAGGGCAAATTTGCAAGAAATTATGTTATTGAAAATATTAAAAACAAAAAGGGCATCACAATAAAGTCTACGCGAGAAGAGAGTTTGGAGCCCTAATAGGTTTCGAATTCTATCATAATCATAATAAATCCGGTTACTAAAGTATTTATCATAGCATGCAGCAACAAATTTTCTTTGAACGTTTTCTAACCTAAGAGAGTCAGTTAAGGTAATGGAATTCCAAGCAACAGTAGCATATTCTAACTTAGATCTAACCAAGGCATAATACAGAAATAAAAAACAGTCAACTTTCTTAAATGATGAAGTAATAAATTTAATAAGCCCAAGTAGTTTCAATGACTGGGAAATGACATGGTCAACATGATAGTGGAAATAAAGTTTGTTATCCAGGAGGACACCAAGATCATTAATACAAAGGGTGTGAACTATGTTATCACTGCCCAATTTATAAGTAAAAAAGAAAGGATTAGTTTTCCTAGTGAAAGATATAGATTTGGTCTTAGATTTATTGATAGACATTCCATTTTCCAAAGACCATTGTAGAATACCATTTACATCATTTTGTAAATCTATACAATCTGCAATTGATTTGATAGTTTTAAATAATTTTACATCATCAGCAAAGAGTAAATAATTAGATGAGTTCAAATATTTACCAATGTCATCAATAAACACATTAAAGAGAAGAGGCCCTAAATTAGACCCCTGTGGTATGCCACAGGGTGCTAAAAATGTATTTGAGCTGTGTGAATCAATTTTAATAATGAATGATCTTTCATGCAAATAACTGCTGAACCAATTTACATATGAGTGAGAAAGTCCAAAATTACCAAGTTTAGCGAGAATAATATTATGCTGACATAAGTCAAATGCCTTACTTTGGTCAAAATAAATAGCATCAACCTGACCTTGGGCAGAGACTTGAGGGGCAACATGCCCAAGAAATTCTACTAGATTAGTTACAGTAGATTTATTTTTTATAAAGCCATGTTGATTATCTGAAAATTTATTTTTAAGGTGGTGAAAAGTATGCTCATGTATGATTTTCTCGAATACTTTGGAGAAAGTGTTTAAGAGAGAAATTGGTCTATAATTACAAACATTTGTTTTTACCCCCTTCTTATAGATAGGTATGACAACAGATTGTTTCCATGTACGAGGAAAAGTTTCATTTGACAGGCTAATGTTAAAGATATAGGCTAACAAAGGGCTGAAAATGCTGGAACAGCCTTTAACAATAAAACTTGGAATTCCATCTGTCCCGGCACATCTAGAAGAACTCAATTTTTTAATAGCATTAGTAACATCCAAGGGTGTAATGTGGCATGGATACAAGGGCGCGCTAGTTTCAATAACGGGGCAGGGTAAAACAGGAATAGCTGAATTATAAACTGAATGAAAGTAGGTCCCAAACTCATTAGCAATTAATAAAGGATCCGCTATAGATTTGCCATCAATTTCAAGGTTGGATGGGAAAACTTTATTCGTACGATTATTTTTAACAAATTTCCAAAAATCTTTAGGTTTGTATTTAATACTATTTTCAATTGAGTTCATCCAATTGGCTCTGTCTGTAATCAAAGTAGTTTTAACTAATTTACGAAAGTTCAAAAAATGTGAATAGAATACACTATTATTTGTTATTTTAAACTTTTTGAAAAAATTGTTTTTTTTCATAATATAGTATTTGAGTGTAGAAGAAAACCAATTAGGATATTTAGATGAATTAAGAATATTAATTTGAGGAATATTCGTTTTGATTTTCCTTTGGACTAACTTGGTAAAATTATCTACAGCCAAATTAACATCCGTAGTAGAATAAACACAAGTCCAATCTGCAGTAGCCAGGTCATTGTAGAGATTAAGGTAGTCACCGTGTGCATAGTCAATATATGTTTTAGAGGTGTCATTAATTTTAGTCGCAATAGGTACATCTAGTGAAATCAATAAGGGTGTATGAGCTAAATCAATATTGACTAGTGGTTGAGAGCTTTGAGTAATAGAGGGGTGGTGAGATATAATAATAATAATAATATTTAGCACCGCGTCTTACTACCCGTTCGGGTTATACGCTTAAGTACTAATTACTCTAATGGATTAGGAATTGGGAGGGTTGAATTTAGAGGAAGTGAACCCGCATTTGCGTGGAGGGAGAGTGGAAAACTATTTAGGAAAAACCACCCCAGTTCACCCGACCGAGAGCTAGTTACTCCAAGTAAATAATATCATTCCATGGATGAAGAAGGTTGGGATTCCTCAATTAGTTTCTCTAAGAAAATTATATCATTCCATGGATGAAGAAGGTTGGGATTCCTTAGTTAGTTTCTCTAAGATAATAATATCATTTCATGGATGAACAAGGTTGGGATTATTTAGTTAGTTACTCCAAGAAAATAATATAATTCCATGGATGAAGAAGGTTGGGATTCTTTAGTTAGTTTCTCCAAGAAAATAATCTCATTCCATGGATGAAGAAACTTGGGACTCTTTAGTTAATAACTCCAAGAAAAAAATATTATTTTATAGATGAAGGTTGGGATTCTTTAATGATCGGCTCCAAGAAAATAGTATCCTTTCATGGATTAAGAAAGCTTGGGATTCCTTAAACTATAATATTATTGCGATTTCATTGGATCATTTTGTTTGGTCAAGTGGTTTAAGGTTTTCTGCATGTATTAGCAAACCTTTGGTGATGTGAAGGCTTAGGTTCGAATACAAACTAGGTTCTTTGAGAATCTTTTTAAGTAAATTATTTATAGTTGTGATTTTATCACACTCTCTCTCTACGATAATGTGTTTGTACTGTATATAGGCTCTGCTACCTCCATTATCACTAGACTTTGTTACAAGGAGTTAACATGTTTTGTGTAATATATAATCTGATCAATATATATATAATAATTGTAGGCTTGTAGGCTTAAGATATGAGTTTTAGTTATTTAATGTTTTGGGTAGGGATGACATGACAGGAGCCTGATTATTGTGAAAACAGTATGTAAAAATGACAGTGGTAAGTTGTTTGTGCATCGGTGGTCGAATGGTCTAACAACTCACTCTCGTTTTAAACTGTATAGCTGGTTACGGGTAGACCGGGTCTTGCGTCCTGATCATGTGAACTGAAGTTTTATTTTTTCATAAATGGTCTACCACTCTCTCTTCCCGCATATGCGGGTGTATTTCCTTTAGTATAATATGTTACTCATTTCTATTCCAGGAGCGTAATTAATACATCCGTTTTAGCCAAACGGCTACTAATACGCGGTTGAGGTCTGCCCTTTTCTCATTTACCAAAGTGTATTAGACCGGAAATTGAGCACGAGCCCTCCCAAATTGTGAGCAAATGAAATAAGAGTATAACTTTCTAGAATACTCAATCAGTTGTATTGATACCCCTGTTATTATTTTATACTACGTCTCTCAGAAACTTAAACTAATATCTAAAGGATATCTGAAGAGCAAACCATATAGCCTATTTCTTCTTTTTCCCCCGTTTATTTAAGGCACTAGATGTGCACTTTCTGAACCGACTGATTAAATCAACACAGGACTTATAAACTAACATAAATCTAGAACAGACATAACATTCATCCCCGGCCTTCATCACTTTAAAAAGGGTTACAGGATTCCATCTGAAAACCAATAGTTGACCTTGATATGACCTTAAATATGTCCGTTAAATTAAAATTAAATTATGTCATTTTATCATTTCTTAGATGTGGTTTTTTAAAAATATATTTCACTGTGTCAACTTAAAAAAGACCACTCTGTATATTTATTAGTACTACATCTTTACAATGACAAGTTAATTCATATATCAAATAATTGCGGAGATATGATCAAAATTGGATATTTCTGCTTATGTATCGTACCCTCAAACTTCAAAGTCATTTTTATGAAAAAAATTAAAATTGACATTTTATTTTAATATTAATCAGTGTATAGAAAAAATATATTAAAAATCATCATATCGGATTTTAAGAAAATTGATTTTTTTCTCTTTTTGACCTTTAGTAAATTCCCTTAAGTTTAGAATTGTATATCTGATTTTTAAAATACCTAGACTGATTCTTATGAAAACACTAAATACCAAGTTTTAGCTCGATCGGTAGAATGGGTTCAGCTCTAGCTCAAGGTACACACAGACAGACAGAAATACGACATCGTTAAATCCACCTTTTCTGTTTCAGGGGGTCATGAAAAGTCAATATTTATCAAAATCTTGAGTTCAATTTTTTTTGACTAACACAATACATTCTCTTTTCGAGGAATCGAAATAAAATAAAAATGAGGATATATGTGTATGTTATATACTGTTCAAACTTAATTAACTGATTATTAAAACCATTAATTAATAAACAATAAATACATAAATTAATGGAAAATAACTTATCAATTAATTATATTATAATAATAATTTATTTTATTGTTAAGTACACATCTAGCCTGATCACTAAAACAACAATTATTGTTCTAAAGTAAACTGGATATTAAAAAAAGTGCTACTTTATATATTTATTATTATTTTTATTTATTAGGGGTGTGCGAAGATGATTTTTTTAAATATTGTTAAAGCCTTGCAGAACATATCTACTAGTTAATAGTTGGTCGTTGCATATGACAACATGAAACCCAATAGTATGGACATTTTAAATTAACTCCGGCACCAGAAATATTATAAAATAAATACAAACAACAGTTTGAAGTTGCACAAAAGTAAAGATATTTATGCTAGTTGAGAAGCTTATATTTTGATTAAAAATGTTTTTGAAGGTGCTAAAGAAATTGTTTATGAGTGTTGAAGTCAAAGCAATTTTTTTTTAGCACCACGTCTTACTATACGTTTGGGTTGTACGCTAAATGGGTGTTCACCTTTGACTTTTATCAGCTTGCCACACCCTTATTATTTTATTTATGTGCTCTATATTCTGTATATTTCTGGCGCAATGAGAAGACATAGTGAAAAATAAGAAACTGAGGAGAGTTAAACGTTTAACTGGTGATTTTCTTCATGTTTTAGGATGATGACGTGGTTACTGCGTGTTTCTACGCCGGGAAAATGATGACCAGCTACGTCTGCTTGTGACTTGCCAAGGGTAAGTATCTCTCTACTTTAATACAGAGTAAAAACGTAAGGGCTTGAGCTTGAACAACTCATTTAGAAACACCAAATAACATTTGATAGAAAGTTAAAATGTCAACGGGTCATATTAAGGTGGGATTGTAGGGAACTCGAGAAAAGGTCAGTGCTTTTAAAGTTTTTATGGAAAAACTTTTTTGTGGTCAAAACAAATAAAACATATCTTGAGTAGAAACATAGAGTTTAATTTTCTTCACATGGTGATAAAAAACAGCTGTTGTTGAATATCTCTCAAGAGCATAGGGGCATTTATAGATGACATATATTTTAAATGAAGAGAAAAATTTGTAATTAAATTCCAGGACACGCCTGATAGATATTCAACAAAATATCACTATGCGTAAAAAATGAAAGCTAACGTTTCAACAGGAGCAGTAATGTATTTGTGTAAAATAATTTTTTTTATAAAAACTGCAATAAAATTGGTTTTAAATCATGTTCCATTCCAGTCAACCTTAACCGTGTTCCTTAAAATTTTAATTTGAGTATTTTCGTTTTTGTTTTTTTTCATAGATTCTCACTAACCTTTTGAGATATATACATATTTACAATAATGGGGTAGGGATCAGGAATATTATATTATTATTATTATTAATATTATTGTTATTATTAGCACCGCGTCTTACCACCTGTTCGGGTTATACGCACTTACGCTAATGTGTAATGGTAGGGTGATTGTGAGATGAAATGGAGGACCTACAGTTTAAAGTGAAATCCGAACCACGGTGGAGGCCTGGCATTCCACACATTCACAAGTTGTGATTAATACACGTCTTGTCAGAGGTGAAGGAAGGGTTTGGAAATCAGATAAATCTGTGCCGAGACCTAGGATTGAACCCCGGACCCACAGCACAAAAGTCTGACACCTTACCCCTAGACCAACAGGTCACCTCATCAGGAATATATAAATTAAAATAATGTATAAGTATTTTCGTGGAGGGAGAGAGTGAAACTATTTAAGAAGGCACACCCTCAGCACACCCGACCAGAATTGTAACCCAAGTCTTCTCGTCATAGCCCTCCAGTCTTGCGAGAGTGAAGCAGATCACACATCCACTGAAACGGGTTATTTATGTTCTTAAATGAACAAATTCATACCGTATGACCCGCCTTGGAGACCATAAAGATTAAATGTAAAACTGGTGGCTGGAAGTTCAGGGCTTAGAGCCCGTCTAGGTGTACTTGGTTTTTTTAAAAAATAACTTTTCATTAGCTATTCGTGCAAATGCGTGTACATATCCTCTAAATTATATTATTCTTGTTTCTAATCGCTTTAGTTTAATTTAATGTAGACTATATAACACAAATGGCTAGTAGGATACACATATCCACCTAATCACGCCGTTCCCTTACGGAGCAAGCTAGAAACTGTCAATTTAGCTCAAAAAACATCTCCGTATTTAATCCATGCTCACTGACTTTCCTTACATTTCCCTATCCTAGCATTTTCTCTTTGCTTCAGCAACATCCATACACCTAGTCTTACATGGCCTACCCCTTCCTTCTGATCAACACACCCTACCATCATACATTTGCTTCGTCACTCGATCCTCACTAATCCTCTCAATATGCCCAAACCAAAGTAAGGCACTTCTTTCACATTAACTTATTGGATTACCTTTAAAATCACACTCCTTCAGCACCCATTCATTACTGACTGTCCATACGAGTTTATTAAGATATATTTCTAAGATATCTCATTCCAACCTCACTCACCTTGCTCTTGTGTTTCTCCCGACAAACTCACATTTCATATCCATAACACAATGTTATCGTTAACACAATTTAATATGTTGCCATCTTTGCCTCTTTCGATATTACTTCATTCTTTGCAATAGTCCAAGTACATACAACTAATCTCCTATATATATATATTAACCCGTCTGTAGATTTCACCATCCATCCTTCAACTTTTGCAGAATATTTTGCCCATATGCACAAAATAATGAACTTATTCTAACAGTTTTTCATTTAGGCTGACAATCATTCCTGATTCGTCCTTATCAAAAACCGATACCTTGGTTTTGGAAACATTTATACGAAGGTCATTTCTGCCGGTCACCACATTCAAACGATTTAATGCATTCTGCAAGTCATTTTCATTGTCAGCTATCATCAATACGGCATCATCCTCATATAACAGCGCTCTCACATTCACATTGTCCTTTTGTGCACTAACAGCGTCCTCACAAGCATCCCTCATGCACTTATCTGGTAGTATCTATGTATCTAGTAGTAGGACACATAGAAAAATAAACATACCTTATGATACGTATCATCACCGGCCCAGAATATAGCCGGTTGCAGCCGACACACAATTGAGTTGACGACTTTAAGAATTAGACGATTGTTTACCTGCCATTTTGTACAACAAAGAAAATTTTTTGAATGCTACCCATTCCAAAGTGCCGATTAAAGTTAATACTATTTTAGCAGTTGTGGTTTTTGAACTTTTGTCAATGGCATAGTTTTCACAGTTGTTCTACCAACAAGACTATTTTTTATGACCATCCTTTAGACTAGAGTAAACACATCGAATATATATTAACATTTCCTCAGATTTTACCGATGTCTACTTTCTCTTGACCCCTCGGAGAGATAATTGTTTGTGAATGTCAAAAAAAAATCGAAATCGATATTTTTATAATGTTCACGTTTCATGGTTTCACGTGGTTTTCGCGATGCTGTCTATCTTTATCTCGGCCTAGAGCCAAAACCATTTTACCGATCGGGCTAAAACTTACTATCTAGTGTTTTTATAATATTGCCTCGAGGAGTTTTGGAATTATATATCAAGCCCTAAAATTAAGGGTAGCTGACTGAAAATCGTAGCCTGTAACCCGATTGGGCAGTAAGCGAGGTGCTTAAAAAAATTTAACTGAAGGGCAAAAATATAAATAATCAATTTTATCATAATTCGCTCCAAAGATTTTAATTAAGTTCTGTATCCAATCATTGTTTAACCTAATTAACAAATTGGCTACTCTCATTTACCCATGATAATGACTTCAAGAGTATTTGACAAAAGCTAAACTTTCCAAAGTTGATCATTTCCCTATTACTATTTGAGATATTAATAACCCATCATTGTAAAGTTGTAGTATTATTAAATATAAAACTCTTTTATTTAAAACCACCGAGGATGGGGAGATCGAGGTTCGAATCTCGGTCGGGTGAACTGAGGGGGGTTTTTCCTAAATGGTTTTCCACTCTCCCTCCACGCAAATGCGGGTTCACTTCCTCTAAATTCAACCTTCCCAATTCCTAATCCATTAGTGTGATTAGTACTTAAGCGTATAACCCGAACGGGTAGTAAGACGCGGTGCTAAATAATAATAATAATAATAATTTTATTTAAAATATATATTTTTATCAAACCAATTTATTTTGAGCTATTAGAAAAAATATAATTTTTTTATTCAGCTCTTTGAAAATGAAGTTGATTGTTATGCTCTTTGGTGGACAAACATATTCCTATTTCTCAATGTTTTTGTAAAAGCTTATTATTGCATTTATATTATTTGGTGGAGTGTTTCTGCAACGTCACATCTTAAAGAGTTTTTAGTAAAGTTTTTTATTCTAAAATGAAAGAGAGAGAAAGTCTGTGTGGTGCACCGTACCATTTATTTAAAAATAATATCATTTATTTGGCAAAACAGATTTTTAAATTGGTGCCCTTTCTCTCTTATAATGACACTTAAAAACTAATGACATTAAGAATTTTAAAATAAAATATACTAGCAAGCCTTCTAATACTTGCTTATTTGAAAAATATATATTTTTTTTTACCAAATGCGTTGATACATTGCATTCGTCACAGTTACATTTTACTAATGCTCCATACTCTCTAACAATGTTTTCGTAATTCAGTACATACATTTATATTCAAATAAGAAAGGCAGCTAGTATGAAAAAAACCCACTGAAATAGTTACTAGAAAAATGGCAGTGAATTCAAGATTTGAATTATGGCTGAGTGAATTAAAAGTGTTATTCTTTAAATGGTTACTATCCAGAAAACTCAGACTGCCAGTAAAGCACTGAACACAAAACGATGGAGATATTGTGTATTATTAATCAATGAAGTAAGCCTACTTAATATCAGTTTGGGTGAACGTGGTACAATAAAGCTCACTCAGTGTGAGATACCATTCCCCAGGTTTGATTCCCATCCATGCAAAAAAAAAGTATATATTTGAACTTGATTATATCTCTTTCCATCCACAAAGAGAGTTAACGAATCTCAGTTTGCGAATATGAAAAAAAGCAAGTATTTGGAAACGCAAGTAGTTATAAAAGGAGATTTTTTATGCCAACGAGAATTTGTTACTAAGGTTAGATAATTAAATGTCACACTTTGACAAAAGCTACCCTGACGCTAACTGCTTCAAAAAGAAACGGTAACGGCTGTCAAAGGTGATATGAGAGGAAACTTTGATTTTCATAGGAAAAGCCATATCTGATAGCTATAAAAGTTTCTAGATATACATTCACGTATTCATACGTCAAGTCAGGTGATATGACGCTGTTATTTTGATGGATATTATCAATACATATAATAAAGTATAACGTTATCAATTTTGTCCACAAATAATATATTTACATTTTTTCAAAGGCCCTGTCTATGAAAATTGGACAAAAGCAATCGAACGACCCTGCATTTCAAATGTCTGTTAAGAATTTTAATCTATTTTCCTAAATTTTAAATACCAAACTTAATTAAATTAATAAATAATTTACTATATTCTAATTCTGCTCAATTTATAAAAATAGCATGCTATATACTTACAATGTTGTTATACCATTTTCTTATTTTCATTATTAACCTTGGATTAAAATTAATAATAATATACTTTATAAAATGGCTGATACATTTATATAAACAACCCGTTAAATCTTTAGTAAAAAATACAGTTTAAAAATTTTAAAAATGGTAAGCGCGTGAGTTTTGTTGTTTATAATTCTTTTACAGCGGTCCGCCATTCCCCGTCATAGTTCCATGTACACCAACGATAGTGACGTGTTTTTTTTTCCATCTCTCCGTGAGAAATGATATTTCTCAAGAAGAGGGTGTGTAAGGAATGGATGACGGAATCCAGTAGTGACACCTCCTTTCCCCTCCCTTCAACGTCTCGACAAGCCACGAGAACCTTCATATACATTGCAAATCACCCCTTGAGTGGGATGCAAATAATAGAAATACTCCAACGTCTTTCACATACACGCCGACTAATCTTCCCCTCTATTTCTGGAAAACTTGGGGGCGCTGTTGTGTGCTCGCTTGCGAGGGATGCCGGGGGGTGGGGGGGGTGGGGGTGAGGGTAGATTAAAACTTCTACACTTTGCTCATAAATATCAATGGAGAGCAAGAGAGAATGTATCATGAATATAATTAAATAAATATGTTTATATGACGTAAGTTATTGATGTGGTAGAATCAAACAAAGTTTATTTAAAAGTTATATTTTAAAGAGAAATATGAGATATAAATAATTCTTTTAACTAACCATCTAAAAGATTTTAAAAAAGGTTGTTATAAAACTCTACAAAGTTAATTAATTAAATAAATTAGGGTAAACCAAATAATACACATAACTTAGGACACAGTTACAAATATTTAGTAATTATATAAAACATTAATATTAGAGTTTTCAAGTTAAGGATCTATAATATACTTCATTCGATAGTAAGTATTAAAAAAACTAAATCAGAAAATGATTTTTTTTAAATGGATGAAACTATTTTTTGTAAGACTAGAATAATTTGATTACAAATTTAATTACATTTAAATAAATTACATCAGAAAACGAACTTTATAAATGAATGGGAATATTTTTTTTATGACTAAATGGATCTGACTTAAATTTGAGTTAATTCTTGTTTTCTTTGACAAAATACTAAGGCTATAAACATGTGTGACGGTGTCTTATTGTGTGACGTGAATATATTCTAGCTCAATGGCTGAAACTAGGTCAAGACAAGTACCCCATTATAGTGATATTCAGCATTTTACCTTAATTTTTTATTTATTTTAGCGCCACGTCTTAGTAACTGTTCGGATTTTACGCTAGTTATTTTAATGATCATTACTCAATCGTTTTGGTTTGGGAAAAATAAATTATTTTTCAAATTTTCTGAATAAAAACAAAAATAAAGTTTATGTCAATGTTGTCAATAAAATCAATTCCTGAAATAACTTGAGCTCTTAATGAGTGTTTAAATAAGTGTGCAAATGATTTTTTAATTTATTTAACATTTTTAATTATGTTTGGTATTGTTACTACCATTATAATTATCTCTATTAATATGTGACTACCTGCTTAGGTGGTTGGATAGTCTAAGTATACTGCCAGACTGGGTGAGCGCGAGCGACTAAAAAATAAAATAGAACACATTGGTTGTAATGAGAGGTTTCCAGACTGGAGCGAGTGACCCGAGAGACGAGCTTGAAATATAGAACTGGTTCTATTTTTCAAACGCTTGCGCTCGAGCAGGAGCTGTCTAGTTTACAGGCGCTGGGCAGTATTATCGTATGTTGGTTTATTGAGTGCTTGGAAACTTCTCAATTTGACATTATATTTGACTTTTTTTATTATTACCGATAAGCTTATCACACTTGTTACTAACGGCCTAATTTAATTGGTAAGACCATAAACTATATATATATATAGAGCTGTTATGTTAAAATTCTTCAATATTATAATCAAAATAGGCCTTTAAAAATAAGAATCACCATTAGCACGGATAAAGGATGGGAAAACCACAACAATAAATCACTTGTCCAAAACTACCTTCAGTTCACTGAGCCAAGATTCAAACCTTTGCCTTCACGTCAACAACTATCTAGAACTATCTGCTAATCACGCGCTCGCTCGCCAGTTTGGCCGCGCAATCGCCTGCTCGCTCGCTCTCACGCGCGCTTGTCAGTCTGGCCGAACCCTAATGCGCTAATCTCGCAAAAGTCTTAGGGCCGTATGCAAGAACATCACTGAGTGGATGCTAAGTGGACACTAGCGTGGGTTTCTTGCGTCATCATAGGTTAAAAGGTGGAGCTACAGTGCGCTAGGGACCACACTGTCGGTCCACTAAGAATTCACTAACGTTCTTGCGTACCGCCCTTAGTCTGCCGATGAAGGAGAGCTCGAGCTTCTAATCCTAATCGGGTGTACTAAGGGTTTTTTTCTTAATTGTTTTCCACTCTCCCTCCACTGAAATGCAGGTACACATCCTTTAAATTCAACCTTTCTCATCCCTAGCACATTAGAATATATATATATGTTTGTGTGTGTGTTGTGTGTGTGTGTGTGTGTGTGTGGTGTGTGTGTGTGTGTGTGTGTGTGTGAGAGAGAGAGAGAGAGTATATTTTATATGCAATGTGTATTGTATTAATACGATTTTCGTGGATTCAAACCAGGTCGAGATCAATTGAGTTTTACTGAACGATAAAATTCCGAAGCACAATTTCCTTCAGAGGGGAAGTAAAGCGGTTGGTCTCATGTCGATTGAGGCATGTAAACTATTCATGGAAAACATAATATGCGGGAAAATATCTAGGAACTTTTTCTCACTCATATAAATTCAGTGTTGAAGGTAAAGGGAAAAAAATCTCTTTCACGACTTCCCTAATACATGTGATTGCCTGGCGGTCTAGGGGTAAGGTGTCAGACTTTAATGCTGGGGGTCCCGGGTTCGATCCCCTGTCCCGGCACAGATTTATCTGATTGTCACACCCTTCCTTTACCTCTGACAAGACGTGTATTAATCACAACTTGTGTGTGGAATGCCAGGCCTCCACCGTGGTTCGGATTCCACGTTAAACTGTAGGTCCTCCATTTCATCTCACAATCACCCTATCATTGCACATTAGCGTGAGTGCGTACAAACCGAATGGGTAGTAAGACGCGGTATATAATAATAATAATAATAATAATAATAATAATAATAATAATAATAATAATATGCTCCCAGATGGAGTGGTTGGCACCAACCAGCCGAATGGTTGAGGGTGCGTGCTACTACATACGGGTTAGGAAACACTTAAAACCAACCATCATGTTTACTATCAAGCTATAATTGTTTATCATCAGACAAGGTACTCAAATTTATTTTACCTTTGTACTCCTATAAAAAACGGTGTCCTCGTAGTCTAAAGCGTTAGACTCGCAATGCATCCGGCTGTCGTTGAGGCTTGTAGCCGTAGTTGACAATTTGAAGTACAAGAATGATAAATCAAATCAAGCTTTTTAAATTTACATTAAGACTTAACAATCTGCGCAGGATGTTTTGATGGCACAGTCAATATAAAGGTACACTTAAAGTGGGATGGAAGGTGACGCGATCTTAGGGCAGTGTTTTTGCAGTTTTTATGGTAAAACTTTTTTTTTTTTTTTTTGCCAAAATGAACCAAATATTGTTCCAGTACAAACAGAACTTAATTTTTTCTCATGGTGATATCAACAGTTCATGAATATCCATAGTGAGCTTAGTGGCATTAGATGAGAAACTTTTTAAATTAAGAGTAACGTTGTCATTAAATTCCAGGATACCCTTACCAGATATTCAAGAAATTTTGAGGTCATCATATGAAGAAAATTAAATTATATATTTGTACTGGAGAAATATTTGATTTATTTTGACCTAAGTAAATGTTTTGCCATAAAAACTGCTAACACGCAGGATTTTTCTCACAACCCCTTCCTGGCATGGTACTAAAGCCATATTTTAATCAAAATCCTTGGCTCTTTGGTTCAAAATTCCAATAATGTATTGGCTACTCTATTGCATTCAAACTTCAAATTGAGCTATAGTAAAATTATCTCAAAAAAGACTGAAAACCTTTTTAAAATTTGATTTTTCGGTGTGGCAGTGATCAATATTTTAGGTTCCTGTGAGCGATTGACTACGGCTTTGCATGATCCCCAGTATAACTTAGTTGCTCATAACTAGTGCTCGGATCGTTTGAGGTATAACCTCTAAACTAAGAATATGGAAGAGGATCTTGAGTCTACATTTGAAAAAAGCTAGTGACGCATTTAAAGTCCAAACTTAAGATGCAATGATAAGGTAACCATTGCACATAAGCACACTCTTGAGTCCACATTACACATGTGAGCTCGCCGAGAAATTCAGGTGCAGCAAATAGTTTCATTGTATAGTAAACTTATAATTTATTAAATAAACACAATATTTCATCAAATAGGTTTCAACAATCTTATCAATCTGGAAATGATTATGTTTGATTCAGTGGGTAAATTCTATCACATCTGACTATTTTAAGAGTGTTTTCGGACATAAATTGATTGATACTTGCTGCAAGACCTATTTAACATTTCTAATGTTAAAATACTAACCAGCCCTGTGGTTTGGAGGTCAGCGCAATCGTTTACCAACCTAGGAGTCACGGGTTCCATTTTTGGCTTGTACAATGGGTGTTTTTTTCCGAAATGGAATTATCACAACAGTCACCAGGTTCTGGTTAGTTAGGCTTAAATTAGTTTAAGTGTTTCCCTGGTTCCACACTTTTCATTTTGACAATCACCATCCCCTCATCTCATCAAGATATGAAATAGTCTCCAAGGAAATAATATACGATTAGTACTGTACATTCGGGCGTACCCTGGGTAAAGGTAAAGAACATAAGTATCGGCTAGTATTTCCTAAACTGAGCTACGAGTGAGTCACCCAGTCACGCATAAATAATAATTATTCAAATACTGATTTCAAAAATACATCACAGAAAACTATTTACAAAAAAAAGGCACAGTTAATATTTTTTTTTACTTGTTCTGGCTTCTTGTCATTCTGATAATTGCTAGAACCCTCAGTTTTTTTGGTATTTTTTAGAGACTTACAATGCGTTAAAATTCAATTCTTCTCACGAAAGCAGAAGACCAGAATTATTATCGATTTACATAGAATTTTAAAATCTAAAGTAAATATAATAAATGTCATGGTAGCTATTTGCAGGTGAATAAAATAACTCTGCCTTTTAAAAAATATGAATATGATATATAGATGGAGTAATCCTCTCTAAAACGCATAATTAATAGCTTTGGCTATTTGATTCTACATTTATTTTGCTACCACTCAATTAATATAAAATCTAATGATTTAGATTATGTCCATATTGTTTTGTTAAGCTTAATATTTCAAATTAAACCAGTTTTATTTAAATTTCATCTGTAATTTATTTACTAAAAGAGCTGCCTTCTAGAGCGTTGGGATGAATTTCACACGTTCAATTGTCTCGCAATATTTAAATAGTGGATTGTTATATTCAAAATATTTGCTCTAAAGTTTAGATTCTAGAGCTAGACCATTAACAGCCTTACATACTTGCTTTGGTGGCCGCATGGTCTATGGAGTCACTCTAGTGTTACACTAGTCTGACAATGATAGGGAGAGTGGGGTTCTAATCCTGGTCAGGTGTACTGAGGCTAGTTTTTCCTAAAGGGGTATCCACCTTCTCCCCACGGAAATTTTGGTACAATTCCTCTCAATATCACCTTCCCAATCACTAAAATTATTAGATTTTAAAAGTAAATACATTATATAATTCTGTACTACAAAATTTAATACACTAACTTTAAAATAATCATCATAAATTTAATTGATTAAAATACTAACAAATTAATTTTAAAGATTTTTAAATGTAAATACATAATTAAGTACTGTACTCCTAAATTAATTCACTACCTTTAAAATAATTATGCTTATATTTGAACTGATTAAAATATTCATACATATAGTCTACGTATAACCCAATTGGTAGTAAGACACGGTGCCAAAGAAAAAAAACAGCCTTACACTTTGAGAATTTTATAAGAACTTTTTCTCTATTCTCATGATAAATAATCAAGAACTGTTGATATTAATTACTATATGTATAAAATTAAACTCTTTTATTCTATTGCATTCTCATAAAAAAAACAGGTAAAGAGTATGTATCTTCAGGAAGGCGGTGCCTTTAATCTCCTGAAGCATGACGCTTCGTACATTATACAGAAAGTCCCACGTAAAAGTAGGCTGGCTCCAAACGTACGTACGCGTATCGAGGTGTTCTAATGTGTCGTGTGTACCTGAACATGTTTAACCAAGCACAAAGATTTAAAGAGTGTTAAGACAATCATTTACATTATATTTTGTAATCAGTAAGTACAACACACATCAGTATTTCCCATGCTCGTTTGCACGTTTCTAGCGCATGGATACGGGCTACTTTACGTAGGACACCTGTAAAAGCGGTTAACAATTTTGTAATCCTTGTATAATTAATTTCTATGATATTTGATAAAAAATACATATTTGGTGCTTTTCTGAATCATGGCTAAGTCAAATGGCGTAATAATAAAACCCATATGAAATCTTATGGCATTATAACAATTTTTGGGAGCGCCGCATGTCAGGTATTAAACTAATTTAAGATTGTATATAAAAAAGGTTAGCTGAAATTGTATAATTTAGTTTATCCACCTTGTGTACAGTTTCCATTAATGGCTGTAACCTTTGGCCTACACTTGCTCTCAGTTCAATGAACCCGTCACATGCAGCCATTCATAGTATTATTGTACAGACAATCTAATTTAGGTAAACTACAATAATGAGAGCACATTTGGCAAATATAGTTGTAGCATGTCTAACAGTAATAATAATCACAATATTATATTAATGTTTTATAATCACAGCAAAAACAAATAAAAGGTTATATAAAGGGCATTGGTGAGGAATGGGAAAATAGGGGGGGGAGGGGCTAATGGGTAAATAAATGGTTTGACTAGGTTTAGATTTAAACTCTAAAATTTTTGATACGCTTATGATATAACTTACCATTGATAATACTTATAATTACAATAAGAAAACTACCCACTTCAGTGGCCGCATAGTCTAACGCGTCACTTCCACGGTAGATTAGACTCCCAATGACGGGGAGATCGAGGTTCAAATTTTGGTTGGGTGTATATGGGTGGTTTTTCCAAAATGGTTTTCCACTTAAATTCGGGTACACCTCCTATAAATATGACCTTTTCTAATCCCTAAAAACACTTTCGTAATTAGTAAATAATCGTATAAACCAAACGGGTAGTGAGGCCGTCCGCAGAAAACTCAGTCTATTTTTGACTGATTTCAAATTAGTAACGGGCTACTTCCAAAACTGTACCAGATTCAATTTACGGTTAAAAAAACTTAGTCAATCCTAATATAAATCAACTATAAAATAAATTGCAGTGTGTATGAACTATAGATATGTACATTACTATATCTGCACCAATATAAAGCTCTGCCACAAAGAAGCACGAAAACAAATTAAATTATGTACCGACTCTACAGGTAACACCATTATGTTAACTATACATTATAGTCAAGGGCTCTCACATTTCACGAAGTATACCTGAAAAAGAAGATAATTATTGAACACAAATAATAAATCAATGTAAGCCTACAAGCTAGAGACATGTGTTGTCTCAATACTCTACAGAGGACTGGATGCTAGCTTTCTGCGGACCACTGCACTAGTGATTAAGCCCCGACACTATGCTGCTTGTAAGCTGCTAGCAGCGGATGTTCAACTAGCGGCTAGTAACCAGCCTATTGTGACCGCGGCATTACACTAGGCTAACTTACCAGCCGCTGGTTGCTGGCCAAAGCTATCAGCCGTCCAGCAATTTAGTGTGAACTAAATACAGTGGCTGCTTTCACCAGCCAGCAAGTGATTTACCAGAGGCGTTTGAAGTAGCGCACGTTCACCATCTGGTTACGTCACCTACTCACCGCTGCTGCCAACGCACCACCAGCCAATATGAACCCTCTAGCTGCTGGTGGAACGCAGCACCTATTTGAAACTCCCTGTGGTTGACTGAGTTCGTGTCTTCAAATTGTGCGCAGTGTTTTGCGATGACTGGAAATAAAGTGGTCTGGAGATCATATTATGTGTTTTTAAAATGTATACCAAAAGTATGAGTGCTTCATCCAGTGCATACTTCAAAAGGTAAGAGAAGGACACATCTTTCCATCTTTAATTTCTTCTTTCCATTCTCCAACAACATTTCTTTGCTAAATTCTCTCACTCCCACCCTTAGCTGTCTTAGCAACTCTCACAGTGGGCCCAAGGAAAACATATTGTTTACCGCAGGATGAACTAAAAACAGAAAATAGCCATGTGAGACTGTGTATCTTGTCACTGGCAGCCGCTGCTAGTACGAGTCATGCGTAGACAAGTGTGAACTCTTAACCGGCTCATACAAGTACGTGCCCTGAACTTCAGCAATGCATGAACGTGCGACACGCGGTGGAATTATATCCGTGTGTGGTGAATAAAGTGCACTGTATGTCGTGTGGGGCACGGCTCAACGGTGATAAGGAGGTGCTTGATGTTTTTGCACAGCATGCATTACAAAGTTGGCAATTGTGCTCAATGTAGGTAGACGTGCCCTACTGAATGCACGTTGGTTGTTATGAGTCAAGTTTTCCAACGAAAATTTTGTTAATCTTTTGCCAAGTGTCAAAGATAACAGTTATTTGTGCTCCAGTGACCTTTTTACTCGCTATTAAGAAAAAAACAAATGCCACCATTCTGACTGCTGTTCAAGTGTATGGGATACCTCGCCTGCCGTGCATTGCTGTCATGTGGGGCACGCATGTGTATGGACCACTTTAGCAGCCGCGGCTTGGTGTTGCTACTACCAGCCAGCTGGGGCCTTATACAAGCAGAGATCAAATACCAACAGGGCTAATAATGAATCTAAAACTACAGCACAGTCTCGATAGTTCGAGGTTACGTATAAATCAAGGTAAGGTTGTGCCCGGTACACATACGTTTACATATAACAGATCTGAGTATAGAAGAAAATTATGCGGATAACTTGACAAATCTTGTAAGACTACTTTCTGGATATATTCATTTAAATCGGAATCTAAATTAAAGAAAGTTCAAGAATAAAATCGTTAAAATACCGTGATTATTTTCATTTTACCCAGTTATTCCATGTAATTTGAGTTTTAGATACTTTGAGGTGGTCCTGCTTCTGTTCAACTCCAAAATATGAAAATACTGTACATTGTGCGTGGGAATCAAAAGAGCGTGTGAGCGTGAATTTGACCCTTTGAACACAATAAACAGCGACAAACCAGGCCAGTAAACACAAGCGCTGTCAACAGGATCGCTGAAACACAGGATCCAACATCCAGCCCGGTTGTATGTCATGTCAACAACTTGTTCAAACGTTCTGTCTGTTTTCATTCAGTGAAACTAGGGAGTCGTTTCAAAATTCAACTGGATGTTTTATTTCTGCACACAATACATACACACTATATACACACCACATAGGCTGAACAATAAATTATGTATCATCCCGCTTCCAAATAGAGGTATTAGCTTTTGGGTTTGGTCGTGACTCGTAGAATATTTCCCCAATATAATAGGGCAAATAACTGACTCTGCCATTCAATTATTCTTAAATCGATTTAAAGTAGCAAACCTTAGTGGGGTTAGTGAACTGTAGTTCTAAATTATTTATAGCTAATTTCAATAATTACTGGCCTAGTAACTTAAAAAGGTATACAAAATACAGACCCGCTTTGGTGCCCGCATAGTCTAAGGCGCTATTTTCGCAATAAACTTAGACTGCCAATACTGGGGAGATCGTGGTTCTATCCTGGTTGAGTGTACTGATGGTGGTTTTTTCCTAGATAGTTTCCCACTCTCTCCACGCAAATTCGGATACACTCTAAATTCAACTTTCCTCTTCAATAAAACCATTAGCCTAATTAGTGCATAAGCGTATAACCCAAATGGGTAGTAAGACGCGGTACTTTTATATATATATATATATATATATATACTAGCGGACCCGACAGACGTTGTCCTGCCCGAACATTGGCTTTTCGTTTGGGTGGCATAATTGACTTCGATAATAAAACAAATACTATGTGATCATCATAATTACAAATTCACAATTAACTCCAATTAGTGAGTTACACAAATATTAATTATAATCAATTATTAATATTATATTCATTATTATAAATATTGGGGGGTGGTGGTGTGGGGGTGAAATTTTGAGGTTACATGTTCTGATATGCAAAAAATCCCCCTAAAAAAATTCCCTAAAAAATTAAAAAACATTCATAGAACCCAATTACAGCACCACCTACCGGGTCCAATTGCAAATCTAAACCATCCACGGACCCACTCAAACACACACAAAAAATGTCATCAAAATCGGTCCAGCCGTTTAGGAGGAGTTTAGTGACATACACACGTACAGAAGAATTATATATATTAAGATTACAAAAAGATTTGGGAGGAAGTTTTAAACCCCTCAAAACACCTCCTCCAGAGCACAACCCTGAGTTAAATAGGTTTTAAAGTATATTCACCCTCAGGTGCTAGTGTTTATAGAATATTTACCAAAATGTTTATTCCTCAGGTATTAACAAATTAATATAGGAGGTAGAGATAGAAAAGTTAGTCTAAGAGGGTGTGAATCTACATCAACGTGAAGAGTGGAAGAAAAAATTAGTGAAAAATCATATTGAAAACCACCCCAATATCACTCACCAAGACTAGAACCTATTCTATCATCAAATCATCATCATCACCATTTAGGCCTTCCACCATCCGGACATCTAAGACAGCATGACACCCAATGTGAATGTCAAGAATACTGTTTACGTTCATTTCTACAAATAATTTGGGATATAAAAAAAAGAGTGGACCTTTTTCTAGTGTTCTATTTTCTGTGCACCATGTATTATTTCTCGTCCGAGCTAACCACAAACAATTATATAAATATCCACTTTGGTGGCCACGTGGTCTAACGCACTACTCTCGTGTTAGAATAAACTGCCGAAGACTAGGAGATCGGGATTCGATCCCAGTTGGGTGCACTGAGGGTTGTTTTTCCTCAATGGTTTCCACTCTCCCTCCACGCAATTACGGGTAGATTAGCTCTACATTTTTATTTTCTCATCTCTAACCCTTTAGAGTAATTACCATATTATATGCGTGTAGCCTGAACAGGTAGTAAGACATGGTGATAAAAAAAAGTATTGAGCTGTGACAGTATTTTTAATTCCAAAAATCTGTTTGGAATTTTTTATTCAATTTTCTTGGCCCTGTTTAATTTTCAAATTATTTTCTTAATTTGATGTAAATCTAAATTTCATCTCTCTCATACATTTATAGTCCAATAAATTAAATTGTTTTTCTTATCTTATCTAATATATTTGTGTACAGCCCAAATGGTAGTAATACGCACTCCTAAAAACACAACGTATCCTCAAATTATAACATAGCCTCGTATATTCTAACCTTAACTATTGTAACCTCATTAGCAAGGCCTCTATTGCAAACAGGTAAGGTATGTAATAGAGGCTTTGCTAATGAGGCTACAACATAACCTCACACACTCTAAGCTTAAACAGTCCAATCTTACATAACCTAACATAATATAACCTTACTTAACATAACCTCGTTTAACATACCTTAACACAATATAGTGTGTCACCTTAGCTCAGTAGGTAGCGTATCTGTCTACTAACAAAAGGTCGCATGTTCGTTTCCTGGTATCACCGAAAAAATATATATATTGGGAAATTTGGGTTTCCCCTTGCACCGTGTTGAATTAAGGCTGGTGCAGTGGTCGGAATAATCGTCACACGTCAGATTTACTTTATATTAACAGATGTATTAGTTTTATCTTTAAGGAGCTTCCCCCACTACTTTTTTTTAAACCGAGTTACCCCTGTTTTCGACGTTAGAAGCCTCAAAAGGGGACAACCCCTCAAGGAGGTGGGATCTGTGTCGCTCTTCTCAGCAAGATTTTATTTTTACTCCACTATCTTACTGAAATCTGTTCACAGATTTTAAAGCTATTTCACTAAGGCAGTTTGGAAACATAAGGGAAATGGCGAGGGGTTGGGGGGGGGGGGAGATAGTAGTCCGTAGCCATTCAAACTTCCCCAACCTTGAAACTTTTTTTTCTTTGGTTTATTGTGTAACAATACAATTCACTTGTCAGAAATTAAAATGTGTTACTGTAGTCGATTACCGAACCAAGTGACCAAGTACTATCTAGTATCCAGTTGAATGTGGACTAAAATATTATAAAGGGGCAAAAAAAATATATACTCGCCAAAATGTACAGCGGGGGCTTGATGTTGTATCTGTTATAGATTTAAGATAGTTTATAAGTCGTTTGCTGATATACTGTAACAGGTCGGTTTATTAAATACACGTTAAATACTTCAAATAAATACACATAACTTACTAATCATATAGCATTTACATTATAACACAAACTCATCTAACATAACCTCAACCGCACCGGTAAGCACACTGATCAAGGTGCCCGTCTCGCCTGGTTTGTCAATATGGGGAAGACGGGTTTAAATATAAGCCGAATGTACTAGATAGTTATCCTAAATAATTTCTCCCTCTCCCCACACTCAAATACAGGTACACTGCAGTTAGATTCTACTTTTCTTATCCCTAACACAAGCATTATTAATACAACATATGCTTATAACCTGAACAAGTAGTGAGATGTGTTAGAAAAAAAACACTAATGTGAATTGGCTTCAGATGATAATAAAATAGTGGGTGGTAAAATCAATTTAACATTGCCTATTGTATGCTTGTTTTTTTCTTAAGTGATGCCTAAATTACGTATTTTTATGCCTATTTGCTTGCCTATTTTAAACGTGTGTGGCGCCTAAGAATCCATTCCAAAATAATAATAATAATAATAATAATAATAATAATAATAATAATAATAATAGGCCCTTACCCTCAAAGAGGTCAAAATAAAATGATAAATATTTCAAAAAAAAATGGTGTCACTATCAGCAAGGAGCAAAGAGGTTTTCTTGTGTCCTGGTAGATAAGTTGTAGACTCCGAGGTTCATGTATCACCGAGAAATGGGAAGCAAGGATGATACTCCTCTTCCAAACCCACCCAACAGACCCCCCTCCATAACCCTTCCCCCTTCCCACTTCAACCCTTCTTTGCGCTCGTGAATATATTTACATAGTGTACTTGAGACGGGTTGGCTCGAAGTAAGGGTCGCCAGAATATTATCATGGAGAAGGTGCCAAGCGATTAGTTCACTAAGTTCATTTTAGAAAAAAACAAATAAATAAAAGTCCTTAACAGCAGAGTAACTACCTAAACTTTTGGGTGGAGTGAGATTGGCTGGCTATAACGCTATACAGACGCTTGGAAATAAAGGAATTTAAATTTTATTTAAAAAATAGTTTTCTAATCCTTTAGCCTATTAGTTGTATTTCTTATTATTTTTAGCACTGCGGATTAGTTGCACAATACTTGGAGACATTTCTAGGAGATGTATTGATTTTTGTTTAGTTGAAACATTTAAAATAAGGGTTATTAAGTACTACCCCCTTAATAAAAGGGGTTTTAAATACTACCCCGTTTAACACAAGGGTTATTACGTACTACTCCGTTTAACACAAGGGCTATTAAGTACTATCCCGTTTAATACAAGGGCTATTAAGTACTACCCTGTTTAACACAATGGTTACTAAGTTCTACCCAGTTTAACACAAGGATTCTTAAGTACTACCCCATTTAACACAAGGGCAATTAAGTACTACCCTGTTTAACACAAGGATTATTAAGTTTTACCCCGTTTAACATTAGGGTATTGAATGCTACCGCCTTTAACAAGAAGGTTATTAATAGCTACCGCATTTAACAAGAACGTTATTAATAGCTACCCCGTTTAACACAATGCTTATTAAGTACTAACCCGGTTAGTACAAGGGTTATTAAATACTACCCATATTAACACAAGTGTTATTAAGTCATGAGCATAGTGGCATTAGATATTCAACTTTTTAAATGGAGAGAAACAGTTGTCATTAAATTCCAAGACACTCTTGACAGATATTCAACAACTGTTGAAGGTCATCATTCGAGGAAAATTAAACTCTAAATTTCTATATGAAAATTATTTTGGTAAAAAAGGGAGGGTTTTGCATATAAAACCTAAAAAAAAAAACTGCCCTAAACTCGCGTTTCTTACACTCCCACCTTAATATCCGTTCAGGCTACCCGCACTTTAATCTTACTAACAGATTAGGTATAAAGAAGGAATAGTTTAGTTCCTTCATCCACCGCCGCAACGTGACTTCAATCTGACCGACAAAAAAGTCACATTTCATTCGAGATGTTTGCGATTCAGACCCATGTCTTAGTACTACTCACACCAGGAAACTGAAACTTGATCTAGATCCAACTGGTAGATAACTTGTTACAACCTTGTCTGGACGTGACAGTTTTAAGCCAACCGTTGAACTGCGTTTAACTATTTTTGTTAGTATTTCAATAATTTTGGCAAAAATTGTCATGGCAAAAGTTATTAGTAAAATTATGAAGAAGACTTTTTTTATTAAACTTGTTGAAGCAATCAAAAATGCTTCCTTGTTTAATTAGGCCTAAGTATGAATTAAAACACGATTACTATATATTTCCGACTCTTTCGCTGCTATAAACACGTATATTTTTGTTATTAGTTATAAATGATAAATAAACTGTCTTGCTACCTTTTAAGTATAAACAGTATTGTGATCATAAAAAAATCAAAATCTAGATTTTGAAGAATTTCAACGTTTCATGTCCCCCCGAATCCGAAAAAGTGTTTTTTGAATTTCCGTATATCTGCCTATCTGTCTCTCGTCCGTCCATCTATCTGTCTGTACCTCGGAGTAGAGCAGTTGTTTGACATTAAGTTGCGCAGTACATGAAGAATAAATCTAGTATTAATCTTATTTTGAAGGTTCTCTTAATTTTTGCTTTCTCGCTATCTTACAGGTAGAGAAATTATTGTGATCGTCAAAAAAAACGAACTCGAGGTTTTTATGAAGAGGATGAGGAATTTTTGAAATTGTATATCTAGCCCTAAAATTAAGGGTAGTTTACTGATGGGCGAAAAAAGAAAAAATCGATTTTCTCAAAATCGGCTCTAACGATTTTAATAAAATTTCATTCCTAAAGATTCTTTAATATTATAAACAAAATGGCTTCCCTCAATATTTCGTCAAAGTGAATTTAAATGTTCCAGTCTGATGAATAAATTCTGATTTTTGATCATATCTCCGTAATTCTTTGAGATATGAAATTATTTATTATAGCAAATATGTAGGTATATTTATAATAAAGATTTTTTATTTGAAATATATTTTTATAAAACCAATAATTCCCAAGCTTTAAGCAAATATATATATATATATATATTTTAACTTTTCGAACACTTAAGGTAAAGTATTGTGACCATCAAAAAACCTAAACCAAGATGTTGATGAGTGTCGACTTTTCATGACTCCCCGAACCCTAAAAAGTGGTTTTTGCAATGCCGTCTCTCTGTGTGTCTCTACAACCCTTAAATTAAGAGTAATTTACTAAAGGACGAGAAAAGAAAAGAACGTTTTTTATCAAAATCGGCTCTAGCGATTTTGATTAAAATTCGTCTATAGGCATTGATTAAGATTATAAACAAAATGGCTACTTTCATTTTCCCATGAAAATTATTTTCAGGGTACTTTACAGAAGTGTAAATTTCCATAGCTTCGCAACTATTTGAGATACTTTAATAACTTATTATTGAAAAATCATTGCACTATTAAAAATTAAAAACTTTTATTACAAATAGTATTTAATAAAAAAACTAGATTCTGAGTTATTGTAAAATATATTGATACAATTTTGTAAGCTTTAGCTGTACAGAGATAACTTACTACTTATGTTTTAACGCAATAATTCTCTAATGCCATAGAATAATTAGATAAAAGTAAGTCTCTTAAAAAGTGTATGTTCTTTTTCCTTTAAACTCTTAGGGGAAATGTTTGTACAGCATTGATTAATCTCTACCATTTTAGACTCAATAGTCAATATTTACATTTTTTATTGGTCAAATTATATAAATGAGGAATTTAATAGCAATGCGATGACCTGAAGATGTGCAACCTCTAATCAACTGTCGAAAATATTAATCGGAAGTCGAAATTTTAATACGAACTGTTGACCCTTGTGGACCCTATATTAATCGAACTCTAAATGTTGATGAATGTCAACGTTTCATGACCCCCTGAAACAAAGAAATTGGTTTTCGCAATGTCGTATGTCTGTCTGTACCTCGGGCTGGAGCCGAAACTATTTTACCGATTGCGCTCAAACTTGGTATCTGGGGTTTCATAAGGTCCCCCCAAGGAATTTTTCAAATTAGACATCTAACCCTATAGTTTACCTTGATGCAAAAAAAGAAAAATAGATTTTCTCAAATTTGCTTTAACGATTTTCATTAAATTTTGTATCTAGACACTGTTTACCATTATAAACAAGATGGTAACTCTCACTTTCTTATTAAAATGATTTGAGGGTACTTTACATAAGGGAAATCTTCCCATTTTCATCATTTCTCCGCAACTATTTAAGATACAAAATAACTTAACATTGTAAAATTGTAGTACTATTAAAGATGAAAATCTTTTATTTGAAATATAGTTTTATTAAACAAATAATTTCTAAGCTATAATCAAATATATAAACTTTTAATTCAGGTCCTGGAAAATGAATATGATTCTTATGCTCTTTGGTTGACAAATATATTATTCTTTAATTAATTTTTCTGTAAGAGTGTTTCTAGTTCCTAATGCCTTAAGAGTAATTAACAGGGTATATATTATTTCATTTATGATCTTTGGTGTAGTGTTTCTACAACACTGTATAGACCTATTATTTCGTTTCACAAATCCTGGAGTTTTTAGTAAATATTTATTTTAAGATAAAAGCGAGAGAAAGTCTGCGCGTTGAGCCGTACCAGTTATTTGATACTCCAGTACGCGACTACAATATCATGTAAACTGCTTGACAACTTTTGTTTGAACTTATTTAAAACACGTTAAAACTTTAGTGGATGAAGAACGAACCCCTTGAACAGTTAGTTGGTGACCGTCGCAGAAAAGTGGTTTCTCGTTTGAGTTGCAGTCACGTTGCGGCGGGGGACGAAGGGCCTTAGGGGAAATGCGTAGAAGAAGAGTGGAGCCCATTAAAAACTCTTTGAGTACATCCATCAAGGATTGGAATCCTGACCTCTATCATCGGCAATTCGGCCTATTGAGAGAGTCACGAAATTATACTATTTAACTGCCACCACAGGTATGAGGTTAGTTATTATTTCAAATAATCTACTACTGTAAATATATTTTATTTAAAAATTATTTATTTATTTGAGGTATTTAACGTGCAGTTTCTGAATTGACTGATTATAGCAGCACAAGAGAAATTCTATGAGTGAGATTGAAAGGGCCTACCAGTTATGTGGTGGCAAGGTATTTACAAATACCTTCTAGGATTATTTTACATGCCACAATTGACATCGCATCGACGGCTTTACTTCTCCTCCAAAGGAAGTTGTACTACGAATTTTTATCGATCAAGAAAAATCCGCAGACCTCGGTTGGGTTTGAACACACGAACATCGGGTCTTAAGGCAAGCACTTTATCCCAAGACCATCCTAGGGAGACTACATTTTTTTTAAATCACTAGAAAATTACTTAACGTTGTTTATAAAATATAAATTGCGACGCAAAACTGTCCTCGACAACTAGTGCCAGCTCGTGCCCTTTTTCTTCCAAAGGCAAAACATGAAATGCCACCCCTCCCCTCTCAACACATTAAAAAAAAATCATTATTCGTGTATTGTATAGGAACAAATGTATTTGATATTAATTTTAATAAATTGTTTACAAAATAATACAATCATAATAAATCAATTAAAAAATATAATTGTATGAAAACAACAGCTTAAAATAGAATTTTCGTGATCCAGCCTTAGCAAACTGTTAGAATTTATTTACCTCAAATGTCTGGGCTATGTTAGAATCTATAGAGAGAAATGCAAGTACGCTTAATCTGTCATGCTTCTTATGTAAGTTTTTATAGGTTTTAACTTTGGGGAAATTATCTCGGCGCTAGAAACTGTTAAGAGGCAGCATTAAGCTAATTCTAAATGCAATAAAAGGATTTGGAAAGCTCAACTGTTGTCCATTTATATATATACATATTTTAAAACATCTTGGGGCGATGATAATAAGGCTGGGATCCACTTTGTGAAAACTGTCAACCAATTCAGTAAGTTTAGGGCAGCAACATTTTTAGAGTATCTATAATGTAGAAGGCTGCAGGTGAGTTGCGACCGCACGAGTTGTTTACCTCTAAAAAGACAGTTTAAATGCGGCCCGAGCTGTTGACCTAGCCTAACCTAACCTAACCTAACAAACTTTCAAAATTTTGCCAAAACAATTGCGCGACAAGAACTGAGGAAGTTTAAATATCACGAGGGATGTTGACTTGAGATGATGAAAGCTTCTATCTAACATTTAAGACATCATGATAGAAAGCTCACTGCTAATTAGGTGGACGCAACTCCTACCCCTCTCTCAAGTGAATGGGCCGCAATTCGTTCGTGTCCCTCAAAATGCCGGGCCGCAACTCATACACGATTTCAAGATGAGGCCGCAAATCACCTACACAGATGTAGAGTGGACTCTAGCTTTGAGCATGCACTTGGTACATAATATTATTTACACTACTAACTTTTCTAATCATTTTTTAATGTAGAGTTCCAATAGTTTTAATGACAGTACCTATATTTAATTTAAAACAGTATTCTTAATTATTAATAAAATTATTTTAGTTAATTATTGCAAAATACCTACGTTAAAAAATATAGAAAAATACTAATTTTCTCAATTTTATACTCATTTCTTTTTCTATGGCATATAAATATTACGTTTTAATGTTGAAATTAAAATAATTTTAATACACTTTTTTTTTGAAGAAAAATAATTGTTATACAAATAATTTAAATACTATTTAATCAATTTCAAAGATTATAACATAAACAATATTAGAGTTACATACAACATTAATAGTTTCAGACATAGAACAGAATCGTTTTTCCATCGTGTGGAAAAAATTGACTTGATACATAAAATAGAAACTTTTTATAAATATATTTATATATTATTTACTATTATGTTAGAAAATGAAAGCGTTGGGGAATTTACTTTAAGGATAATATCTAACTACACACAAGGACAATGTAATTGTACGTAGATTTTAAAAGCCTCCAGCTTAATATCAGTTTCCCTCTTTTTATTTTGTAATTTACTCCTTATTTTTTACCTTTCCTTTGAAATATTATCTTTCTTTTTTCTTTTCTTTTTTTGTTCGAACGTGAGTGGCATTGTTGTCCACCTTATTTGAAGATTGTCCTCGTACATATCCCCCAGTTCAGTGTATTTTCTGGTTGTATTTGACACCGTTCTAATACCTCCAGTTACACCTGAGATCCATTGTTAAAATGCACTCTACATCAAAAACACTACGTTTCATTGTTGTCAAACCAACAAATGTTTATTTATGGATACTTCTCCAAATTTTGTCGTTGAATGACTCATTTTACTTTTGGGTCATCGAGTGTAAGCACTTTTCAAGCATTTCTGGGTCTGTGAGGTGGTCATTTACATTCTTTATTTTGTGAGCCACATCTTAAGTTCGGCCAGCTTGGTGTTTATAAGACTCTAAGGCACCCACTAATTTAGCTTCTTGGTAAGAACATCAACTTTTACTGACCTCAAGAAACTTACCATGAAGGGGTTGGTCATCATGGGCAGGTAAGTGGTATAGCGTAGTCCAAATTTCTTTACTATTGTATTTAGCCTTTATTATTACTATGCAGTGAGATCGAAAGGCTAATGAGACTTTGTGAGCAAACGCAATTTAAATATATCTGACTTGTCACGGTTCAAGGAGGGTTAACAAGAGGATCACGGTAGGTAGATGTGGAAGAGGATAGTTGAATTAACCCAGACGTGTAGGATGGGAGTTTGATGTGGAGTTTGTTCTTCTTGACGTGTAGGATGGGAGTTTGATGTGAAGTTTGTTCTTCTTGACGTGTAGGATGGGCGTTTGCTCTTCTTGACGTGTAGGATGGGCGTTTGATGTGGAGTTTGTTCTTCTTGACGTGTAGGATGGGCGTTTGCTCTTCTTGACGTGTAGGATGGGAGTTTGATGTGAAGTTTGTTCTTCTTGACGTGTAGGATGGGCGTTTGCTCTTCTTGACGTGTAGGATGGGAAGTTTGATGTGAAGTTTGTTCTTCTTGACGTGTAGGATGGGAGTTTGATGTGAGTTTGTTCTTCTTGACGTGTAGGATGGGCGTTTGCTCTTCTGACGTGTAGGATGGCGTTTGCTCTTCTTGACGTGTAGGATGGGCGTTTGATATGGAGTTTGTTCTTCTTGACGTGTAGGATGGGAGTTTGGTGTGAAGTTTGTTCTTCTTGACGTGTAGGATGGGAGTTTGGTGTGGAGTTTGTTCTTCTTGACGTGTAGGATGGGAGTTTGATGTGAAGTTTGTTCTTCTTGACGTGTAGGATGGGCGTTTGATGTGGAGTTTGTTCTTCTTGACGTGTAGGATGGGCTTTTGATGTGGAGTTTGTTCTTCTTGACGTGTAGGATGGGAGTTTGGTGTGGAGTTGGTTCTTCTTGACGTGTAGGATGGGCGTTTGATGTGGATTTTGTTCTTCTTGACGTGTAGGATGGGCGTTTGATGTGAAGTTTGTTCTTCTTGACGTGTAGGATGGGAGTTTGGTGTGGAGTTTGTTCTTCTTGACGTGTAGGATGGGCGTTTGATGTGGAGTTTGTTCATCTTGACGTGTAGGATGGGAGTTTGTTCTTCTTGACGTGTAGGATGGGCGTTTGATGTGGAGTTTTGTTCTTCTTGACGTGTAGGATGGGCTTTTGATGTGGAGTTTGTTCTTCTTGACGTGTAGGATGGGAGTTTGGTGTGGAGTTTGTTCTTCTTGACGTGTAGGATGGGCGTTTGATGTGGATTTTGTTCTTCTTGACGTGTAGGATGGGCGTTTGATGTGGAGTTTGTTCTTCTTGACGTGTAGGATGGGCGTTTGATGTGGATTTTGTTCTTCTTGACGTGTAGGATGGGCGTTTGATGTGGAGTTTGTTCTTCTTGACGTGTAGGATGGGCGTTTGATGTGGAGTTTGTTCTTCTTGACGTGTAGGATGGGCGTTTGATGTGGAGTTTGTTCTTCTTGACGTGTAGGATGGGAGTTTGATGTGGAGTTTGTTCTTCTTGACGTGTAGGATGGGCGTTTGGTGTGGAGTTTTTTTCTTTTTGACGTGTAGGATGGGAGTTTGATGTGGAGTTTGTTCTTCTTGGCGTGTTGCCCTATTCGGGTTCTGGTCTTGGGCATTCCGAGGTACGATGCTCTTCTGACATCTTAGAGAGAATTGTCTGTGGGGGAGTAGACGGATCACCTGGTGGCGTGATGAGTTAGTAGGGACTCACCTAAACGGCGCGATTTTAGAGTGGTGTTGTAGGGACTCAACAAACGGTGCAACCCTAGAGAGAAGTTGTGGAGATTGAAATGATTATTTAGTTCTTGCTTTTTAATAGTTTTTTGTTTCAACATAAACACATACACAGAGACGGAGAGTGTGGTTTGGGGTATGGGTCAGATCCCCGAGGATCAGGTGAAGGAAACGGTGACATACAGAACGTAGACTATTATACCTGTATCTGGGTAATTCAGAGAATACGGGAGAGGAATAGAAAAGGATGGACACTACACAAAGCAGAAAAAGTCTGATTTCGTGGCCGTATGCCAACGGACTGACTTGGCACAGGATCGGAGCCAGCTCCACCATGACGCCCCAAGCTCTTCCCGCCACCGAACGCCAGTGCGGGGTCCCAACTGCATCTCGCGTCTTGGGTCACCCCCAACAACCGGACCGTAGGCGACCGATGGACCGTGGCACCCTCCACTTGAAGTGGCTGCAGTGGGCCCGTCCTCCAACGTGTGAACAAGATAGCCTGCGTCTTCTGGGATTTGATAGGCCGGGACCGGGTCTGAAGGAAGTTCAACAGTCCCTGGAGCGTGAAGGTCAGCTTGGCCCAGACCACCCTGGCATCGGGAACTGTGCCACTATGGCAGTATTGTCCGCGAAGAGATCTTGCTTGTACTTGCGGGGATAGAAGTGACGTCACCAGACTGTTGGGTTGGGTCCGTCTTGGTGCTCGGACCGGTCTCTGAAGATTGGCTGCCACAGTTGCAAGTTGGATTGTCCAAGGGGGGATAAAGGTGTGTAACAATCACCCCTCGTTGTTACTTTGTTTGTGCTGTAAATTGAAGGCACTTATTGACGACTTTATATGGCTAGTTAAATTGATTTCATGCTTGCCACCCAGTGTAATAAATAATAAAGCCATATTTTAAAAACAAACATCGTTTGTACTAAATTAATGCTGGTTAGTGCTTGATTTTTATCTCTAGTGTGAACAATTTAAGGACCTTACTAACGATTATGGTTGGCTAAGCTCATATCAAATTTTATATCAAGTCAAAGTTTGTCAAAATTACATACATAAAACCCGCACCGCTGATCTAGTAGGTTCTATCAATCTGTATTTCCGGGGTTATGGAGATCGGGGTTCTAATCCCGTCAGTTTTACTGAGGGTGTTTTCTCATAAATGGTTTCCCACTCTCTTCACACAAATTCAAATATATTTCCTCTAAAAGTTTACTTTTCCCATCCCTATTCCATTAGCGTATGTGAACATTTAACCCAAACGAATACTAAGACACGCTGGAGAAAATAAATTAAATATATACGATCACTTTCTGAAATAGTAAAAGTAAACATTGTCGGTTGTTGGCAGTCAAAAAAAATAAGTCTTTTCATATTATGTTCCCTTTTAGTGGTATTTACAGACAAAAATAAGAGCTAGCCATAGTCACCCCTGTTCCTCTTCCCTCCCCCCTCCCCCTCTGCACCCTTCAACCCACCAACCACCTTGTCAAATTCACGACGGAAAAGTTATAGACTCCTTCAGGCTCAGAAAAGTTTCACTGTCGAATAACATTAGCGGTCGGGGGGCTGGATGTTTTGTCTGTTCTAGATTTGATTTTTTTTCAGCACCCGTTTGAGTTTTACGCCTATGTACTAATTACACTAATGAGTTAGGGATTAGGAAGGTTTAATTTAGCGGAAATAAACCCACATTTACGTGGAGGGAAAGAGAAAACCAGTTGAGGAAAGCCCCCCTTAGTGCACCCTACTGGGATTGAACCCAAAGCTCCCCATCTTCAGCAGTCTATTCCAGAACGAGAGTAGCGCGTTAGACCACGTGGCCACCGAAGCCGGTTTTGATTTAGTTTATAAGCCGTGTGCTGATATAATCAATCAGTTCAGGAAGGGGACGTTAAATATCTTAAATAAATGAAAAATATGAAAAGAAATGACAAATTTTATAGGAGAATGGTTTGTGTGTGTAACTTCAATAGCTATACTTAGAGTCTGTTCAGCGTAGGAATTGTTCTCTGAAAGGCCTTTTTCCCTACCAGAAATCTATTATATAGTAGGATATTGGTAGGAAAAAAGACCTTTCAGAGAGTAATTCCTACCGTGAATGGAGTATATTTTCCACCTGTTAATTTAGCTCCAGTACAAGCTTTTATTCCCCATCCCATCTTTCTACCATCCTGTCTTACTGCCTTTTCAACCAATCCAATGGGGTAGGCACTATGGAAATCAAATTTAAATAAATATACATTCTATGGAAAGATGGCGGAAAAACCATTTAGATAAAAACACACTGTGTGCACCCGTTCTGGATTTAAACCCGAGCTCCCCAATCACTGGCAAACCACACTAGATTAGACTGATATTTAGCACCGATGCGGGTTTGTGCAAGTTTATAACTTATTTCTCTCTGATACTTGTAATAATAAATAACCGCATAAATGGAATACCAATATTATAAACTACCCTTAATGAAATAATGCTGGGGTGGATTAAAATATATCACTAACTTTGGGGTATATTTAGACGTAAATTATATTACAAGTAATAACAAAACTAAAACCTTGTTTATTTAATAGCTGACCATGCAGTGTAGTCAATTATTTAGTTTCAAATGACATTTATATTTATAGCAATAAATTGTCCATTAATCAAAGGAGACACAGAATAAAGCTAATCTATTTCCAAAATTTTGACTCGAAGGGGATTAACAACATAAATATTCCCCGATCCTTTTTGTGCAATCAAACAGTTGCAAACAGAGATAGCGGGCTGGCACTAATTATTATCATGCAAAAAACAGGAGCACGACGGGCGCCCGTGTGATTGGCGAATGGGTATAACAAGCGTGGACCTGTGTGTGCATGTCCTACCACGGTCACAGTACCAACTTGACAACGATACATTTCCCACTGCCCGTGAGGGAGTGTTGTTTCGTACACACCCACCATTTCTACGTCCGAAATAAAATGTGAGTTATGGGCGAGAGGATTACCGCGTCAACAAAATTGGCACTACCCAAAATGCTGGTATAAATCAGGTATGGCTATTTTTAATATTATTTTGTTTTCCCCACGTTCCGACAGAGTCATACTACCCGTTTAGGATGCACGCTTATGTACTAACTACAATAGTGTGCTAGGGATTATTAAGGCTGTATTTATTGTAAGTGCGGCCACATTTGCGTGGAAGGAGAGTGGAAAACCATTTAGGAAACATCACCCTCAGTACACCTGATTTAGATCGAACCTTGATCTCCCCGTCTTCAGCAGTCTAGACTATTTTGAGGGTAGATCCTTAGACCATGTGGTGTTTTGTACGCATTTATTAATTACACTAGTGTGTTTCTTAATTGGTATTCCACTCTCCCTCCCCGTAAGTGCAGGTGTATTTCCTCAATATTATACCTTATTAATTCCTTTCATGTTGTGTAAATATAGGAAACTAGCCTGTATAGGTATCGCGACACGAAACAAATATATGTTCATAAAAGGAACACAATAAAAAAAAGCTGGGACTATTTTTTTTATTTTTAATAACGTTTATTAGCTCTTTCTTACCAACTGTAGTAAAAAAAATCCTACATTTTGGTAATTTGAGATATAAGTCTAATAGATTGTATACAGTTACGTCTTATTTATATATCCCAAACTTAAATTTACAAGTGGACCTTCGTGTCTCAACCTTATAATTATAGACGAACCTTTGTTTCTGACCGAGTGAAGTGAAATGGTTGAAGGTGATAGATATAACTATTCAAGGAAGGATTTTGCTAATGGGATGTGGGTTTCACGAGATTTTGAATGGGAAATGAAGATGGCTGAATCTCACAGCAGAAATACTGCACTGCGGGACGGAACTTGTTTACACCCCCTACACGCACCGGTAATATATTTCCCTCATAAACTTATAAACATGGTGGAAGCTAAGTTTTCCTAGCACCGTGAGGTGTTAAGCTTCATGCCATCACCTTCTATAATATTGTTTTCCTTCTTCAGCTCTAGTGTTAATATTGAAAAACAGCGAGTCAAATTTTCCAACCTCAAGAAACATTATGAAGAGGATTCGTTTTATTGAAATTCACCTGCAGTAAGCTGGTAGTTATTGTACAGAAATAAACGCCAGCCTGCCTCTCAGAATCAGGATTGATACCAGAAAAGCCAACAAATACCCGTAATTGTGGGCACACTGTCCAAGGCATTATATGCAATAAAGTGGATTGCTGGTGGCAAAAATGGATTGGTTTGAACCTCAACTGAGTGCATTAAAGGTGGTATTATATGTGTGATTTATTACAGTGATTTTTCAAATCCTTCTTTAAGCTAATGTGGGTACATTTTCTCTAAGTCAGCCTCCCAATCCACACCTTTCAGAATAAGCAGATAAAAACCTTGGTGTTTAATAAACTAATAAAACAATCAACGCCAGACCAGTCAGTGTTTATTAACTAGTTAATAATCTTCTAATGAAAGTATAATCGGTTGTCGCAAGATTTAACGCGTCATTCTCACGATAGTTGGATTGCAATTAATAATGAGCTCTGGTTAAAGTTTGTTTCCTAACTGGTTTCCCACGTTCCCTACCCGCAAATGGGAAACATTTCTTCTGAAATTCTACCTTCCTCATACATATTTAATGTACAGCCTCGTTGAATAGTACAAACCTAGCGGTCCCAGGTTCGAAGCTGGGAAGCTGATACCAAGAGTATTTTTCCCGAAAGAGGAACTATCCCAACGTCACCAGGGTCTGGTTAGTTAGGTTTAAATTAGGTTAAGAGTTTCCACTAGTTCCACGCCGTCATACTATCCATCACCATCATCTCATCTCGTTGGGACATGGAAAGAGCCTCAACGGGAAAGGATGTATGATTAGTACATTCGAGCGTCCCCTGGGCGAAGGTACATTAGTACCGGCCAATCTTCCCACCAACTGGGCTCCAAGTGATGTAACCCAGACACGCATAAATAAATTAAATCCCTATTTCATTTGTGTTAGTAGTGAATGCGTATACGCTGACTGTTTACTAAGATGTGATGAAAATATGTGTAAAATAAATACCTAGCTTATTGTTGATTTAAATTAAATGTGGAGGCTAAAAAATCTTTCTTGGAACTGGACCTTAGACTATAACTTATCTTCAGGATCAGAGTTTGGCAAAATACTCATACTGTTAACCATTCCAGTGGTCCTTAAAATATAGGAAACAAGCTCTGAAGTATGTTAATTTGATTGAGAGATTTTGGTTTTGTCAATTTATTCTGAAATTAGCTTTCTCATTTGGAATATTAAATTTACAACTGAAATTATTGTTATGTTTAGAAAGCATATAAGGAATTCAAATGTAAACAAATAGATGTCCAGTGCCAGTGAAGTGCCGGTGCCAGTTTGAACCTCGGTCAGATTTACTGAAGTTTATCACTCATACATGGTTTTACATTCTCCCTCCCTGCGAATACAAATACACTTATGTAACCTTTATAATTTCTAGCCTATTAGTTTTATTAATTTAATTATGGATGTGATTCTTAGGTTGAAAGCCAACAGAATTGGACACATCATTAGGAGTAACTGTCTTCCCATGACGTCATAGAAGGAAAGGTTGAGGGAAAGAGGAGCTTAGGAAGAAGGATTATTCAAATATTGGATGACTTGAAGTAAATAAGAAAATTTTGAGAGCTGAAGAGGCAGAGGGCAAGATGCATTGGCGGTCTAAGTTCACTGACAAAAAGAATGGTCCTTGTCGTAAGACAGAACACCTGATAATAATTTAATAATTTAAATAATAATAATAACTAACCCAAACATATGCTAAACAAAAAACACATTTATTTATAAAATAACATATCAAGTCTTAATAATCCCAACTAACTATTTGATTTTCATCGAAATTAAATGATCCATCATAATCATAAATCTAGTATAACACGAGATTGATTCAATAGACCATGCGACGAGTGATGAGAAGAAGTCATTCATTAATAACAATTAAAAAAAACACATATATCTCAAAATATGAAAAGCTTATAATAAACCATATGAAATGAATTATATGACTTATTCAAAATATATAAATGACTATTATAATATTATAAAGAGTCCAGTAGTAATAATATCGCATTAAGGTGGTATGTAGGGGACGTGGGTTAAGGAAATTGTGTTTGCAGTTTTGATAACAAAACATTATTTTGGCTAAAATAAATAGATTATTGCTTCAGTAGAAACATAGAGTTTTTCTTCATATGGGGATATCAACATTTGTTGAATATCTGTTATAAGCATATCAACATTAGATGACAAACCTTTTAAATGATAGAAAAAGTTGTCATTAAATTCCAGGATACCCTTAATAGATATTCAATAACTGTTGATAGAAAAATGTGAAGAAAATTAAACTCTATGTTTGTATCAACGCAATACTTGATTTAATTAGAACAAAAGTTTTCTGTTTTTTTTATTTTAAACCTGACAAAATACTGGCCTTAACTCGCAATCCCTTCACTCCCACCTTAATGACGTTGTCTTCACTCCCACCTTAAGGACGTTGTATTCATCCCACTAAGAAAGTTGTCTCACTCCCACCTTAAGGACGTTGTATTCACTCCCACCTTAAGGACGTTGTCTTCACTCCCACCTTAAGGAAGTTGTCTTCACTCCCACCTTAAGAGTTGTTCACTCCACCTTAAGGACGTGTATTCCTCCACCTAAGACGTGTATTCATCCACTTAAGACTGTATCACTCACTTAGGAACTGTCTCTATTCATAGCAGCAAGTAAGGAAGATCTCTCTTGTTAATGTTTTTAGATCTCCTCGTCAAGTTTGATAGATATAACTAAACTTTTAAATATCTATAGAAAAAAAATCTTAGATTATCATAAACATATTTTTTATCTTAGAGTAGTTTTATTGAAAACACATTTATAGTATCCGCTTTGGTGGTGACGTAGTCTAAGGCGTTACTCTTGCTGTAGACTAGATTGCTGATGATGGGGAGATCGAGGTTCAAATCTCGGTCGAGTGTTCAGAGGGTGGTTTTCCAAAATGTTTTTCTCTCCTCTATTTCCATGCAAATGCGGATACACTTCCTCTAAATATAACCTTCCTAATCCCTGAAGCCATTAAAGTAATTAGTACATAGGCGTATAACCTGAACGGTTAGTAAGACCCGGTGCTAAAAAATAAATTAGGCCCAAAGTGAAGTTCGCCCGTGCATAGTCACATGAGCACACTCACGTGTATACACATACATACACACACACACACACACCGATAAAGTATCATACAAACCTTATATTCCTCAAGTTTACATCTGAGAGCCCACACATTAAGTTTATAGCAAGTTGTATTTTTAATAATACGTATTTATGTATTTGAGTAGCATTACACTCGTAATTGTTTGAATTTGTCTTAGATTATGTTTACTACCCGATATAAATATGCAATTTTGATTTAAGAATTTAAACACTTTGCCTTATAAAAGGTGTTGTTTTTTAATTTAATCAATTCAAAATATTAGCTTACAATCTAAATATTATGATTTTAAAATTGGTAAGCTTGTTTAAGTAATATAAGTCAAGCTTATTATTCTATTCATATTGATAAATTAATATTCTAAAGGCTCCGTAAACGGGAGTGCTATAATTAGTGTTTTTATGCTTGTCTTGTGATTTATAAGCAAGATCAGATTCAAGATGGCGCTAGGAATCCCATGACCTAAAACAGGATGACGCAAGAAAACGGGCCTTACATAATATATATATATATAATATATTTCTCTACTTATGTCTTCTTCACTTTCTCTTCTTATTTCCGCTTACTCCCTCCTATTTAAGTCTCAATCTTTCTTCTTCTCGTGTTCTTTGTTCACTTTTGGCTCTTGTTTTTTCCCCCCCCCGCTAACCGCCCACAACAAGAGATTTATACCGCCCAATTATGCTGCAGTGTCACCACCAAGTGCGAGAAACATCAACTAGATTTATTACCAACCTGGGAGACATGCATTTCTTCACTACCTAAAAATGTTAATAATCTAACATATGTCGTTTATGGGAGTTTGCGGGTGAACACAACGAACCGAGGGGTGAAAAGAGTAACTTTGTTTTAAAAGAAACATTATATTTTATAGCGGTTCTCACGTATTTTATTTTCCGTGCATGGTTATTTCTTTCTCGCAACTTTTGATGCTTTTTTGACAACAAAGTATAACATGCAGAATGCCATGAAATTGCTTTATCTATTGTAGTGGCTGTGCTTTCAGTAAAAACATTTCCGTGTATGGTAAAAGATAAACTCGTTGAAAAAAAAAATGGAAATTTCTCGTGGCGGAAAATATAGGAAAAAACAAATTTTCCCTTTGATGTCTAACGTTTATTGAAAAGTGATTGGAATGCAAACAGCTTGTAATACCTTTAGTGGTCGTTTACTGTTTACATCTAGCATACTTTTAATTTTAACAATAATCTTTGAGCAATTAAATGTTAAAGCAAAATTATCGTAGTATTTAAAATAATCTATACATTCATCTCCATGAATCACACATATTATACTCGTATACCAATAAAATTCATGTTTTGAGTCATAATGACCTCTTTTAATTCATTTGATATTTAAAATAAAAATTATTTTCTCGAAAAACTTTAAATTTCTACTATCATTAATACAGAGTTAAATTACTGTTTTCTTTGTTGTTAATGTATTCATACAACAGTAGTTTTAGAATTCTTACGTTTCAATCTAATAATTACATTTAAAACATACATATTATTTATAGACGAAATATGTCCATACATTTCTCTTAAATGTCAACGATATTTTTCTCTGGCTGTGACATCATTTGAACTACTGAGCATGCGCAGATATTTACTTTAGTATTATATAATCGTAGTGTAATATTAATTTAAAAAAATATAAAACATACTTTTTGTTATAAGCATGAAGAAAAGATAGCTTTATAACTAATTTATCAACATTGGTACTATCTGTCAAAAAGTAATATCTCCAAATCATATGATCTGAAGTACGGGTGTATGAGAGTAGTTTAATTAACCCTCGTAACAGTCATATAACTTATTTTAGCAGCGCATTAATCTCTATGAGCTGGACTCAACTAAACACTTGAGCAGGGGTGCAGTCAAGATATAACTTGGGGGGTAAGGGATCACCAGGTATTTTGTCTTTTCGATACTAATAATTTTTTTCCGGTCCTTTTACCTATATGAGTATTTATAATAATAAGTAATAATAATGATAATATTGACGTTCTGTTCTACACCATTCGTGGAAAGATTAGCCAGTGCTAAATTATTGTTGTCCAGGAGGCGCCCTAATATTACATCCCTGGCAAGAGGTATCGACTGCCATAAGTAAGAAGGTTCGAGGTACTCTGCCGGAACTATTTTTAAACATTTAAGGTTTCTAATAACAATTTAAAAGGGTTTTCGTGTCAAAACATGGACCCCCTACTGAAAATTAGATAAAAAAGCTATACAACTATATAATATAACAGTCACAGTCTTGTGTTCAGAGGATGAAACGTATTAGGGGGTAAAGGAGAAAAGGGGGGTGGGAAGTAAAATTTTAACTCAAATTGTGTAAGTGATGCCATCTGTTAGAGTTAGACAATCATGAGACCTTTCCAACGCACTTTTTACAATGGTTAAAAGAGATCTCTTTCATATTTAAATTTATAGTTTTATAAAAATATATTTGGTATGGTTCTTATGGGGTTTGAAATACAGAGTGGGGCTGGAGCAATTAGACGATCTGTGCTGAGGTTTGCCTGACATCCGGGGAGCTCACCTCATTGATATTATCTTCAAAAAGTGAACAAGTGTAAGTATGTAGTTTTCTTGTATTTAGCTAGTAAATATTTACTTTTCAACTAAAGTGTTAATTTTCAAGTTACTAATTGTCTAATTGTTTTGGCCCCACCCTGTATAAAAGATATTGTCCTGGAAAATGTGTGTGGTCTAACTTTACACCTTTTTTCCTTGTAAACATCATAATGAAAGCTATAAATTAGTAGATATACCTTCGCGTATTCAAACGTTGTATTATGTGATTTTTTGCAGCTGTATCTTTTGATAGGTATTATCAATACCTATAAATAACAATAGTAAAATAGTAAAATAGTAAATAATATCCGGAAAAAATAGGTTTGTGTTTTCTAAAGGGACCTTTCAATGAAACTTGGACTGTATAGGCTTATTATCGAGACTTTTATTACTGTTTGTTTCCAATGTGTACTACTTCCTAAACGGACGATACGCATTTTTTTAGCACCACGTTTTACTACCTATTCAGGTTGTATGCATATGATCTAATTAGGATAATGGGTTAGAGATGATGAAGATTGAATTTATAGGAAGTGATCCCACATTTGCGTGGATGAAGAGTGGAAATTCATTTAAGAAAAACATCCTCTAATACACCCAACCAGAATTCGAACCATTGATCTCCCTGTAGTCAACAATATAATCTATTGAGAGAGTTACGCCTTAGACTATGCAGCCACCGAAGCAATTGGTACAATACGCATTTTTAACTAAGCTGATAGAGAAGAGATTAGTAAAGTAGAATTTAAATAAAATGTATTCGCATTTGCGTGAATGTAAAGTGGGAAACAGGTATTTGGACGTCAACCTCTCCGTCACCAGTGAACCTGACATGACTAGCGGACTGACGGTTTGTCCGCATGTTCACCGATACAGGCTATGTTGTACAACAAGTGGGAGCACACTATCTTTCCATTACATTATTAATAACCAAATACATTTTGTTTTATATTTTACATGTTGGTACTACAAACACAGCGCCTTAACCGGTAGATCAATAATTTTGATATTTTTATAGCACTTTTCCATTCAATCCGCACATAAAAGTTTTCCTAGTGGGGAATGGAACGGGAAAAAGAAAAGATAAAAACTGTTGATAAAAAAGTTAGGGTGTGTTTTTTTCTGTCAAACAAGAGTAGTTTATCCGTGAGTCGCGTGGTTTAGCGTCTCCCGTGTAGACACGTCATATCGCGTGATGCTCGCTGAGGGGCCTCTTCTGGCTGTCACGTGACCGCACTCTTGATTTCAAGGGGCACTTACATCGTTATTGGGGAATATAGTAGTGGCTGCGGAGCTGAGGGGAAGAATTTGCCTCCCTTTCTCCCCCTGGAATAAGTTGGTCCCCCACTAGTAACATATCCAATGATATATTTGAATATTAAGCTAAAAGATTGCCTTAAATAAAATTCCAAATGATTTCTAGATGCATTCCATTTTCAAAAATTCGCCAGAGAAGACCACTTTAAATAGGATACAGAAAAATGATAGCCGGAGAGTGGTTGGAACCATGGTCGTCTGGTTTTTCTGGCCGACCGCTCTACAGAGTGATCTATACGTGGTCTACTCCATTTCAGTGTCTTAACTACAAATACTCCATCAGATTCTCAAATGAAATGACGCGTTGGCTTACATATAAAATTCCTCCTGTTGCTTAGTACTAGGGATGTGAAAAAAGTATCAATACTTTACTAATATCGATATTTTCCTTTCAATACCAGTATTTTTTGCTCGATACTTTTACTCGGTATCTGATCGGTATCGAAAGAAACAATCTTTTTGCTATATTCACTTATGCTAGTATTAAATGTTTACTAGGGTGGACTTTGGAAGAAGAACAAATAACACTATTTATCAATTCTCACTCATTTTCCGCATGAAAATCAAGCAGAAACTTTAGCATTCAATCTCTTTTAGCTCATCATAATTCATAGTTGTTTTTTCATCTTTGTTTATCAATACAGCCTGACACCTGACGGGGCTAGTAGCGACCAGTCTTACTACCCCTTCCTTTATCAATGAGCATGCTCATCACAAATTAAACAAAATAAGCTTTTTTAGAGCTCAATGAACTCTCTCAACTTAAGGGTACCCCAAGGAAAAGAAGCAGAAAAGTTTATGTGTATTGTTTAAGCAGATGAATCAGGGCAGGGCGTCCATTCTTCTACCTTGAAAGAGTATATAAATGATGAATGTAGATTATAACTTAAATGGCACCTCCCAGAAGTGAATTATAAAAGTATTTCAAAGAAGTTGAAGAGTGAAAAAGCATGTTTTAAAATGTGTTAGTATTAAAACCATTATGATTTTCAATATTAAAAAAAGTATGAAAATACATTTATGTTGCAAAAGCTGAAATTATTATTACTAGGTAATAATTTTTTTAAGATTAAAATTTCGATACCGCCACTTACTGTTAGCGATACTTTTGTTTCGATACTAGTAGGTTATCGATATTTTTCTTCCGATATTTTTAATGAGTAGAATATCGATACTTTCATTCGATACCACATTCCTACTTAGTACAGAGAATTCCATAGCTTAATGTAATGCGCCTTTGTGGAAAATTTTTGTACAAAAAAATAGTATTACGCTTTTAAATGACAATTTTGCATGGATGAAACTCCAGATAGCCCAGTCAGTAGAACGATAGACCCTTAAGTCAATATCGGTGGTATTGGGGTAAAGCACTCACCTCAAGATAATAATCCGTAGCACAACTTCCTTCGGAGGTAAATTAAAGCCGTTGTTCCCATGTCGATTGTGGCATTTAAAGAACCCTGGAAGATATGTGAAAACATCTTTCCCGACAACATCAGTACATCCTTTTGTTCTCGCTCATATAAATAATCTTACAATCGTGAGTTGATATAATCAGTTGGTTCCGAAAGTGCGCGTTAAATACCTCAAATAAAAAAATAAATAATAAATATTGGTCCGTAACGTTAGTCGGCGAGGTTTTGCACCCCTGTTTGAGTGTCATTTATCTATATTTACATTGTTTTGAGGATTGGTGTATTAAGCCAAAGGTTCCGGGTTAGATTTCCGTGTCCGCATATTATATCTCAATCCAAACATTATAATATTTAGATGCGGCTATGGCCGTAATCAACAAATAAAATAACTTGGCTATTTAGTTCAAAGTTGTTTTAGTGTTTTTATCGCTTAAGAAATGCCATGAGTAATAATAGTGAGAGGATATATCCCTTCAAGTAACAGCCCTAGTTGAGTGAAATTAAGATGCTTTACTGGTGGGAATGTAAAGAACCGTAAGTAAACTAAATTATAAACATAGTACCGAGAATCATAAGTCTCGATATGATTGTTCTGCCAGATGGCTTACCAAGGGTATGTAAAGGACAACAAGGAAACTAAATTATAAACATAATAGTTAGTACCTAAAACATAGTGAAACATAAGACTTGATGGTATTGATCGGTCCAATGCTTTACCGAGGGAATGCAAAATAACAGCAAGGAAACCTAGCTATGAACATAATACCTAGAAACAAAATGAAACATAATTCACGATATGATTGATCTGCCAGATGCTTTACCGAGGACAATTTCAAATGATAAATTATTATTTATTACCACCCTCCATTTCGACCCTCCAAACCCTTGATTTCAAAAAGAGATTTTGTACATGGTTATATTTTTATTTGTATAAATATCTAGTTGTCAAATAATCAGTATTAAACCATACAAACATTAATGTTGAAAAAATAAAAGCTGTCTGAGTACCCCTAATATACATATTTCTAGTTTTGGCACAATGACAGAGAATCAGCTAAATGTTCATAAAACAAACTTATATACATTTAAAACCCTCTTAATGATTAATTATGTACTGTTGTAGCTGTATATCTTTTATTAAATTGTATCTATCCTGATCTAGGCTTACAAATTCACTAAGTGCAATGGCAACATAATATTATTACGTAGTAAAGAGCAAAATGTCCAAGTAATCAAACCCAAACCAGACCAAGTTGGCTTTCATGTAGTCACCCTCCCTATCTTCTTCCAAAGATTAATTAACTGATATTATTTTCAATTTCCCTTCATTCATATTGAAATGTGGTTGCTATCAGTTCCCTTCAAGCTAAGTTACAAATGACACAGATCCATGGCCGAGGCCACAGCCTCCCAGAGACACTCTCTCTCTTCACGACACTACTGATGATGGTCACATTAGTGGATAAACCCCACAAGAACACAATTATCACTTCTATGGGGCGCTTTGGGGCAAAAACAATTTGCTCGTATGCATATGTGGCTGTAAAGGATATCAAATATTAATGTTGTCACTTCAATATGCATTTATCAACATTATGTTGTAACTTCAATTTGTGCTAAATGATTCAATGTTGTCACATCAATGTACACTAATTGACTCAATGCTTTCGACTCAATTTTAGCTCAGTTATTCAATATTGTCACTTCAATGTGTACTTATCAATACCATGTTGTCACTTTAATTTGCGATCAATGACTAAATGTTGTAACCTCAATGTGCACTCATTGATTCATTGTTGTCACTTAAATTTGCACTTATTGACTCAGAGTTGTCACTTCTATGTGTACTCATTGACTCAATGTCGTCACTTCAATGCGCATGGCATTATTGACCGGGAGAAACATGATATCCAGGTTCGGTCTCCTTATGTGTAGACTGTTCAAATCTCTGTTGGCACAGTGCGTTGATCAGGAACTTATGGGGGCTGTCTACACGTCGTACCAGTAATGAGATGGTGTGATGATAGTGATTATGAAGGCATGGAACTTGCGTGAGTCTTAACCTAACTTAAGCCTAACTACCCAAACCCTGGTGACCGTTGAGATAATTCCCCTTAAGAGAAAAATACACAAGGTACCATTCGGGAATCTAACCCGGGACCCGTAAGCTCATAACCAGGTACACCACACCAAGGGGCCAGTTAAACAGGTAGTAAGACGTGTTAATAAAAAAAAGAGCCTTGCTATGTTCTATCAACTAACGACAGTTAACTCTCAATATCAATAACAAACACATACATATTGCCATTATTTCCAGGACAGTAATGATATGTAGTAAAGCTAGCATCGTACCAAGCAAGTATGGTGCCACGTCATATCCTGAGTTGCATGTTTACATGGCAGCCACCAATAACCAATGACGAACCAGACCACAACAGAGTCTATTGAACATGTCGATATCTGCTCGATAAACACGAGCCGTTACCTAGATGCATAATGGAAGAGCCTCTGGTTTGAACCGTCTCTGAGTGGTCAATATATGGCAGATTGGGTCTGATGTCCCTCCATTAAGCGCACTGGAGTTGGATAAGTATTGGGCTGGTATAGTTGTAGGGGAGGCAGAGCCCCAAGGAAATTAATGGGCCAGAAACGATTCCTTCTCGTTAGTAATACAAACACAGTCCTACGTGGGTAGAGCCAGATTGTGTTGACACTAGTCTATTGCGTTGTGGCGACGAATAAACACTAGTGTAAGGTCACATAAAAGGCCAAAGAACCCTCTCCCTCGCACGCACACAAACACACAAACACACTTACCCACCCTTCCCCGCACGCAACCCGACAAACATGCCTCTAGATTTTGGTGTGGAACTGACTCAAAATACAATATACATTCGCTAACTCTTATTGTTGAGTTTATTCAGTGTTACATTATAACCTTCATAGCATTTTTTACATGTCTTACTACCAATTAAGGCTACATACATACTATTTGACCTTGGTGGTCTAAAGTTCTTGCCTCGGGACCAAATGTCCATGGGTTCAAACTTAGCCTGGGCCAAAGGATTTTTCTTGAGTGATACAAATCCATATCACAACTTATTTCAGAGGCGAAGCAAAGCTGTCAGTCCCATGTCGATTGTGGCATGTAAAAAAACCCTGGAAATTATGTAAAAAATAACTTTCCTGGAAAAATTGGTAGGCCCTTTCGCTCTCGCTCATAGAAACTCTCGTGTACTAATATAATTAGTCAGCTTAGAAAGTACAAGGTAAATACCTCTAACAAATTAGTAATGTGCTAGGAATTGGGTTAGGTTGAATTTGGAATGAGTGTACTCACATTATTTGAAAGGGGAGTAAAAATCTTACCAGGAAAAACAACCATCAGTAAACCCGACTGGAATTCAAACCCCGAACTCCCCATCATCGGCAACCTACTGTAGTAGCTATATTGCGAATGTGAGGCCAACGTAGTGGGTCATAGGAAAGGCTTTTTAGAAAGCACAAACATGTTTTTTGCGGTAAACGTTTATTACATCATGCCAATTATTAGTGTTATTTTGTAGGTACAGTAGATCAGGATCACAAAAAACAAACATTATTTATAGAAATTACCATAGTGGTATCAATATCAAAGATATGGCCGCCAAAAAAACTCACCTCAACTCTTGTTTTTAAAAAATTTAGATTTCTTTCATTGCCTTATTATATTCCTTCAAAATTGGTTTTATCTAGCAACAAAAAAAACCATGTGTAAATTCGTTGTTTAAATAAAGTGATAATATTTCTACCTTAATACTGAGTTTTCTTAAGTATCCCATTGAGGCTTCTTATTTTATTTTTGGTATAGGTGCGGTATTTTCTAAAATCTGGACAGATTGATAATCCAGACTTGGTTGATCCCAAATTAGTCCGAATGATCGACTCTCTATTGTATTTACAATAACTATCAAAATTAATAGCCGAAGATCACATGACTTGACGTATGTATAAGTAAAAAGATCTAGTAAATCTCCAAGCTATCAGCTAAGATTTTTTCTTTGAAAGCAGGACCTTCAGTTGAACTGTCCAAGTTCGTTTGTGAGTCATGCGCTGATATAGTAATTGTGTTTTAGTATGTGTATGCTAGAAACATAAATACATACAATAGTCTATCAAAAAAATATTAATGAAGTTTATCCAGAAATAAAAGTTAAATTGTAAAACTATTTGAAATATCGAGTAAACAAGGATCATTAGAGAAGTTTTAGTGTATTTGCGTTTGCGATTTTGACTAAAAAAAAAGTTGATAAGCATACATTTTAAAGCTAAGAAATTATCTTTAAAAGATAAAAATTAATAAATAGGTAGTTTAGTTCAAGTGTTCTATTTTAATTACTACCTAAAATAATTTGAAATAACTTGTATTACTAACTAGATAAATTCAATAACTAAGAATTTTTAAAAAATATTCTTGCCTGTAAGCTAAAGATTATAAGAAAAAATAAAACTAACTGCTTTACAAAAAATTAAACTTGGGAAGTTCGAGATTTATATGAAAGTATCTACAATTTGGTAATATGTTAATATACTAAAGACTAGGAAGGAAGAGGGTGGTTTGAATCCCGGTCAGGAGTAATGAGGATAGTTTTTCCTAAATTATTTTCTCACATTACTTACACACAATAAACTTCCTCTCATTTAAAACTTCCTCATCCTAAGCATACTAGTGTAATTATTATAAACTCGAATAGACTGAATGGGTAGTAGGAAGTGGTGAAAAAAAAGTGGTATTACCTGCATTGGTGGTCACGTGGACTAAGCGTCAAACACGCCTGGTCAAGGAGGTCAGAGCCCCAGACTCAGTTGAGTGTAATAAGGGTAATTTTTCTGTGATGGTTTCCCACCTTCACTCCACGCAAATTTGATACTTATTTCCTCCTAACCTGCTCCTTTCTCATCCCTATTCGATTACCATAATTAAAATGGATATCGCCCGGGCGGGTAGTAAAATGCGGTAGAAATAAACAAATAAAATGTGATAGACCTCGTATGTTCTAACGCATCTTAAAATCCCAATTATATATATATAATTGGGATATATAATACATAATAATGCATTTACCACTACATGTTACTTACTAACTTATAAGGTTATATGCATATCATGATAACTATTCTAATAGGGTAAAGATGAGGAAGGAAGAACTTTAGGGCTAATCTACTTTCATTTGCGTGGAAGGAGAGTGGCAAAACAATTTAGGAAAAAAACCTCGGTAGACTCGACAGGGGTTCGAACCCTGATCTCCCCGTCATAAGCAGGCCAGTCTAACTAAAGAGTGACGCTTTAGACCAGACGTGGACAAAATGCGGCTCCCGAAGACTACATGTGTGGCTCTCAAGTTCACATTGGCTTCATTACCATTTTGACTAGAGTTCTATATTAACCCTTTTTGAATCGAATAGTAAAATCTTTGAATCCAATACGAATAATTTTGAGACAAATTATTTAACTAGAGCATTCGTCCACTGAAGCGCACAATAATATAAATAATAATTTCTTAGAAAACGAGCATAGCCCCAAATTCTTTTCAGACCAGAATATAATCCGGACACTTCTTGCCTTGTCCGACCTGGAATGTAGCTCTCAAATATAAGAGGGGGAGGGTACATGGTAAAGGGGTTGTTGAAATTATAGCTGGTCCAGTCACGAATAAAACTAGAATCACCTGCGCTTTTATAGTAGTTCCACTGTGTGACTCAAGAATAAACACTTTATTTGATTTTACTTGGGCCAGAATTGGAAACACGTGAATCCAGGCTGACTTAAAGGTGTTCAAGTTGGCTTTGAATTTTTATTTTTATTTTTATGTTGCTCGCTCCAGTGGTTATGTGGTCAAGCCCATATACTCTTGTTTTCTGGGAATATAAAGTCGGGGATAAAGTCCTGTCCAGGGGTAGCTAGTTTCTTTTTCATAGATAGTTTCACACTTTACTTCTACGAAAATTTATCAATTCATCTTACCCCATTCTTAGAACATAACATACTAAAGTATTTTAAAACTATTTTTAATACTACAGTCTAACTTGTATAATTCGAATATGTATTATTCAAATTCATGTTTAATTTGAACTTTTCCCTTGAACCTTCTATTAAAACAATGTTAAAAAATCGCATGTAATTTGAACTTATTTTGTTTAGTTCAGAGTAAAATAATCTCGAGGATGACGAAAAAAACCCTTGGAAGTCTCGCGTGAGTAACACGCTTACACTCGACTGTTGCTGCGCGGATAGAAGGCTCTTTGCGTGCAGGGACACTAAAATTTGCAAACAAAAGCGAACAATCGTATTGTTTGTTTACAACTGCACCGCAAACAACACAATTAGTCAAATGTAAAGGTCTTGTCCCCCCCCCCTCCCAAATAATGTGCGCCTTCCTACACAGCATGGTCATGGATCCTTTTACAAACTAGTACTATACGGCCAATTGATTAAGATGGGGTGCTAGTGAGCGCAAATTTAGTGCGCTTATTTTGCAGTTTTTATAGCATAAACATTTTTTGGCCAAAATAAATCAAATTTTTCTTCTATAGAAACATAGAGTTTAGCTTTCTGCACGTGATAATCTCAACAATTTTTGAATATCTGGCATGAGCATGGTGGCATTTGGTGACAAACTTTTTAAATTAAGAGAAAATGTTGTCATTAAATTCTAGGACCCCCTTGATAGATATTCAAGGACTGTTGAGAATAGCATGTGCAGAAAACTAAACTCTATGTTTCTATAGAAGAAAAATTTGATTTATTTTGGCCAAAAATGTTAATGCTATAAAAAATGCAAAAATACTTCCCTAAACTCACGCTCACTAGCACCCCATCTTAAAGATCAACACTTTCACAAACACAATCTTCATTTAATAATTAGGAAGCACAGTCTTTACAATGTCTCCAAACATAGCTAACACAACCGTACACTAGAGTCCCATGATACCACTGACCCTATGATATGACTGGTCAGATTGGACTCTAGCATTTAACTGACTTTCAGCCTAGGTGTCGCTGATATGCTTTTACCCTCGCTCTAGCGGCAAAAGGTTGAAATATAATTTAAACAAAGTCTTACTTTTAGAGTTACATTACTTTGTGATGACCTAGACATAATAATGATAACTTTAATATAACATTGAGATAAATATTTTCTTTCAATTCCACGCCACCCCATGATTACAATAAACAAAAGGGATCAATTCAAGTGTCGGCTTCAACCGGAACAATATGACGTCAGTAGCCCAACCTATGGATCAAGGAATAATTAAAACATTAAAATACTTCTACCGACGCCTTGTGGTCCAGAACATTCTATCGGGTGTTTACATTGTTACGAGTGACAAGGTTAAAATTGACGCTCTCCCAGTTGTGTAGCAGGTCGTGGGACTAAGTGACACAAAACACTATCGTCAACTGATCTTGAAAAGGTGGTTTCTGCCACAACGATGGTGAAGAGCAAAATGAAGCTGTTGAAGAGATAGTAGCCGCTGTGGACGACTGGGAAGATGTTGGACATGACGCAGGTGTTCCTTACGAGGATGTTGTGAACTAGGACGAGAGCTTGGCAATTTGGGGTGAGCTGACAGATTTAGAAATTTTGGCAGATGTTACGAACAATTGAAATGACAGTGCTTTTCCAGATGAAGAAGGGCAACAGATGGGTGCTTCCATAGAAGCCGCTCCCAACATCTACATAGGCCATGGACCACATCGAAAAGTTGAGATGGTTTGTTGAATGACAACATAGCGTAAGCCCCTCTATTCTCCAAGTGCTGAATGAACTAGTTTACTACATCTCAGAGTATTAACTCAAAGAAACAATCAAACATTTCTAGCTTTTTAAAAATCTGTAAATACAGTAATCTGTACTGCACATATTGCTATGGAAAATCTAAGAATAAAATTATACGTAAATACCACTGTATTTTACTTCACTGAATTTATGCTTGAAATTATTTCTTTAGCCCATATGAAAACTTACCTAATTTGAATTTTTTAACAGTTCGAATTTTTTTAGTGGTCCCTTCTGTTTCGAATTAGCCAGGTTCAACTGTATTACTATCATTATTTGGAATAATAAGGTTTCCAATAAATAGGATGTGCATCTTTGTTAATCTCTGGTTAAGGAGAAGTCCAGGCTTACGCCTTAATTTCACCAAGGCAAAAAAAACATTGTTATTATTATTATTGTTATGATTGTGTTTACATATAAACCAAGCGGGTAGTAAGACACGATGGAGAAGGAAAGAGTTTTTTTGCAGGAAAACTATTTTCAAGATCTTGATTATAAAAATGTTGTTTTGAAATAAACATTGTCGTGGAACTTTTCTAACATTTAAGTTGCTTTATAAATGTTTTTCATATCTCATAATTACAGAAGTTTATTGATATTTTACAAGAACATCATTAAAGCTTCAATGAATACATTGAAATTGTTTTTCATAACAATTTAAAAACATAGAAAATCCTTGAAATAGTATTTATTTTAGAACAAAAGTTTGTTGATAAATAGATTACGAATTTCTTCCAAACAAAAGAATAACATGTTAAAAATAAATCAACCTTTGCCTAAGTAGCCTTTAACTTACTTTGATTAGTGAGTCTGTCTTTATTAGGAGCAATGTAGGAAGGCCTGACAGTTATATATTCATACGTCAAGTCATGTGATCTGTATTTGTCACTTTTGATACCTATAACCTTGGTGGCTGCATGATCTAAGGCGTCACTATCGTGTTGGACTAGACGACCGATGACAAGTAGATCGAACTTCGAATCTTGGTATGGTGTACTGAGAGTCTTTTTCAAAATGGCTTTCCAGTCTCCTTCCACGCAAATGCGGCTACATTTACTCCAAAATCAACCTTCCTCATCCTTAACTCATCAGCGTAATTAGTAGGCCTATATATGCGCATAGCTTGAACAGGTAGTAAGACGCAGTGCAAAAAAATAATATTATTTGAGGTATTTAATATGCACCTTCTAAACCGACTGATTATATCAGCACATAACGTATTTAAACTAATTTAAATTTAGAACATGCACAACACCCAGACCCCTGGCCGTTATTTCATCAGTCCAAAAGGGTTAATCCCTATTTCACTAATAATAAATTTTTCAGCCATGCTGGAAACAGAGCCCGGTAAACTTTATCAATAAACAGACACGCTACCAGATGAACTAAAATTTAAGATTAAATAGTAATAGTAATAATATAGTAAATAGTTATAGATATTGACATAAAAAAATTCTTTTCTCTCAAATCTCCTTATTGCCAAGTTTTATTTTAGTAAGTTAAGATTCTAAAGTCTAAGTTTCATTTTTATGTGAAAAATTGATCAATAGGGAAATTGAAGCTGGCCCATTTACAAGGATAGGCTGAATTGATGACAAGGGCTCTGGTTGTTGTGTATCTTTGTAATTCATGTGCTTTTACTTAAAGTTGTTTCAGAAAGTCCACGTCCTAATTAAGATAGTGCTTGGAGAGAAATCAAATTTGTATCTAATTTAATATATTATATTAGTTATAACATATACATACTAAACTAAATAAACAAATGGTCTTCCATTTCCTTAATTTCCTTAACGTAAAGACCTAGTGAGACTATGATATACAGCGTCCATTAACTATTCACCCCACTTTACTTATTTACTCAATGGCACCAGAAAGGCGAAAGTTCATTGCCGCACTTATAAAATTATGCCACCTATCCTTATCTTGAACTAGTTCTCTCCAGTCCACCTCATTACACGCTATCCCTATCTTGAACTAGTTATCTCCAGTCCACCTCATTACACGCTATCCCTATCTTGAGATAGTTCTATCCAGTCCACCTCATTACAACCTATTCCTTACACCGTATGTCATTCAGGTCCATTCTAATGTTATCCTCCCATCTACGTCTAGGTCCTCCCAATGGTCTCTTCCCATTGGGTTTGCCAGTCAATATCCTGAACATAGTCCTAGATTATTGAATTTTCTCTGCATGTTTTTCCCACCGTAATCTTTGAGATTTAATTATCTTAACAAGTTCTTGTGTAGAAGCTATTTAATTAATTATTATGTAACATCATCCACTGTCCAGTATCTTCATCCCTTTTTTGTATCAAATATTTTCCAAGACAAATTTTTGAAAGCCCTAAATTTATTTTCGTCATGTAAGTTAAGAGACCACGTTTCACAACTACAAAGAACAACTGGTAATAACCCATGATTATGATTTAATAAAATAATTATTTTAGATGTTATCTTAAACGGTAGGAAATATTATTTAATAATACAACTCATAACAAATTTTCTTCTTTAACAAACTTCTAAAAACTGTTATAAGATGACTTCAAAAATAAAGAATTTATTAAGACTCTTAATAATGAGGAAAATAATTTATGGGTGACCTCTATATGTACACCCATCATTATTGACAAATAAATGAATAAACTATATATATTTAAAAACATGTGGGCCTTTTTTATTTTTAAAAATATGGGTACTACTTACTAAAATATTGAGCTGCGTCTCAGACGTTAAAAAAATATGGCGCTATTTAAAAAGGTTATTTGATATTCTTTATATCGTTTTTAACAAAATGCAGACGAAAACTATCAGCAGGATTTTGACCAGTTAACAAGTTTAAATTTTGAGCCTAAATTATTTTTTATAAAAATGTGACCACAATTCACGCGAAAATATGCACTTCTGATAATAAATAAAAAAGTTAGAAACTTAGACCTAGCTTTCCTTTATCAAATAAATTCATATAGGGTTATAATAAAAAATCTTGAGATAATGGGGGATCTTTATTATTGTTTTATAAGTCATTACACATTTTAAAGTACTTTAAACATAATTTTTTTTTTTTAACTTATCAGAACCTTGACGTATACTTTGGTGAAAATAATTTTAAAAAAATATCAAACCATTTCATAATTAATCCTGGTGTTCTAAACATCTGCAACGCTTTTCATTGCACTCCCATGTAGCACCCTTAAATCATGCAGTGTTATTTCAAATAATTCTTATTTCTGAGACTACCAAAGACTATATTTTGGCCAATGTATGTATAAAGTTGGATGACTAATTCCCTGACCTCCCACTCATCCCATCTCCACTTCCCTCCCACAAGCTCCAACCAACTGACGTCAAACGCGAAGAAACAAACAGGACTTGGTTATTTTTTTCCGCCACCGCAAATACCCCTTCGGTTTAGTGCTCGTTCATCTTCGTAAGAATACCACACGGATTGGTAAAAAGAAAAGTAGAACTTTAATATGAACCGGTGGGCACGCGGATTAGGCGTCATACGCATGTAATCAGGTATACCAGTGACAATGGAGATTGAGACTTGAGTCCCATTTTGGTGTAATTAGAATAAGTTTTCCACTCTCCCTCTACAAAAATGCTGATATTTTTTTGTACCACGTTTTACTACCCGTTTGGGTTGTACGTCTCTGCACTAATTATTCTAGTGTGATAGGGAGGAGGAAGGTTTGATTTAGAGGAAGTTCACCCGCATTTGAGTGGCGGTAGAGTGTAAAACCATTTAGGAAAAACCACCCTCAGTGCACCCGACCGGAATATAACAGTGATCTCCCTGTCATAAGCAGTCTGTATATTGAGAGATTAGCGCCTTGGACGATGCGGCCACCGAAACGGATGATATATTAAATACCGTACTTTAGAATCTACCTTCTTAAGCTCTAAAACACTAAGAGTTTTTGGTTTATTCCATATTTGAGATGGTAGTATTAAATTACATTACATTAATTGAGTATTAACGGGAATGGTAGAGCTATGAATAAATGTACCCACATCTGCGTGTAGGTAGAGTGGAAAACCATTAGTAAAAAACTCTCAGTTCACCTGGTCGGGACTCAAATTCCAACCTCTCTGTCAGCGTCAGACCAGACTATATGAGTATTTAATAACCGTTGAGCATTAATTATGCTTATGGAATAGAAATGAGGAATGTAGAAATTTAGAAGAAAGTAATAAATCATATTTATTATCAACATATCCAACCCATCTTCTCCAAAGTAAGACATTTTGGCCTGATTTTCTTACTATATAACTGGACAGAGTAGCAATATGTTTGTTAAGTTGATCACCCTGATATAAAAATATCAGCTATTGTTAAAAGAAACTCTCGTTATAAAGGACGCTCCCATACACCAGCTACTTGAGCGTTTTAAGGTGGGGATATGCGGGGCGTGAGAAATGGTTGGTGTTTTTGTAGTTCTTATATAAAAACATTTTTTGATCAAAATAAATCTAACATTGCTTCAGTATTAACAGAGTCTAATTTTCTTCACATAGTGATATCAACAGTTGTTGAATATCTGTCAAGAGCATAGAGGCATTAGATGATAAACTTTTTAAATGAAGAGAAAATAATATCATTAAATTCCAGGACACCCTTGACAGATATTTAAGAATTGTTTGAATCACCATGAGAATAAAATTAAGCTTTTTTTCTAATGGATAAATATTTTATTTATTTTGGGCCAAATTATTTTTACTATAAAAACTGCAAAAACAGTGAACTATCCTCACGGGAATGTGCAACTCTTGACACTATTCTTTACTCTTAAAATATAAATTGCCCAGGTCTGAATTGCTATTGGTGCAGCCTTCCTTGGGCCAACGTTGATAACATGTTACCATAATTATTGGTTTTGTTTAGTAAGTATTGATAATATGTATAAAAATTGACAGCCCTGGATAGCATGACTTGATGTACGAATATATTTAAATTGATTTAGTAACTTTTTTAGTTAACAGATATTATTTTTCCTATCAAAATTATCGCATAGAAGAAGGTTCTTTATTTCAAACACTGACTAAAAATATAATTAAAATAATTTGATAACACGTCTTTTTATTGATATTAGAGTATTACTAAGCAAATACAAATTATTTTCAGTTAGGATGACGTCAGTGACTTTCATCCAATGTTTTCAATAAATAACCCTTTATTATCTCATTCACTTACTCTCCTATCGCAGATGAACTATAGTAAAAGTTTAAACACCCTTTCCAGCCCAAATTAACCAAGGTATATTCAAAGATTTTTTTTAATTTATTAAAAAATCTAAATAGCTCTATAGCTTACAAAAAAAATTGTTAAAATAAAAATATTTTTTTTAAAGATGTAACCATTAATTGGCTACCTTAAGTATTGATATTTTTAAGATTAAAAATTTTTATAAAATTTCAAACATTAAAAAATCAACGTAGCCATATGTCTACACTGGCTGAAAAGGGATCACCTTAGCCGCATGGTATAGCGAGCAATTCTCGCAGTAGATTAGACTAACGATCAAGGTTCGAATCTTTGTCGGGTGTACTGAGGGTGGTTTTACCTATATGGTTTTCCACTCTCCTAGCACTCAAATGCGTGTAAACTTCCAATAAATATAACCTTTATCCCTAAAACCATTCGTGTAATGAGTAAATAAGCGTATAGCCTGAACGGGTAGTAAGACGCGGTGCTAAAAAAAATCATTAAGACCATCCAACCTGAGACAGCCCCAAGGGAGGTGATCCTGGTGAAATTACAACCTACCCTAATAATTACTCTACATTTTCAAACAAGTTGTTTTTTATTTCCTGTCCCTCTGTGCCGTGCGCGCCCCATAAATCCGTGCCGGCAACGTTTTGCTCGGGTGACTGCAGTCAGCAATAGTCAGCGAGCTGGGAACAGGTCACACGGGGAGGATTGCGGGTTGGTTTGCGGGTCGACGGGTTTACGAGGTCTCCCATAGCTGTTTATCAATGGTTGAGACTCAGAGGCAGGGGTGTAATGGCATAATTATAGTGGCCCCAGTACTACAAACATGACACCCTTTAACATACACCCATAAACACCACTGAATCTATGTTTCAGGGTAGGCTCAAGTGGTGAGGTGAAGTAGTTATAATTTTATCATTACTAAATTTAATCCCGAGGCAAAAATATTAGAGTGAGTGATTATACTCGTCAGCGGAAAATGGGAAGTTCCATCATCTAATAATGACGAGGCCTCGCAGGGTAAATAAGGTATTTTCTTCTCTCTATTTTTAGTTTTTACATTGGCGTCTTTAGTCTGATAGTGCTTAGAGTACTTAAGTGTGTCAATTTATGACACAACCCGGTTCATGATGTCGCTTCTAATTCACCAAGCTGAATCTAAGCTACGAGGAACACAAGCTCAAGATAATCGTCGATAGGTCCCAGCATCAAAACACTTTTATGAACGCAGCCTTATATTTATTCCGATGAATCCAGTTTTACTAGAGCAATAAAGTGAATGTGCAAGTGTTGATGAACGAGCCAGCATTATCAGCGAACATTTATAATGCCGTGGCCGCACTCGTATAATTCTTCATTGTCGACAACAAAGGGCGGCCGGTGGTTTTAGCGTACATGCAGCTACACTGCTTCAGCAATGAACTGATTACAGATTCCGCCATTGTTTTACTGTTACATATGATATGGCCTTCCATCTTATTATCTGTTATCAAATATATTATACAATAAACAGAGGAATTTTATGGTTGTGTGCGTACTATATGAGAGTATTACGAAGAGATAATTAGGATATTAAAGTTTTAGCTTGCCAAGAGAAGCATAATAATACTCGTATATTTCCTTTATGATCAAACTAAAACCAGACGTTCCTTTGCCACTTAATCTCGATATTTAACAGCTCGTATTCAAAGATGGACTTTTGGTTGGAAGAATAGTTTAGAAAATTCAAACATATTTCTTTGCGGCCAACAATGATAACATTTTACTTTATTATTAGTGTTGTTTTATAGGTATTGATAATATCAATCAAAAGTGACAACTGCATTAATTATTAATGTATGGATATATTAAAATTGTTTTAGTAGCCTTAGTAGCTAACAGATACTGTTATTACTAAAATCAGCCTATAGGTTACTTTCTGGGTTGGAAAATATTAATATTTCAGTAACTTATTAAAAACTAATCATGATTGTGACAATACTATATTCATAGTTAATTTAAAACATATTTATTTAAAAAGGTTAAAACAATAACATATCAAAAAACTAAAACATTTAAGTTTAAGCTAACATTTCGTTAAGAAATAAATTATTAGAACTACATTTGTTATTTAAATTTACTAATGTAGATAGTATGGAACAAACAATATTTTCCAACCAAGTACATTAGTTGAATAGTACATAGCAAAATTGTATATACTAAGCTTGTGTTACGATTGTATTTATAGATTTGATATGATATTTAGAGAATCAAAAAAATTGAAGTTATGAATTAAAATGCTCCCTTTCTCTTTTTATAAGTTATCTGATGATCAGAGGCCTTATTTTTGACTAGTTTCGATCATCTTAAATCATCATGTCTTTTATATTTTGAAGACAGATGCTAGTGCCTTTACAGCAAATTGAAAAAATTAAATAAAACTACAGCTAGTTTTGTGAGACGTATGAATAGAGTTGTTATGATCATTAAAAAATATATCTGGTGGCTTTATAGTTATCTGCAGCCTATATTATGAAATGATAAAATACACTCCATTAAGAAAGTATTTTTATTTTAGAAATTTTACTCTGATATCATAAATGAGTTTAGCTTTCTACTGACAGGTTTTGCTAAAGATACACCTCCATACATTATTTTTGTTGTTATCTGAATGAATCCGGTTAGTAAATAAAGTGATAATTTAATTATGTATTTTTCATCTAGTTTTTATACTAATAAATATAAATAACGTATTATTTCCAGATGCTGGTTTGATAGTGTTTTAAAAGGAGGTATTGTATTGTATTACAATAAAATACATGACCCACTTCGGTGGCAGCGTGGTCTAGCACGCTACTCTCATAGTAGACTAGAAACTGCCGATGACGGGGAGATAGAGGTTTGAATCTCGTTTGGATGTACTGAAAGTGGCTTTTCCAAAATGGTTTTCCATTCTCTCTCCACGCAAATGCTGGTACACTTTTATGTAAATATAATCTTCCTCATCATTAAAACCAGTAGAAGGATTAGTACATAAGCGTATAACTGGTAGTTAGACGCAGTGTTAAATAAAAATATATGCATATCTATAACACAGGATCACATATAATTGAACTTTGGGTTGGTTGTTTGCTACTCTTTTAGTTTTTACTATGCCTCTCACTTCCCGTCCGACTATACGCATTAGTGAGTAAAGTATTATTTAAATAAACTGTGCCTGTGCCAGCATTTGGACGAAGAGAGATTGGTAAGCCAGCAAAACCCCAACCTCCCTTTCATCGGTAAATCAGACCAGACGAGCATGACATCTATCCCACGTACCCATCAGTAAATAATTGTACACATGATGACAATAGAATTATTATTATTATTATTATTATTATTATTACCGCGTCTTACTACCCGTTCGGGTTATACGCATTTACGCTAATGTGTAATGGTAGGGTGATTGTGAGACGAAATGGAGGACCTACAGTTTAACGTGGAATCCAAACCACGGTGGAGGCCTGGAATTCCACACATTCACAAGTTGTGATTAATACACGTCTTGTCAGAGGTGAAGTAAGGGTTTGGCAATCAGATAAATCTGTGCCGGGACCAAGGATTGAACCCCGGACCCTCAGCACAGAAGTCTGACACCTTACCCCTAGACCACCAGGTTACCGACAGTAGAATTAATCTCGAGATTATAGACGTCAGTATTTTGCATTGATGTTCAGTATTATATGAATGATAAGAGTTCTTACCAACTGCTCAGTAAACGTTGAAAGTTTTTTTCTAATATCGTATGGCATTACTGACCGGAAGGGACATGGCATCCGGTTCACTCGCCTTATGTGTAGTCTATTAGCCTCTTTGGTGGTACAGAACGTTGCCTGGGGCACACCATAGGAGGTTGTCTACACGTCGTACTCTCAATGAGTTGATGTGATGTTACTGAACATGGAGGTGTGGGCCAGTGGAAGTCTTAAATCTAACTTAAGCCCGATTTACCAACCCCTGGTAACCGTTGGGATAATTCCCCTTAAGAAAAATACACCCAAAGTACCAGCCGGGAATCGAGCGGGGGAAATACAAAGTAAAATTACGTGGGTGCATATTGGTGTTATATTCATTACGTCATAGAGTTGAGGCTTTGAAGTACGTGTCATTGTCTAGTAACATTCATACAATATTAATGTTACCTAACAAACACGTGCTCCTTTTTGTTATAAGCTTGCGTCAGCCAGACAAACGGAAACCGTTCTCAATAATATAACAAAGTTGTTATTTCAATCAGCTTAAGTTGTGTATAGTTACACAGCAGTGTTATGTAACCAAGAAAAAAACATCGAAATAAAGACCCGCTGTCTTTTAAACTATTAAAATTGTTGAAACTAGGACAGTAGCAGTTGGAAGGGCGTCGCGACAGGACTATAATATGCTCTTGTCCCCAGTTCAAGGTAGAGTTACATCACGGTTGTAAACGTACAGAAGAACTGTTTCGTAGAACGACTGACTTGGACTAACGACCGTTCTTAGACTTAATCCATAATAACTGACTAGGTCTATAACACATCTTGTACTATAGCTTATGATAAAACTCAGAATATCTCCAGGGTGATAAGTGTTAACGCTCCTATCCGACAATCCCTCCCTGCACCAAAGCCATCCTGACAAATTGCCCATCGGATAGGGACAGGGTAGTGACATACGGATATGCCATACGAAGAGCACGTCGTTTCAGAAATGTTGTGTGAAAAATACATATATCCGTGAAAGATGGATGGACGTAGGGATATAGGACAAGTCTGTATGATTATAGCTGAGAGATGCTTATCGTGTGGTTATAAACCACCGCAAACATCACAGCGCTCTAGTGGCCGTAGTTTGTACTCATTGCTAGGGAGTCTTGGGAGAGCTATATGGATGAATGGGGCTCAAACTTAGACAGATACACAGTTATTTAAGTTGGTAGACCCGAGTTTCAAAACCCCATTCGGACAGATTCTTCAAATATGCAATGCAAATATGCAAAAAATTGTTTATTTCCAGGAAATGCTCCCACATTTGCTTGATCACAGGATGAAATAAACACATAAAATCCAGTCAGGATTCCAACTTTCTTACCCTGGTCCGTCACTTCAACATCCCCCTCTCCCTCGGTCACGTTATGCCGTAATATCTCCACCTGCTATTCTGTCCAAACTTAAAACATACACTTTCCCTTATGAGAAAAGTTGAATGTAAGCTTCCACCACTGACCCATATTTTGTAACGCAGCTTACTGCAGATCCCCCAACGTTATACGTAGGTGGAGAAGACAGATAAAAAGGGGTCGTACACCAAAAGGATCAAGTTTTCAACCGGGTCGGTCGATGGAAGGAAGATTAAACACAACAAACACACAATATAAATAATAAACAGCAATAGGAGATGCATTATTCCCTATTTCAATGCTTCTCCTTTCTCTCTCTATACAGTATGAGTGTTATAATGCCCTGTATAAAATTACCAAAGAAAAAATACACAAAACAAGTTAAATAACAATATTGTATTCAATCAATTAAGTTAGTTATTTCAACTGAACACGACTGAAAGTGAATTAATTCCCCCTTAATAAAGTAAACTAAATTACTAATCACAAAATTAATACAAAAGTATAGAAAATTAATATATTAATAAATAAAGCTAATGAAACTTCATACCATTCATAAAATAACTAAAGGCACATTAATATTCTATTAAGTTAGCTACATAAGTAGTTTATAGCCATAAATAGACAAAATCGCACTTTATAATTATTACATTTAGAGGAAATAAATATAAAAATAATAAATATTCACGAGTAAACCCAATATTAAAATTATAAGGTCCATACGGTTAATATGTTCTGTCATGTTGTGTGTGAGATTATAAATATACTATTATGTATAAGATGCACTTTAAAATAAATCAATACTAAAATATATAAACACTATATTTCGTGAAACTAAACAATTTAATAATCTAATTTCACCTAAGAAATTTATAGAATAGGGCGCATCTATATTTCAGGAAGGTACAAGAATTCTTGGTACGGTATATATTAATATGTTAAATATATACTATTTAAATATTATTAAGAATTGGAGTATATTTCCCAGTCAATGAAAGTGTTTCATAAAGATAATTTGTGATTTTATGATTATTAGTTTTATCGTGTTTTTTTTTATGTTTGTGCTTTATTAAAAAGAGTTTGGTTTAGTTTGTGGCTTCGTTTTTTGTTTGGTTCTTGCTGTACCGATAACGAGGCAATAAAATAAGAGAGGAAATGTTGTTTCTCTTAAAATATACAACCAAGAAATTGTATATATAGATGTAAATTAATACGTCCTTTGACTCAAAATAATATTACATTTCACTCATCAACAACATTTTATTTGGTCTAAGTGGAGTCAATAATATATAAGTATTGGATGGCTAGCAATTAAATAAAAGTTAATAAAATTGAACTAAGCAAATAAAATTTGCATAAATTAATATAAAGATATTTTATATAGTTCTGTATGCAATTGATGACATTTATGTTAAAAAAAATAATATTTATTATCTACAGTTATGAATGTCCGATTATTTTCCAATAAAAAGTTGTTTATTAAAACGTTTTTTGGTCCATTATAAAATATCAAAGTAGCTTTTAATAAGTTGTTTCAAATATTTCTTGGCCGAGTCTGTAATTTTTTATTTTACAAAGGAAAATAACTAAACCGTATTAATTTGAATGGTGTTAAGTACTAGAAATGTATATACTTAATACAAAAAAACTCAATTTAACCATTTTCTTTTTACCGTGAATCAGGTTTCTTAAGCAAATGTATTTAATTTTTGTATTATTTTTTTATATCATAAATTGGGATATTATATTTTCAACGTCACTTTAAACGAAAAAAAAGTATTATATTGCACTAGTGTACGCTGTCAATTTTTAATATCCATTCCAAAAATTATTTTTATCAACTAAGATGTGAAAACAAAGTCTAACTGCTGAAGTTTTAGCTGATACTTTCCTTCGAAGTCCGTACTGCATCTCTGATAAAAACTAGGTCATTAGACTGTATCTAGTCTACTTTTGCTACATCTCTGCAACGCACGTTGCGTTTAAATCTATCTCACGGGGATTTGAGGTAAGCCGTGTTACAAAATGTGTTGGCCTGAGGTGCGAAGAAGATCCACAAAAGCAATAAAGTTAAGTCATGAGAAATCGCGTGAACGGATACAACAACAGTGCCTTTATGGCGTTACAACATCAAATGTTCAGAGAATGTAATAATATGTTTGAAATATTGAGAAAAATGTGCTGTGTATATTACACCTTTTATTAATAAATAATGTTACGGGGTGGATGGGTCACATTATGATAGCAATTTCATGGGTTATAGAATGATGTTATAGATGGCAAAGTTGAAGGGAAAAAAAGGATTAAGAAGACTAAGAATGCAACTGATGGAGTACCTTAAACAAGGAATAAGGTTTAAGTTTGAGGATTTAAAAAAAATACACTGGTTTCAATTCGTAAAACCTAATTATTTCTTTCTCACTTAATCCATCAAATATGTATTATATTTAAGTATTAGTTACTATTTAACAATGACAAACCTTGTGAATATTCTGTGAATCATGTTTGTATTTCCTCCATATGTTTGTAGTGAAGGTTTCGATGCTGACGCAACGGGCCCTGTAAATACTGTAAATAGCATCAATGAACACAACAAAGAGCAGCAGTCGAAAACTAATACTACGGGGCTAAATTTGGGTCAAAGACCTCTTTTGTTCAACCGAAAATCAAAATATTTATTTCCAAAATGGACATATCATATGTCCCCATTATCGGATTGTTCTTGAGAAAGAGGAATGACTATATTGTATTACAGTTTACATTCTCCTTTTCTCCACGTTCACAAAAGGAAAAAAGGGGAGAGAATATAGTTAATACGGACGTCTCCAGTTGCTTCAAAAGAACGAGTCAAAATTGTCGACTTCAATAAAAAGAGATAAACCCTTGGCATGAAGTAAATACCCTCTCCCACCCTCTTCTGTCGTATAGCGCCTCCTGCTTTTAGCCAAATACTCGCGAGCTTTGTGTTGTGTTTGCTGAGAACCGAAGAGTAATGTTAAAACGAGACAATTTTAAGTTCAAAACAATAATCTTTAACTTTTATATTTAGAAGTATTTAAAGGACACTTTCTGAGTATATAAGCTATAGTTCGGTGGGAACTTGGTCTAAACGTCTGGTTTGAAAGTGATAGGTACATGGATCGAATCTCTGACATATATTGTTACCCTAATATTTTATACGATATAAGATCAATTGGATGGTAAAATAATGATCGTATAGGGTGATTTTCATTTCATTTCGTTGGTTTTTAATTGCTGTCTTATATATTGTAAGATATTGTACTTTTCTTTTACAAACAACAGAATTACACACCTAACAGATGGAACATGATAAAAATAGAATAAGAATTGGAACCTTTCTCCCAAAGGAGAGATTACATTTTAAAACAAGAGCGTCTACATTTTAAACAATAGTCATGTTACACCACATTTTAAACAATAGTCATGTTACACCACATTTTAAACAATAGTCCTGTTACACTACATTTTAAACAATAGTCATGTTACACCACATTTTAAACAATAGTCCTGTTACACTACATTTTAAACAATAGTCCTGTTACACTACATGTTAAACAATAGTCATGTTACACCACATTTTAAACAATAGTCCTGTTACACCACATTTTAAACAATAGTCATGTTACACCACATTTTAAACAATAGTCCTGTTACACTACATTTTAAACAATAGTCCTGTTACACTACATTTTAAACAATAGTCCTGTTACACCACATTTTAAACAATAGTCATGTTACACCACATTTTAAACAATAGTCCTGTTACACTACATTTTAAACAATAGTCCTGTTACACTACATTTTAAACAATAGTCCTGTTACACTACATTTTAAACAATAGCCCCGTTACACTACATTTTTAACAATAGTCTATTTACACTACAGTTTAAACAATAGTCTATTTACACTATATTTTAAACAATAGTCCTGCTACACTACATTTTGAAAACAAATGACCGTTTTGCTTGGCCCAACCCCTCTTATTATCTCTATTGGACCACGTCTTACCGGTCACTTAATTTCAACCCTTCGTCACCTTGTTTGAATTCAAACCAATGGCAACCTGCCAATTCAAACCGTAAATAAGATACTACAAGCTTCTTTGTCTCTGTTTCCTGTCAGCTAGGCCAGCAAGGAAGTGAGGACACAGAGAAATGAAACAAATCAACTGTCTTCCACTTTCCCACTATTGACACAAATTACCAACCAAATGTACCTCTCAATGTTCTCAGCCTGGTGTTCACTAAAGGTAACCTTCCCACCACTCCATCCCCACCGATACCCACACCCTACCTACCCCCATTCCCTCCCACACATAAATATGGATACATTTATTCCAAAACCTAATTTGATCATCTCTCTACCATTAGTATAGATAAATTCATACATCTTAGACGGATGAAGATAAGTGGTGTAAAAAAATTAATGTTTCAGTACACGATCTACAAACTTAATTATCTCCGGTACAGATACAGCATTTAGTCCCGTAGCTATTAATTAATTACTTTTAAAGTGGAGACTCCATTTACACGCATTTTATATATATATGCAAGTGTAAAATAATTTGACAAGGATTAGTTTAACCAAAATTTTGAAGTAATGTATATGTTCAAAAGTTGTATAAAAATAGTTATATCCATTATTTTTGTATTGAACACTATTTTAATTCAAATACATAGTGTGTCCTTAGTAATGTTGGTAGGCCTCAAATAGTTTAAATTTTTTAAATTAAAGAATTCAGAAAGGAGCGGAAAACTAATTTTAAAAATTTACTGATACCAAAATATAAATTTATAAGTATTATTGATAAATATATAAGCTATATATGTCTTTAACAAATTAAGCTATGACCGTAAATTATTACAAGGACATTATGATAAAGATATATTTCAATATTTCAATTAAAATATCACTTATGAAATTTTAGTTGAATAACGTAGGCCTACATTAATACAACTTTTAAAATTCCATATTGATTGTGTACATTTTTTATTTATTGATACTTGCATATAAAACATTTACGTCACATTAGTAAAGATTTAATAAAAACAATACCCTCTTCGATGGGAACATGGTCCAAATGTTAGATTTATTTTCTGGTTTATCATTGACGGGGATATTGGAGTTCAAATCCCAGCTGGTTATACTGAATGTGGTTTTTGCTAAATTTTTCCTCTCCGTCTCTCTGCGCAAATGTGGGTACATTTCCTTTAAAATTATTTCTTCTCTAACACTACGGTGTTAGCTTGGAAAAATATATTTATGAACGGTTACTAAGAAGCGGTGGAAAAAAACAAGTAAAATATCAAATTATTTATATAATTTATAGAGCTGTTATCTATTTAATAAAAGCCATGTAGTGTTCATCTATTAAGAGATTTTCTCAAACTTCCCGATAAAGTACAAAGCTGAGGCATCACACATTGATTACTTAAGTGTTGTTGCTGTATCTACACCTCAAGGTCAAGACAATGACCAAGATAATTATATTATCGACTCTGTCATAGATAGACTTTCACCTATTTAGATATAATATTCATATTTTTAAATTTTTCACTAAACCACCTTTATCATGAGATAAAAAATAATCGTTGTGTATCTTATTTACTGTTGTATTATGATAACGTGATTCTAAATTGTGTTAATGTTAAAAAGAAAGAAAATATATTTTAATGTTTCCGTATTAATCAGTCTTACGTCATGTTGGGAAATTTTAGGTCGTTAGTAACACACCTGAGGAGAGGTTAAAAAAGAGACTTTTCTAATGTAGCTCTCATAAGAATTTACCAACACAACAACAACAAAAATGTATTAATCTTTTTCCGTTGTGGAGCCAAGAGGGAATGAATAAATTTGTATAAGGTTTTATCTGAAGCTTTTAAAAAAATCTTTCTCTACGAGCTCCAAATGCAAAGTGTCTTGTATAATATATTCGCTTAAAAGCTGCACAAAGCTTTTAACATTTAAATTATAAATGGCAAAGGAATCTATATGCTTCAGCTATGGTCCAATTTAGGATATTGCTAATTCCTCAATTTAAGTTTATTTGGCTTACAACGTTTTTGACACCAAACACTTTAGATTCTTTAAAAACATATTTTAGAAAGAAGGAAATTCATTCAAAAATTATGTTTGCTACAATACTCTAAATATTATGTACCTCATTATTGTTTGTTTGTTGACTGAATATATGGGAATGTTAGTTAATTAATTAGGAATTTTAATAAAATACAAAACGTTACTTCGATAGTTGAATGGATTGTAACCTTAAGACTATCAGGTAAACTAGAAAAGTAACGAGTCCAAAAAACATAGTGATTAATCTTAGTCACATATCCTAAATTAATTAAACATATATATCTATATTTAAAATTAAAGGACTCCAATGAGTTGAGTGATGTGATTTCAAACTTGGCGCTTTTTTTCAAGTAAACTGAGATATTTATCCATAATGTAACAAGCCAACAAATCGTAATTACCGATTCCGTTAAATAAAATGGATGCAGGATAGTCATTCTATCTAATTGACCCAAAATACTTATATTAAACTTGAAAAATCTAATGAATTAAAGAGCCCAGATAAACTTATCTTAACAAGCTATTTTCACATTGTGACACTATATATATATATTTTAAACATTGTAAGAAATTAGGCTAAACTTAAATTTAGAAATATGATTAAGTTCAAAAGTTTCAAAGTGAATCTAAGCCGAAACATATAATTTAGATATAATACCCACCATTGCGACCCTCTAGTTACCACCACTTCAAGTGAGGTGTTTCCTAAATCAAACGGAGAATCTGGTCAACCAGCAAAACCCTTTTGATTTTGCCTTATTTCTTTTCACTCTCGCAAATGTGGGGTGCATTCAAGCAATGGAAGGAAGTATCTGATTTGACGACCGTTTTAATAGACATTAGTGGTGATAGCCACGTGAAAGATATCAAGATTAAGATCCCAGTGAGCACGCCGTCTAAATGTAAGGCTCATCTAATTCTGGCAAGGGGATGTTGAAATCGAATCCCTGCCGTGTAAACTTTTGGTAATTCTCTGTCCAGGTGAAAAAATACAGGAACATTTTCTTAATAATCCCTACCGCACTATCATAATTAATATATACAACGTGTTTCTAAAACATTGCATCAAACTTTGGCAGGATACTCCTTGGGTGAAATTAGAATAATTCTCATAAGCAACCTAGGGTCCATCTTCAATATTAAGGGTGGTATACACCCCTAAAGACAGAGCTAAAAACGACTGTTATGTGAAATATTATTAAAACTGCTTAGGGTATTACAACGAATCTTTGTGTACTACTTATTGAAACCTTTATCATTAATAAACTGAATGTGCTGTTACCGTTACCCACCACAATCATGTAAAAAAGGGGGGGGGGGTTGTAACACATTTTTTCTAAAATAAAATATGTCAGAGTAAGTATTACCAATTTTTACTTAAGATTACAAAACAGGGAATCAAAATTAACAAAAAAGATGTCTTGGAGAAACTGTCTAGCTTTCCCCGTTTCTGAGATAATCATGCATGTTTAATTTCAAAGACAAGTGTTAATTCCTGCCAGGTAGGGAGCCAATAGAGCTGTGTTGCTTCACCCCTCCTTTCCCCCACTCTTATTATCACTATGTTCCCCTCCCTCCACGAGCAGACTGCATCAGTCCACACGACTTCACTGCATGTTGCGCGTATTACTAGTCAAATGGCAAAGTACACAAACGCAGAAATGACAGACATGGTCATGCTGTACGGTGAAGCTAGAGGAAACGCAAGAGCAGCTGCACGGTTGTACCACGATATATATCCTGCGTGACGTCAACCTTATCACCGGACCTTCACCAATGTCACTCAGCGACTTCGTGAAACAGGTACATTTCAGCTACGAGGGGGAGCTGGTCACCCGAGGAATGTTCGCACTCCAATTGTCGAAGAAGAGGTACTGAATTATGTGGATGATAACGCGTCAACAAGCACACGTGCCATTGCGCATCAAACGAATGTGTCCAATTCCACAGTATGGCGTGTAATGCATGATCAGCTGCTGCATCCGTACCACATGCGCAAGGTGCAGGCATTGGGGCCAGCAGATTATGCTCCTCGACATGAATTCTCCGACTGGTTTCTGCAGCAGTGCGGAGTGGTTCCTGATTTCTCCACTATAATATTGTTTTCCGATGAGGCAACATTCACCAGAGACGGCTATTTTAATAGTACAAATAGTCACATTTGGAATGACGTGAACCCTCATGCAACTATCATCATGGGCAACCAGCATAGATTTTCTGTCAACATCTGGGCAGGCATTGTGGGTAACCATCTCATTGGCCCTTACCTGATGCCACGACGTTTGACTGGCCACATCTACTACCAATTTCTTAAATTTGCATTGCCACAGTTCCTCGAGAATGTACCGCTCTCCGTTAGACAACGCATGTGGCTACAACATGACGGTGCCCCACCTCATTTCACAAGAGCTGTGTGTGACTACCTCAACACTGCATTTCCTGCCCGATGGATAGGAAGAGGTGGGCCTGTTGCGTGGCCACCACGCTCTACTGACCTAAATCCGTTAGACTTCTTTCTGTGGGGCTTTGTCAAAGCTTTGGTGTACGAGACAGCTGTTGAATCTGAGGAAGACCTATTAGCCATGATAGGTGCTGCATGTGATAAGGTTCAAGAAACTCCACGTGTTTTCGAAAGAGTACGCCAGGCATTGATACGTCGCCTCAATTATTGCAATAACGTTAGGGGCCACCATTTTGAACACTTGCTATGAATCTGCTTTTGAAGCTAGGAACTAAAAAATGCAATAACTACAATTTGTATTTCTTAATGTAGCTTTCAATATTCCAATGAGTGTAATGAATAAAATCCCACCCAAGTGTGAACTGTGTAAGCATAACTCTCTAATGTAATAAATAGCAACACATCGGAGCTTATGAAGAAGGAAAAGTATCAGAGTTTCTCCATCATAACACACAAACCAGCCTTGTTTACCAAATGTACGTGATACATAGTCACACGTGCCGGTAAAAATGGTTAAACGACTGCATTGCGAAATAAACCTGCAATTCTGGCTGCCTACCTGGCAGGCATTTGCACTTGGCTCTGATCTCAAACTTGTGTGATTATCTCAGTAACGGGGAAAGCTAAACAATTTCTCCAAGACACCTTTTTTGTTAATTTTGATTCCCTGTTTTGTAATCTTAGGTAAAAACTGGTAATACTTACTCTGACATTTTTTTTAGAAAAAATGTGTTACAACCACCCCTTCTTTACATGATGGGGGTGGGTAACGTTAACAGCACATTTAGTTTATTAATGATAAAGGTTTCAATAAGTAGTATACAAAGATTCGTTGTAATACCCTAAGCAGTTTTCATAATATTTCACACAACAGTCGTTTTTAGCTCTGTCTTTAGGGGTGTATAGCGCCCTTAATATTGAAGATGGACCCTAGGTTGCTAATGAGAATTATTCTAATTTCACCCAAGGAGTATCCTGCCAAAGTTTGATGCAATGTTTTAGAAACACGTTGTAAAGACGTTTAGCAAGAAAGGGTGTGGGTAACTCATCTAGTAATGGCAATGGAGGTCGGGGGTTCGAATCTCCACTCAGGTGTACTGTCACTAGTTCTCACGAAATGGTTTCCCTCTCCCTCACTCCAAGTAAACGTTGGGATATTTCCACCTTACTCCTCCACGAACAGTGGTCCATGTTGGTATGTAGGATACTTACATCCACGCATGTCAATGGACGATACCAAACTACCAATTTTATTAGACTTTTGTGGGGACTGTGGCCCCTGACTGAAGATTATAAATCACTGTAAGGCTTCCGAGTCCCTTAATTGTGCATAATCAGCGCTGTGTCAATGCTCTCTAATTGTGACATCAAATTTTCCCTTCCGTATATGTCCTACCCCCGAGGGATTTGACCCACTGAGCTCACAAAGAGGGGTATGGTGGAGTGAGGTTTAAAGTGAAAGTGGTCTTGTGGCAGCGAACCATTGCCGGCTGCTCATTGATCATACTTTACGCTAAACGGTCGTCACTAGCGATGCCGACATTTTATTAGACGTCCTGAGAGGAGTGTCCCACGCCATGGACTGCACGTTCCCACACCAATAAATAAAAATAATCCAACAAATAAACTCCAACGCCAGTCCCAATCTTACCCAGACATACGATCCAATGGCACACATAAAAAACTATTGGGCACACCTAAAAAACCTATGTGCACACATAAAAAACTAATGGGCACACCTAAAAAACCTATGCGCACACATAAAAACTAATGGGACAGGAACCAACAAGTTTGGACAAGAATAAACCAGCACAATTATAACCTACATACCAACCCAATACCCAAAGGTCTATGACGTTACACATTCCAAAATAACCCGGTTGCGACATCACACAGAGCATTGCGACATGACGTAATCATCACAATACACACTCTTTCCAGATCGGGGTCAAAGGCCATACCAGCTACTGACGCCTTTTGTGGAAATAAGAGTCAAGCTGTTTTCCTAGCTGGCGTGATCTTCCTCCTTTGAATGAATACGCGTGCTCGCAGCGATATTTTAGCCTTTAGGCAAGATTAAATTAATTGGATAATATAGTAAGATGAAGTGAATGTTTATTTGGTAAGACTTATATTTTGATATTGTAGAGGTTTATTTGTATTTAGCAAGATTTTTTCTTCTTGTTGCTTGCTAAGATCAGTTTCTAATTGCTTAGCATACGATAAAAACTTATAGTGATACGTTTTTTGTTTGGCCCTGCGATTGGGCACCAAATATGAAGATACGGATGATATTGTGAGATAAATTGTTTTTTTAGCCCTGTGATCGAGTGCCAATTATTACGATACGGAATTATTATGCCCACGTTTGCTTGGGGCGCCGATTAAAGTGATACGGTTGCGCTTTGGGCGCCAATTAGATTGATACCATTTAGTTAGCTGATAATTGCCCCGTGATCGAGCACTAATTAAATTGGTACGGAATTATTATGTGATATTTTAATTGAATAAATAAGTCTTTTAATGTTGCACATGATTTATTAAAGTGACTTTATCTTCGGTACTGAAGATATAATTTTATATGATACAGTTTAGTTGAACTACAGATTATTTCTCTGTAACATTACACGTTCCATGTTTTGAGTACCATGCTGTGTAGATTTATGTGACTACTTTCTATTTCCTACCAGCACTGTTTTAACGAGCCACGTGATGAATCGACTTATGGATTCATACGCACAAACAGCTTATATATGACTTACCCCTTCCCCCTTGGACCTCTCGTGATCAATGTCAAAACCAACTAATCGAAAGAGTCCTGGTGACAGGTGTCGTGAAGGCTAGCTTCCTATTGGGTAGAGGGAGCTAGCGTCACTTGCTTTTTTTGGTAAACACTACGGAGTTACTTTATGAAAGAAAAAATAAGTTTTAATGGTGCAATCCTTCGACATTATTTCTGAAAAGCGCGTGATGCTCCGTGGATGAAGTCTTAAAAGGATATTTTTCATATAGTACTTTAAAGAAAAATGAACTTCATCCATGACTTTTTAAATGTATGAGAGGGGTCCAAAACAGTATCATTACAAACTGTACTCTTTTGTATAGAGTCCTACTTTTTAAAATATTAAACTAGCTTATACTTATACAGTAGTAATATATTTTCATACTAAAAATACCATTATCTAGTATTTTAAGCAAACTTATGTATTTAATATTTATTATTTTTAAACCCGTATTATATGTTGGAATAGTTTACATCTTTCAGATATGTGCCAAGCTTGCATGTACATAACTTTTCCCACCACACGCTAATGATGTGAAAGCTGAGGTACTATTATATCACTATAATAAGCCCAATTCAATCAAATCCGTGATGTACGTGTAAGATTAATTTGGGGTGTTGCTTTTTGCTATTTCATGAATGTTGTTTTTCCTTTAAATACGAGGAATCCTTCAACACTGGGTTGTCAATGTTGTTATGTTACAATACTCAAGTCCTATATTTACAATCTCTCATCATAACACGAGTGAGTGGGAAAGTTTGTCAACAGGTAGCCAAAGGATGGCTAAAATAGCCTTACAGAAGATCTACAGTTCCTCCCAGTGGTGCCACTAGAAATATGCTCTTGAGGAAAAGGATCGTATAAATTATAAATGCTATTATTTCTGTACTCATTAATAAACAGAAAAGTGTATATCTACTATTCATGTGAATTATGATATACCAAGTCGTAATCATTGTCTTAAGACCTAAACAATGAATCCAAAAATTTTAATCATGATATTATATTAAAGATACACTTTTTTTAAGATAGATTTTTAAAATTATTTTCTATCTTCAAGAGAGAGAGAAATAGGGAAAATACCCCATTTTCTCATCATCTGAGTGCACCCATAGCTCTTTTTACATCGTCTTGATATTATGTTTAGGCTGTACGCATACATAAATTTCTCCGGGATATTTTAGTGAAGAAGATGTAATTTTAGTTTAAATATACCCGCATTTGTGTCAGAGGAGCGTGGCCAAACCATTTAGAAAAAACTACCCTCACTACACCCAAACGGGACTAGAACCCAAAATTATCTTCACCGGTAATCTGATCTTACACCAGAGTGACGCTTTAGACCATGCAACCCCCGGTGCATATATAATTTTTAAAGACTTTTTAACCTAGTGTAGTGTATAGGAGACCACTAAAACGTATTTCCCAGACACTACAAAGCGTGCACAGTGACCAAACTAAGACAGGGATTTTGACCTAATTCAGGTTTGATTACTCGTCGTTTGATACATCATAATCATATAAACGAATTGATTTAAGGAAGAAGGCATTAAATGGGAAATTATGAAAGAAATCACAAGAATTTTCTTGAAAGTAAGGAGTAGACCACACTGAAGTGAAACCAGCCCACTCATTCTATTAGGATATAATATATGTTTGGAGCTGAGTTTTTGACTAATTAACTAACTAAACAGTTGTGTCCATAAACTTCATCAGAGGTTGTTGTTAAACTTAATACCTCTGCATGGTCAGAGTATATTGTAGAGTTCGGATAATCTACCTATAGACAGTTACCATGTACAAACTTTCATATTTTATAAATAATTGTATATTTTGTATTTCATGTTATTAAACTAGATAGCTATAGAATAGTAAACATCTCTCGAATTATTTAAGTGTGTGTCTGTGCTACCACCCTCTAAGAACTGGCGACTGGTCAAAACATATATATATATATATATAACATTACGATCAAGTAACAATATTTGTGTGGCTATAAAGGAGTCCTCATCTATACATCCTACTCTCATTACTCCATGCCAAGAGCTAAACCTGATAAACAACAACCGAGTGAAACCAGTGCAATCTGTCGGGATATAACTCTACCATCAGCTAACAATATCTGTGTGGGTATGAAGGAGTCACTCAGCTATACATTCTACTCTCATTACTCCATGCCAAGAGCTAAACCTGATAAACAACAACCGAGTTAAACCAGTGCAATCTGTCGGGATATAGCTCTACTATCAGCTAACAATATCTGTGTGGGTATGAAGGAGTCACTCAGCTATACATTCTACTCTCATTACTCCATGCCAAGAGCTAAACCTGATAAACAACAACCGAGTGAAACCAGTGCAATCTGTCGGGATATAACTCTACCATCAGCTAACAATATCTGTGTGGGTATGAAGGAGTCACTCAGCTATACATTCTACTCTCATTACTCCATGCCAAGAGCTAAACCTGATAAACAACAACCGAGTTAAACCAGTGCAATCTGTCGGGATATAGCTCTACTATCAGCTAACAATATCTGTGTGGGTATGAAGGAGTCACTCAGCTATACATTCTACTCTCATTACTCCATGCCAAGAGCTAAACCTGATAAACAACAACCGAGTGAAACCAGTGCAATCTGTCGGGATATAGCTCTACCATCAGCTAACAATATCTGTGTGGGTATGAAGGAGTCACTCAGCTATACATTCTACTCTCATTACTCCATGCCAAGAGCTAAACCTGATAAACAACAACCGAGTGAAACCAGTGCAATCTGTCGGGATATAGCTCTACCATCAGCTAACAATATCTGTGTGGGTATGAAGGAGTCACTCAGCTATACATCCTACTCTCGCTACTCCATGCTGAGGGCTAAACCTGATAAATGGGGCACCAAACTGCATCGGGTTTTATTTATTGGAAGTACTCGTTGGTTTTGGTCGGACGATGAATGCGGTCGTATTTCGCCGGTGAAAAGATCGGCGGTCATGTTGGCACATTTACATTTAGGGTCCGGGTATGGGCCGACTTCTCCAGGATTTGGAGAAAGGGGGTGGCGTGGGAAATAATGGGATTTCACATGAGATTGCGCCATTCCTCCAGAAGAAATGTAGCTTCGAGATAAGAAGTGATATTTCTACATCACAGGAAGAAGAAGCTGGATGTGATATACAGATAAAAATAATTACAAAATGCTATAGTGTTAGGTAATCTCAACAAATAATAATTAATTGATTCTTATTTAATTATGGAAGACACGCATCAGTAGGGACGTGGACTAAGTGTGAGGATAATTTAATCTGGTTTGTAGGCTTTGAGAAGGTCTGAGATCGAATCCTGGCCTCTGTTTTACCTTAAAAGGTTCCCCCCCTCCCCCCACCACCATTCAAGTGATGCTACATATTCTATACATTCGACATTTCTCATTCTTACCCTATTGTCGTAATTTCCTATTCTGGATTGACACATTATATTTCCACAGAAATTTTATAATCTCCATCCTGGCAGGAAGATCGACCATTTTTGTATATAAGCTAAATAACCTGAGCTGAAAACGATTAAATAAATTGCTTGGCAAAAAAAAAAATCTACTTCAAGATAGAAAAAAATAATTTTGTGTCAATGTAAAAAATTTTAGAACTATTTAAGAATTAATTTTTTTTTTTCAATTTTATAAGCGTATAACCCGAACGGTTAGTAAGACGCGGTGCTAAAATTAAATTAAAATTAAAAATTAATTAAATTAAATTTTATAGGCATAAAAATTATTCACCAAATAGTATCTAAATACAGTAAATGACGTGGGAAATTCTACCCTGACTTACCGTAACGTTATGTAGAAAAAAACCTTAAGTTAATTTTGTTTTCCTCCGCCACTTACCCTTCCCTATTTTGGAGTTTTAATTTCGGACAACCGCAATAAAAATATAACTTTATGTTTGCTCCACATATTACTCCGTATCTTAATGTAGTACGTATTCAAACACACTAATGTGCTTAGGATCGTGAGGGTAGAATTTAGATTAAAATGTTCCCGTGGAGGGAAGACGGGTAAATCACTTAGAAAAATAACACCCTTAGAACCCCCGGTTGGAATTCGAACACCAAACTTCCTGTAGCCGACAAACCAGATTATATGAGCCCGACATACAGTCCATGTAGCCACTGATGCAGGTAAGATACAACTTCTCAACCAATTTGATGAATATTTTTACTATCTATATCTTAATCCATCTTATATCATGATAAATTATTGTAATCGGGAAAATGTTCTAACTCTAAATTATGGTAAATCTAGACTTTATGTGTGAATGAACCCAAATAAATGGTACTACACAATCTCACAAACTTTCTCATATTTTGTATTTTTTATTTTAGCACCACTTCCTACTACCCGTTCGGATTATACGCCTATGTACTAATTACACTAGCGGGTTAGGGATCAGGAAGGCTAAATTTAGAGTAAATTCACCCGCACTTACGTGGAAGGAGAGTTGAAAACCATTTAGGGGAAACAACCCTCAGTTCACCCGACCGGGATCAAACCCTTATCTCCCATCCTTTGGCAGTCTAGTCCAACATGAGAGTAGCGCTTTGGACCACCACGGAGAAAAATTTCAAAAATGTAGGTTACAATAAACTACCCTTAAGTAAGTTTTCCTCATAAAATTAAACACATCATCTTTTTAATCACAGTAAACTCTCTTTATATATTTTTTTAACTGTAACGTATAAAAGAGCTAGCCTGATATATTATTTGTTTGTTCGCCACAATTAGTGTGATATTTTATATAATTATTGAATTGGTTTCAAGTTTGTTATTCTGTATTATAATAATTAAAAAGGAATAATGTCTTATTTAAGAAAACAAAAGTTATGGTGTTTTATAGTTTTTATTTTAGTAGATAAACAGTTTTTTGATAGATATCTCACACGTTGTAGATTTTAATAAGAGCCCAACTATTGCGTTATATACATGATAATTCCCGACACGTGAGATTTATAACACAGATTAATATGTCATAGACTCAACCTTCACGGCTCCTCGTCAGGAAGGCAAGTGAAGAGAAGATGCGTACCTTGAAGTAGATATATCTAGCGACATTTCCTTCTCGAAACTTCCCAAAAGAAAAAGGGTGTGGTCATCCAGGTGCGTTTCTGTTTACAAGACAGAGTTGGCTTTTCAAACAGAGACGTAGAAAGATGTCGCCATACCTTGCAACTTAACAACTTAACAATAATATATCTTACTACTCGCTCTCATTTATAATATCGTAATTTTGAATATAGATGTGAGTAATAAATTATTGAGATGTATAATTTTATATCATTACAAAACCAAATTGTTCAAATATTTTAACAAATTCATATATTTGTAAGCTATCATAAATTGTTGAAAATTTTATTCTAATCTATAATAAATACACAATATAAGAAATTGTGTGCGATTGTGTCGTGCCATTAATTGTATTATACGTACTGACACTTCAGTCCAATGAAAATAAGTATAGTCAGTGTTGTCAGCCTTTTATTTACATAAAATTATCTGTGTTTTTCAAGTTTTCCAGAAGGAATTGCCCTTTTTTTTCCTAAGAAAATTTACATACAGAGTAGTATAGAAGAATAAAATTGCATTTAAAAAACAACTGACTATTGTGAAATCATGCCATAAGTGATAGAACAGGGTTGTTGAACGTTGATGAGTAAATTATACAGCTACTACACAACCCAATGTTTCAAGAGGATAAGAAGTGATGAAAAAATACCTTTTGAATAAACGTGCTTATTTCTTCAGTTCACTATTTCTTCCATGCAAAGACCTACTATTTAAAGCTTTTAGTTTACTCTCACAAATTCAAAAATATTTCTGTTTTTTTAACTCCCATATTCTTACCCGGTTTTCATGGTGCCTGGCAAACCAAATAGTTCTTAGATGGTTTTGTCATCTATTTACAGCTTATTTATTTTTAAATATAAAATCCATTTTCATAAGTTACTTTCAGTAAGTAGCTTTACCCTAAAAAAAGAGTCTTATATCTCGATTTTCCCAAATCATAGTGAAGCTAGCTATTTACAAGGCTTCCTCTACTATGATGACAGTAAATTGTAAGTTAGTACCCTGAGATACTATTGAATTTGTAAAAAAGAGAACCTTAAGGCACGCACTTCCTGATTCGACGGAACGGTTGAACGACTCAGGAAATGGAGCTCATGCAAGCTAGCAATAATTCTTGCTTCACAGTGGCTTCAAGCAAAGCCACTGCCTACTTCTTTTACCCAATGAAATATTTTACATTTCCTCCAACATTTTTTTTTCTCTCTAAAAGAACCACGCCCAACTCGATTCATCTGATAATTATTGGGTTTTTTGTTTGGTTCAAAAGGTTGGTATGTCTTATGTCCCGTGCACATGGCTGAAGCTTTCATCCATAATTAAGTACAAGTTAATTTCTACCCTGTAAATGACTATCATGTCAACTATTGTCAAAACAAGTATTTCTCTTAGGAACGTGTGAAATTTGGTAGTAGCACAGCTCCTTGTTTCAAGCGATATTTATATGCAAATTCATGCACAAAACCAACATAAATCTTAGTTGTAATCACCTTAGCCCAGTCGATAGCGTTTCTGCCTACTGAGCTAAGAGTCCCGTATTCGATTCTTGGCATAGCCGAAAATTTATCATTGATGAAAATTTTGGATTAACCTTTCACCTGGATTAATTGACGGCCGGCAACTGGATATTGTACTTGTCCTCGTCTTAAGTTAAATTATTAAGCATATAAAGCTACGACAGGCTGATCCAGCCGGTAGTGGAAAATATATGTGTTGCTTGAATAAAAACCTGACCCAGGCCATATGCTGGTAAACAGTATTAATGGATCTAAAGTAAAGTTGTTCTAATTAGCGAATTGAACAGATATTCCCTTGTCTTTCTAACAGAAGTAAAATGAAAAAAATTTCTTTTGGAAAAAGATATGACGGAAGAGTTTTTAATTAAATATATTTTATGTATAATTTAAAATTTTGAAAGTATACCTGTTTGTTTCAAAGTATTCCTTAAATTTTTAATTTATACAGGGTGGGGTGGAAACAATTAGACAATTTTTGCTGAGGAAAGTGATGTACAACGTGCTGAGGTTTACCTGACGTCTAGCGGAGCTCACATGAGTGACATTATCTTCTAAAAGTTAAAAATTGTAATATGTAGTTAACTTTTATTATATAGTGAATATTTATTCTTCAATTATTAAAGTTTTAGTTTTAAAGATACTAATTGTTTCGACTCCACCCTTTATAATCATACAATTTCTGAAAATAATTATATTTTTGGTTGATAATTCTAACTACTTCCAAGCACGCTTAGTAGATCGAATGGTTTAAGACGCCAATCTCACAATAGACTGTACTGCAATTTATGGGGAGGTCAGGGTTCTAATCTCAGTCGGGTGTGCTGAGAGTGGTTTTATTGAAATAGATTTCCACTTTCTCTATCTCTCTCTCTATGTGAATGTGAGAACATTTCCTTTAAGTTAGATCCTTTCTCGCCTCTATCTCATATGTGTAATTAGTTCATTTACATAAAGCCTGAATAGCAAGTGAGATGCTATGACAAAAAACAAACTATTCTCAATACAAGGATGAAACTAATGAAAGTGTGAATGAGCGTCGTATTTTTCGTAGTAGCTATTTTGTTGACAATCTCATGATAGTTGCCAATATCATTGAACATATATTTCTAAAAAGAGGTATGTACCTGGCGTGTGGCATAAAGAATTTGTAAAACGATATATTTTGTAAATGCGTGAACAAGAAATTTACATATAATAATTGCAGCACGTTAAGTTTGTTAATCGTTTAGTGAATGGTACGTGTTGTAGAATAATAAGTTCAAATTGATAATTGCGGCCAATGCAAATACTTTTATTTAATTACTATTACAAAATATGCGCGGATGAAACAGCTACACACGAAAAACACTACCAATGAAATACAGTAGATCATAAATTATGTATGCTGATGGTATACACACCCGTACTCGAAAACAGCTCTCGGCAAAATGCCACAAGTAATGCTTTTGGGTTTACAAGCTGTTAATTTTGAAATTGTGACCTGCAGCCAATCAGAATACAGCTATGATTGCATGACTCAAAACTGGTCATAGAGACAATTCCTGTGAACAACGAACGGATGTCCTTCACCCTGTAAGGTGAGGTAATAAAGTAACCTCGGACTGGCTACTTATATTCTGAAAATTGAAAAATGACACCTTGACACGGGAATCGAACCGTGTCCAGGTGTCATTTTTCAATTTTCAGAATATGATATCAAGATGGAGTAATCTTCACTAAAAGCATAGATAATAGCTTTGTCTATTTGATTCTGGCTACTTATAGTTTCTTGCAGATACCTACCTACATTCCTTTTACATTTTCACCCTCTTAAAACAATGTATATTTTCAATAGTGGCTCATACTACTGGCATATAATATTGAATGTTTCAAACTTTGCAGAAAGAATAAGACTAGCGAATGGCCTGGTCCGTTGAATAATGATTTGCCTGAGTAAAACCAAAATACAATGATTATTTTTCATTTAATTTTTTGAGGTATTTAACGTGCAATTTCTGAACCGACTGGTTATTTCAGCACATGACCAATAAACTAACTTAATTCTAGAACAGACACAACATCCAGTCCCCAGCCGTTAATTAATCACTGTGAAAGGGTGAACCCATACTTCACCAACGTTAAATTTTTCGACCTTACGGGAATTAAACCCAGTATCCTTAGCGCAATAGACAGACACGCTACCGAGTAGGCTAAGGGGTAAGAATAGATGTATTCTCTTAGTAGCGAACACCTTTTGGGATTAAAGGAATGTCAGTTATTTGGAAAAAATATTTTTAACACTAATGCTGTTTGGTTATATTAAGTGCTCGAATTGGGCCGGAACGCACCGGAACGCCATTCCAGTTGATACAAAAAAATATTACTAGCGCTCCGATTGCTACAACACAAGTTTAAGGTGTTCTACCTGCACACTAGAACGCTAATACTTCGTTCTTATTATCGTTTTCCAAAAAGGATAGTGCATTGGATTTTGAATGGACCTAAATGCTACTTACTACGCATCTGTATAGTTTATTGAATTTTATATTTCAATGGGTTTCCAAGAATTTGCTTCACAACAGAAACGACGATTCCTATTATAAAATAATGACATCAACACAAATATTTTACAGATGTTAACCTTTCCCCTCCTTTTATGTAGCCTCTATTGTGGGGATTATTTTTGGAAAGGGCATTTCTGTTTCTGTTCATAGGTAGAAGATTTCTACCATCAGTTCAACATCGTCATTCAAAGTGTAAATACCGTGCATACCTATGTGAAATTTTTAACTCTGTGCCAAAAGTTAACCAGCAAAAAAAAACACATTACGTAATCAAATATTTCTTTTTATAACTTATGTTTCGCTTAGTTTGTATAACTAAACATGTTTTCTTCAAAATATTTATTGCATTGAATGAAATGAAAAATGGTGTCCGCTTTTCGGCAGATAAATCTTTAGAAACGCTAAGCGTATTTAATAACAACTGAGCCTGCTCAGTAGAGTCATTATTTACATGCAAATTAAAGTCTCAATAATATGTAATATCTGAAATATGTAATTGCATACAAAGTCCCACCATGCAGGTAATACTGCCAGTATTTGTTAAAAAAACACTGTCCTTGTGTGTTCCGAAATAATACTTGAATAAATTAAAATTTGGGTGTAATAGAAAGGGCTTTTAAAAAAACACTGTCCTGGTGTGGTCTGAAATAATACTTAAATAAATTAAAATGTGTACGTAATAGAAAGTGATTTACCACGACAGACTTAGCCAGTGGCCGAAACAAACCCATATTCGAGCCATCATGGGAAAAAACAGGACGAGGAATGAGGTTATCCGGGAAAGAGTAAGAGTACAGGGTGTACATGAGATAGTAAAGGAAGCAAGACTAAGATGATATGGGCTTGTAATGAGAATGGAGAAAGAGAGGATGCCAAAGAAAATGTAGGAAATGAAGTATAAGTAGGGAAAATACTGCAAGTAAGGCCAAAAAAGAGATGGGAGGAGCAGATAACAGAAATTGTTCCAGTGAGAGGGGAAGAATGGAAGAAATTAAAGGAGGAAGAGTGTTGGAAAAATAGAGGAAGATGAAGGAATTTTACTAAACTGACCCGGCAACAGGCTGGAAACAGTTGATGATGATAATGATGGTGATGACGATGATGAGGAGGATGATGATGAGAAAGGGCTTTACTTTAAAGAATGGAATATCTGGTTGTTTCTGCCTATTTAATGAACAGTGTTTGTTACAAAAGTTTTACAGCGAAACAAATATTTTCCTATGGATTAAATAATAATAATAATCCTTAACGTTCTCATAATTTTCATAGCAATGTAAAACAAAGAGTTTTCAAATTTTCTGGTGCCTTTTTTCCCCCTCTTTTGTAGCAACATTTTGTATTATGAAACTCCTTTTTAAACTCTTTTTTACTTCACAAGAAGCGATTGGGGAATCATTGTAATTCAATTAATTTTAGTCTAGTATTTTCCTCACAAATCATACTTATCCTTCAGATGCTTCGATGTTTCAATTGTCTTATTTTTTACAAGAATGAAAGAGATGTGAAACAACAATGTAATGTTTATATTTTAATTTCAACAAGATGTAATTATTAATTCTTATACCGAAAATAATTAGTTTTGAATTTGATTATAAATTATTTTAATTAATATTGAATATTATATTGTTTTAAGCTATGTAATATTGTTATGCTGTAAAATAGATTAAGGAATTATTGGTCGTTAATTGTTACCGTCCCGGTTGTTAAAATTTCTCAATTCGAGCACTGGTTATATTTATTTATTTATCAAAGTGTCTTACTAACCGTTAATGATGTTAGTGGGTTAGGAAATGGCAAACTTGAATTTAGAGGAAGTGAATCCAAATTTTCGTGGAGGGATAGTGGAAAACCATTGAGGAAAATCACCTCCAGTTCACCCGACCGAGATTCGAACCACGATCTCCCTGTCCTCGGCAATCTAGATCAACAATAAACTAGCGCGTTAGCTAACTACGCCACCGAGGTGGGTTTGTTGGGTTATAGTTTAGTCTTTATGAACCTGTGTACCTACATACGCATTATAAAAAAATAAACACACATTCACGTGGAAAACCACCCTCATTACCTCCATGAAAAATTCCCGCCCCAAACTCCCCCGTCTTTGAAACCAAGAATTGATTATCTTGACGTTTAGTCCACGTACCTACCGATGCAACTTATAAAAATACTGAAACTAGATCTGCATTCTAGTGTTTATATATTTAATCTAAAAACATTTTACCTATCATTAAACTATTGTATTTGATTTTAAAGAAGGGGAAATAATTTCTTTGCGTACATTTTTATAACATAAATGTAGGTACAATGAAAAGGTTTTCTCATTGTACCCCAAAAATGGCCTTACTAAAAGCAGCATTGTGTTTTGAAAATCTCCAAGAAATGTAGCGAGCGTTGAACAAACCTCCATTCATATCACCGACTCTTTGTAACTGTAGCAGAAAGTAGCATTCTAAGTGCTGTACAAACTTCTCCTTGTACTTTAGACTTCACTTTATAACCGTTTCCATGCTAATCCCAGCCAATTTTACGGCACGTACTTTCACCTCCCACCCTCCTCTTAGAGCGCCCAACCCCCGCGACCAACCACCCCCACATTGCCACCCCTCTTACTACCCTTTTACACAACGGGGACTTGTCACCGACAAGTAATTGAATCCCCAGTTACTTGTATTGCCTATTACAATAGATCCGTCTACTCCGTTCAAACACGCACCTGTGGGCAAGGGGACAAAGGCGTCAGATTAGTATAATCTGTATTGCTGGTGATGAAGAGGTCAGAGCTAAAATCGATGTCGTGAAGATGTTTTTTACTAAATTGCTTATTTCTTTTCCTCCAGAAAAATGTGAGTACACCCTTAGATGCACATTTTTATCATTTAAAAAAAATTTAGGTGGCAGCAGATAATAGATGTGTTCCCATCCCCACAAAGTTCACGACACTTGCTCGTCAGCATGAATAATAAATCGAATTATAGAGAAGCTTCTATACACTTTTTCAATATTTATAAAATATCATTCTCCCATTGGTTCCAGTACAAACCAGGTAGTGAAAGACAGGTAGCCTGGTAACAGTAGAATGCGGCCCAGCCGAGGTCATAGAAGAGACTTCACAAGGCTAAGAGGGACACTGTTTCAACTTTAGTAGAATTCCGGTCCAGATTGTTTTCGTTGTGTTTCAATTTTAATCTACTGATCGTAGCAAGGTTCTATTTTCACTTGACCATAATGAATTTAGTTTTTTGTCCGGGATGTTTGTTTCAAGATAACTATAAAATGTGTGAACCAATTTTAACTAAATTTGTAAGGGACACTATTTGAGCCTGTCTAAAAAAACATATGCCCATCGTTTTTCAAAATGGAGGCCACTCAAATATCTATCTGTTGGTTCCACGATAGCTAGCCATGTGTGGATCAATTTTAACCAAATTTGGCGGTAGCATTCTTCGAGCCTAAGCCGGACGATGTATGAACATAATATTTTTAATCTGGTTATCTATTTGATGGACACTCTCAATGTTTTTCATCTAAATTTTTTTATATATCACCGCGTCTCACTACCTTCTAAGGCTATATACATATAAGATATTTACTCTATTGAGAGAGGGGGTGAGGAAGGAAGAACATGACAGGAAATCTACTCACATTTGCATGGAAGTAGAGTGAGAAACAATTTAGGACCTGACTAGAATTCTAACCCAAATTTACCCGTCATCAGCAGGACAGACCTACATGATAGTGACGCCTTAGACCATTCACTTACTGAAGCAGGTCGTTTAATAGCTCATCTAAAGTGAATTTAATTTAAAATGTCACCAAACGAATGAATATCTAGGGCGTAGTTTCGTAAATTATGACATATATTGCGAGAATAAAGGGTTAAGCCATGTGAACAATGGTTTTTATCTTTTAATATAATGTACTATTGAATATAGTATTAATTTATTTTCTGTTTGGCTTGAATACCTAGAAAAAATATCAATTTCAAGCCCAAGTAGATATTTCAGCTTGAAACATAATAGAAATATTATTACTGTAGTAAGGATGATTATTTTTGTCAGTGAACTTAGAACGCTAATGCCTCCTCTTTCAGCCCCAGAATTTTCTTCTGTCCTTTAAGCTATACACTATTTAAAACTTCCTTCTTTCTAAGATCCTATTTCCCTCAAACTTTCCTCTATGATGTCGTGCAGAAGACAGTTCCTCATAAGAATTTTTCATGTTCATTTTACTTTGCACCAAAGAATCACTTCCAAAATTGTTTTCTTCTCACCCACTCTTCTTAGAACTTCTTCATTTGTCACCCTGTCTATCCAGCTGATCTTCTCATTTTATAAGTCTTCTCCAGAACCACATTTCGAAGCTCTCCAAGTATTTATTTTCCATCTTCTTAATAGTCCAAGTTTTTGCTCCATATAACGTGATGCTTCAAATGTAGCATTTCTTCAGATTCTTGCTCAGTTCCAAACTCAACTTGCTGGTCAGTAGGAATCGCTTCGTGTTTAAAGATTCCTTGGCCATGGCGATCCTTGATCTGATTTCCCTGGGGCAGTAGGCATCCTTTGTCAGCAGGCTTCCCAGGTACTTGAACTGCTCTGTGTTTTCCCACTCCTGGTTTACCATTATGATTACCAGCAGTTCTTCATTTTTTAAATCACCATCACTTTAGAATACTCAGTGTTGATCTCCTTGCCATATCTTCTTCCTATCTCCACCAGCTGTTCCAACATTTCCTGCAACTCTTCTTTACTTTCGGCCAGCAATGCTAGACCATCTACGTATTTTATTGTGTTGATGACGCATCATCCTAACCTGAAATTGCCACGTACCTCCAGAGCTTCTTTGACAAGCCACTCTGCATACAAGTTGAACACATTGGGTGAAAAACAACATCCCTGCCTCAAGACTCTTCCTATCTCAATGTTGTTAGTCTCTCAATTATTCAGTCTCACATTCACTTAATGTCCCAAGTACAGGTTTGACATCAACCTCCTGTCCTTTCAGTTGATGCCAATTTTCTTGAATATTTTAATCAGTTTCATTCACCTTATATTTATCAAACGCATTTTGCTAGTCGATGAAACCAATGTAGACCTCTTGCTTGATTTCTAGCAATCTCTCTGAACTAATGCTTATCATCCCGATTGCATCTTTTCTGAGTACAAATTGGTCTTCTTCCATCACACTTTTTATTTTTTGTTCCAGTCGTCTGTTGAGTATTATTGTCACGATATTCTTTACATTAGAGATGAGTCTGATGGTCCTATGGTCACTGCATTTTTTGGCTGGTTTCTTCTTCATTAGAGCCACCATGGCTACGTATAGAAAGTCCATGGGCCTTTCTCCTGTTTCGTAAATCCTATTTATAGGTTTTGTCAGAGCCATTAATCCGTTGTTTCCCAGTTCCTTCAAGTCAGCTTGTATCTCATCTCCAGCAGCTTTACTTCTTCACTTTTTCTTTATAGTTCACTCTTGTCACTCTTTAAGTGGCTGGATCCTATTTTTTTCTTGTCATCTGCTTCGATCTCCAGGTTCCCTGGTTGATTTTCCTTGTCGTAGAGTTTTTTTCTATACATACGAGTACTTTCCAAATCAGAAGAACCTCTTTATGACCCGTCCCCTTCCGACCATTGGAGATTTATATTCCTATTATTCGCCCACCTTTGTTTTCAGTCCATTCCATTCCATTTCCTTATCTTTCTGGTACATTAGGTCATACCTTCCTTTTCTTTGCTGTTCGATAATATCATCACATGTTTTCTCTATATATTCTTTCGTAGCTTTGTATGTTTCTCTCCTTAACTCGTTGTTTAGCCTCACATATTCTTCTCGGTTGACGTTTTGCCATTCTTTACCTGGTGTACTTGTCATTTTTTGATTGGAGGGAGCTAGTTTTACTTTTCACAAAACTACTTGTACAACTGTTGCTATTCATGTGTCATTTCTGTTACTTTGTAATTCAGTAATCTCTTTAGTTATAAATAATACAATCTTCTAGAATATTAAGTATAAACCAAACAACGTAAAAATTAAATTTAATAAATATACATTGAACCTAGATGCTCACTTTTTCAACCTTAAAAAATCTTGTATGATTTCCCCCTTCCTCATCTCTACCGTTGCTTACTTACTTACTTACTCTAAAGCACTATAAACTCAAAAGTTCATTGAAGCCCTTAGAAAAGTATGCTACCTATACCTATCTTAAGAAGGTTCTATCCTTTCCACCTCATCTCTTTCAGGTCCATTCTAATGCTATCCTCCCATCTGCACCTAGGTCTTCCCTGTGGTCTCTTCCCATTTGGTTTGCCAACCAGTACCCTGAACAAGGTTCTAGATTCACACAATCTCACTGAATGTCCTGCCCACCATATAAGACTTGATCATCCTAACAATGTATTGTGGTGAGTACAGGGTATGTAACACATCATTATGAAACCTCACCGTCTCCCCAGCATCTTAATTTCTTTTTAATCCATACCCTATTAGCGTTAATACACAAACACCCCACACAATTTGGAGCATAGGAAAATAATAACGAAAAACACTCCAATAATAACATTTATAAAGTTTGAATCTTGAAATCAATACAATGATAATTGTATATATTATAAATGTGCTTTAGTACCCACAGCACTAAACCTGCTATAGGTTGGTAGAGTTTCAAAGCATTTCGAAGAGAACAATTTAATTCAAATTTACATTTCAAAGGTGACATGATAATATTTGATAATTCACGTTTAAATGTTGGCTTAGTGCTTAAATCTTTCCGGAAACCCTACCTGTGACAACGACTCATTAATTGGCTCTATGTTGCCAACTGAGCAAAGTTTACATTTACACGCTCAATTAATCAAGTGGATAATTTATTATTGAATCATTGAAGCTCACATTGCTGTTTCGAGCCACCTGAGGCCCGCAGGACTTGTCTGTGGGGCCTGTAACTATATTCCACAAATGAAAAACAGTACATTAAATGAAAATAACATATTTTTTATAATGTGCTCTCAGCTTTGAAACACGTTTTAAGCTTACAAATTATCTGACTTTTTTCAGGATTTCCAAAGCAAATATATGCAATTTCCCAGTGTTTAATATTTAAGACTATAATAATAAACATATAATTATTCTCAACATTCTAACTATATTTTTGAAAATATAATTATTAAAAACAAATATTTCAAGTGTATTTGTAAAATCACATAAATTGGAGATAGAAATAATAATTTAGAGTTTAGACAACCTTTTACTTTGTATTTTGAAAAATATTTAAGACATATCTGAAAATTTAAGTAAATTTTAAAAATGTGCCTGTCACACCGAGTTACATGACTTTTCCAGTTTTCTATATATTTTTTCAAATATCCACCATGAAGTTTTAGTATCCATCAAGCTCATACTCACTTATTAACTACGCTTATGGGATAGAAATGAGGAAGGTAAATGTGCCCACATTTTCGTGAAGGTAGATTGGGAACCCATTTATGACAAACCATCCTTAGTATAGCTGACCAGGATTCAAGTATTGAACCTTGAGAAACACTACCTTAGACAATGTGAGAACTGGCCTCCATCACCAAAACCTTGAGAAACACTATCTTAGACAGTGCGAGAACTGGCCTCTATCACCAAAACCTTGAGAAACACTACCTTAGACAATGAGAGAACTGGTCTCCATCACCAAAACCTTGAGAAACACTACCTTAGACAATGCGAGAACTGGCCTCTATCACCAAAACCTTGAGAAACACTATCTTAGACAGTGCGAGAACTGGCCTCTATCACCAAAACCTTGAGAAACACTACCTTAGACAATGAGAGAACTGGTCTCCATCACCAAAACCTTGAGAAACACTATCTTAGACAGTGCGAGAACTGGCCTCTATCACCAAAACCTTGAGAAACACTACCTTAGACAGTGCGAGAACTGGCCTCTATCACCAAAACCTTGAGAAACACTATCTTAGACAGTGCGAGAACTGGCCTCTATCACCAAAACCTTGAGAAACACTACCTTAGACAATGAGAGAACTGGCCTCTATCACCAAAACCTTGAGAAACACTACCTTAGACAATAAGAGATCTGACCTCCATCACCAAAACCTTGAGAAACACTACCTTAGACAATAAGAGCATTGACCTTCATCACCAAAACCTTGAGAAACACTACCTTAGACAATAAGAGATCTGACCTCCATCACCAAAACCTTGAGAAACACTACCTTAGACAATAAGAGATCTGACCTCCATCAGCAAAACCTTGAGAAACACTACCTTAGACAATAAGATATCTGACCTCCATCACCAAAACCTTGAGAAACACTACCTTAGACAATGTGAGATCTGACCTCCATCACCAAAACCTTGAGAAACACTACCTTAGACAATAAGAGCATTGACCTCCATCACCAAAACCTTGAGAAACACTACCTTAGAGCACTGACAACCACTAACCAACTAATCAAAGTTGAAATAATAAGAGTGAAATGTCAGGGAGTGCATTAAGATTCATTGGAAAGAGAGTCTAGCCACAAAGAACTCAGAACCCTTAATATTGCACCTAGTCAGTGTTGAACTCTTACCCATTGGGTCCGAGTTTTCTACAACAGCGATTCTTAACCGGGGTGCTGCGGCCCTCTGGGGGTTTGCGAAGGGTTTTTTAGGGGGCCTCAAAAAACAATTTAAAATGTTATTGGCTTATTGCTGAAGTCCGTTATCCTAAATTTAACATTTTGGAATAAATAATTCTATGATCGTAAGGGTGTAAGTAGATTAGACTCGATTTTCCGGAGTAATGCAGGGCAAGCTCGGACAATATAAATCACGGTTAGTACAAATAATCCCCATCTGCTTGCCATCGCCTTTAAAAATTTGTTGCCCCTTGTTTCTACTTATTTATGTGAAAAGGTATTATCCACAGTGATAAATATTAAAACCAAGCAGAAAAATCGACTCCAAATCGACTTCTGCATGCAAATAGCATTAAGTATTAAATTTGAAACAAGAATAGACAAATTAGTTGAAAGTTTTTAATAGCAGAGGTTCCTTCAAATAAATTTAGTTAAGTTAATTTCTTTTTTACTTTTTTTATTTGTTTGTTATTACAATCAGTAAATAAAGCCACTATTTTAGAATAAATCTTAATGATTAATATATTAGTAAAATCTAGAGGGCCGCAAAAATATGTTAGGGTATTTAGGGGGCCATGAGTTATAAAAGGTTAATAACCCCTGTCCTAGAGTATCAGTTTAGCCAATACTACCCGTCGAGTTGTTTGAGGTCGCAGAACCCGCCTATATGGCGTAGTTGGCAAACTCGCTAGATTTGTGTTCAGCCAGACTGCCGAGGACGGGGAGATCGAGGTTCGAATCTCGCTCGGGGGAACTGGGTGTGGTTTTCCTAAAAAAAAAAAATCCACTCTGCCTCCATGCAAACGCGGGTTCACCTCCTCTATATTCAACCTTCCCAATTCCAAACCTATTAGCGTAATTAGTACTTAGGCGTATAACCCGAAAGGGTAGTAAGACGTGGTGCTAAGTATTATTACTACACAAGCAGATTTATTAGCGGGCTTACTGTGGATTCACACATTCGCCGAAAAATAAGCGCAGTGCTGAAATGTGGCCACGTGACGAGCTGTAAACCAATCACAAGAAATCAGCGCGAGCTGCGTATGAAGTTCTGCACTTCTAGAAAGAATTTCCTACAGAGATGAAGTTGCTGGAGGTTGGTACTTAATACATGTAGGAGATTTTGTTTTATCACCTTGTCTTACTACATGTTCAGGTTACATGTATATGTTAGCATTACTCCAATGAGGTAGGGATGAGGAAGGAAGTATTTTAGAGGTAGTCTAACCGCATATGCATGGAAGGAAAGTGGAAAACTATTTATGAAAAACACAGTAGAACCCACCGGGATTTGAGACCCGATTTCCCCGTCATCAGCAGCCAGTATAACAAGGATGACGCCTTAGACCATTCGACCACCAAAGTTTTCCCATCCCTTTCTCCAGGAGTATTATTAAGAAGAGTCTTCCAAATTTGCCTGGTGAGTTCACAACAAGATGTCTGATGGTATCATACGTAGTCCCTTTTGTTTAAAAGTTATCTACTTCTTTAAATGTAATCATTAAAGCATCAATGGCAGATCTATGGTCAACAATCGTTCCCTCATCAAAACACAAAATAAAATATTGTGACAAAACCGTTTTATGTATTTGAAATTAGTTTTCACCAACGAAAAGGTTTTTTTTTATTATCTAGAACTAAGACCCTGTATAATGTTGATTGATCATATTAATTTAATTATACAATCAAAATTATCACATTTTCAGCCTCACGTGTAATGATATGGAATTATACATCTTAATAATTTATTATTCACATCTATATTTAAAATTACGATATTATAAATGCGAGCGGGTAGTAAGATTTATTTGTGTTAAGTTGTTAAGTTGCAAGGTATGGCAACATCTTTCTACCTCTCTGTTTGAAAAGCCAACTCAGTTTTGTAAAGAGAAACGCACCTGGATGACCACACACCTTTCTTTCTTTTGGGAAGTTTCGAGAAGGAAATATCTATAGATATACCTACTTCAAGGTACACATCACTTCACTTGCCATCCTGACGAGGAGACGTGTAGGTTGAGTCTATGACATATTAATCTATATTCTAAATTTCACGTGTCGGGAATTATCATGCATATAACGCAATAGTCGGGGTATTATTAAAATCTACAACGTGTGAGATATCTATCAAAAAACTGTTTATCTAATAAAAATAAAAACTATAACACACCAAAACTTTTGTTTTCTAAAATAAGACATTATCCCTTTTTAATTATTATAGTACAGAATAACAAACTTGAAACCAATTTAATAATTATATCACACTAATTGTGGCGAACAAATAAATAATATGTCAGGCTAGCTCTTTTATACGTTACACACGCTAATTTGCTAGTAATGACTACACTTAAGGCAATAACCAAAATTGAACTTCATTACATAAAGCAGAACTAATTTTTCTTCAATTATCTTAAATTAAAATTTTATTTAGTGTTATATAAATTATTATACATTTTTAAAATGAATAATGACTGTAATAGGATTAATTTGGAAGAAAGTGTTCAATAGTGAAAAAATAATGGTTCACAGAGCTAGGTAATATTTTTTTCATTGTTTTTGTTATTTTTAAATAATGTATTAGTTTAATACTAATCTTTAAAAAAATATATTTTTTAAATGAACATTTGAAACAGTTTGGTATCCTTAGTGAAACGCTGCTTGTAGGAATACCAAGAACTACGTGTACCGATTAGCAATCTACTAGGGTCATTCTATCTACAGCGCTGTCACGATCGTTTTAAGAGTGACGAGACAAACCTTTTCTTCCTGACTGCTCGGAAAAGTCTCAACATTCCTGTACTAAAGTGTCCCAAGCCTTTACTTTGAGGTTTCTATCTAAATATTACTGAGTCTTAGCTCGCCATTAGCACGGCATAGTTTATTAGAGGTATATTATTTCAGTCAAAAACTCCTTATGGTTTTAACGCAAGTAATTCATGTTTCAGAAAAAAACGAAGTCACAACAAGAACAAAACAAAAGTATGCATCCTGACAACTGATGAGATCCTGTTGTAATAACAAGAGCTCGGGGAAACTAGCGCATGCGCAGTAGAATAGAATGGCTTAGAGAAATTCAAGCCACTATTAGACACATGGACTCCCCACGTGCTTCCCCAAAATATATCCAACCATTCGGATATCCATGAAGAAGTCGACATGGCTTTCCCCAAATGGTTTTGTTGTATCACACATGCTTCTTCACCACGAGGAAGCTTCTCTAGTAAACCCAAGGGGAAATCGGTGTGTGTAATTCAGCCTTTACATTATCGCTCAACTAGGGTTATTTAGTTTCCTCCCTGGTGGTGTATTGCGGGTGTACTACCTCCCCCCGTTCTCAACCCTTGCTTAGGGGGAGTAGGGGTAGGTAGTTCACCTGCGAGCAAGCTAACCCACCCGCCCGCACGGAAACAAATTAAAAGTGGTGGCTTTCCTTCAGACGGAAACGATGGGTTACCCGCGGGTTAGTTCCGGGTGAGTGGGTCCTTCGCGCTTGGGTCCACGAGTAGGGTTAAAAGTTGTAGGGGGGTGGGGTGAAACTGCGGTAATGTTTTAACAAAGTGCTTGCTAGCTTTTGAGGTAAAACTTTATTTATCTCTCTCTCTCTTTAACTTTTACTGCAGTTACTTTCAACCCCTAATAATTTTCTAGGTATAAATAGAGATATGTGTAATGGTTAAACGTGAAGAAGGTGTGTGGGAATATCACTAGAAGCTGAGCGGGAGCCCAAGTCCAAGATTAGATTTTTGTTGTGGTCACAGAAAACTACTTTTATTTTTTAGATTATCCATTAACAGCATCTAGGTAAAGAGTAATATTTAGGTCTCTGCCGACATGTTTGAATTTAGCTTATCTTGTTATGGATGTCATTTAATCATCGATCGGTTTTAAAATATGGTTTAGTAGCTGTTTCAAAGTGATTATGCTTTGAACTAATTTATTGAGATATTAAAATCTTTTTATAATAATAAATTGACGTTTTGCATCTTTTTTTTAATTTTTCAAATAAGTGAAGGCTAAGGCTAGGCTAGGAAATTGAAGCAAATGCGATATTTAATTTGTACCTCAACATTTCGTAACTTCACACACTCCTAACGTGAAGAGTGATTATAGTTTTGTTTTTTAGCACCGCTCTTACTACCCGTTCGGGCTTTGCGCATAAGTATTAATTACGCTAATAGTTTTAGGGATTGGTAAGTTTATGGAAGTGTACCCACATTTGAGTGAAGGGAGAGTGGAAAACTATTTTGGGAAAACTACCCTCAGTGCACCTGACCAAGATTCAAACATCGATCTACCCATCATCGTAGCGTGTGATTATTAGTTAACTTAATGTTATACCCTGAGAAGTCATTGCAAGAATAATTTTAAATAATTATTATAAATTACATTAGTAATTATTATTCCACTGAAGGAATTAGAATCACATTTTGTAAGGAAAAAGAACAACCCTTCGAATGATCTAGGTTCGGGTCCAAACTCAGATTTTCAAGCCGCGCCCGTGACAAGAACCAAAGTCCTTCCAGTACTTCAGATAAAAAAACAATTTTTTAACTTCATCTTACTACCCGTTTGGATAATACCTCTTTTAACTAACTACGCAATGTGTTAGGGATATGAAAGGTTGAATTTAGAGGAAGTGTGCCCGCATTTGTTTAGTGGGAAAGGCTAAAACCATTTATGAAAAACACTATCGATAAACCCGGCCGGGATTTATACCCCAACTTCTTCGTGACTGGAAGCCCTGTTTATATGATACAGCTGACAAGATGTGTATTAATCACAAATTGTGAATGTGAGGAATGCCAGGCCTCCACCGTGGTTCGGATTCCACGTTAAACTGTAGGTCCTCCATTTCATCTCACAATCACCCTACCATTGCACATTAGCGTAAGTGCGTATAACCCGAACGGTAGTAAGATGCGGTGCTAATAATAATAATAATAATAATAATAATAATAATAGATGAGACAGGCGTTTAGGTCCAAGTGCTCACGTATGGGAATTGTTAAGAACCTTACTGGAAAATAGTTTCAAAAATCCACTAGGCCTACTTTCATATACTCACACATTAAGCAATGGAATGGCCCTAGTGACTCACCCTCCTACCTTTTATAAAAACATTGTATTTTCATTCTTTCGGCTATTCCATGTATTAGAAATCTCAATAGTTCGAGATAGGTCTTTTCCCGTTTGATTCGAACGATCGTGAACGTACTGTAGGTGTTTCCTTTTTATTTTCTCACAACCACTCGGGTGGAATTCGAACTCAAGATTTCAATTGATATCGACGTTCACGACTCACTGAACCAGAAATAGTGGTTTTTGCGATGCCGTCAGTTTGTCTGTTCCTGGGAGGTTTTTTTTGTAATTTATATATTATCAATCCATACATAAAACAAAGGGTAGTCTACCTTAGGGCTGAAAAAGAAAAAAATCGATTCTGTCAAAACTTAATAACGATTTGTGAACAATATTCGTATCTTGCTTGACATTGTTTAGTATTTATATCATAAAAAATATAATTTTCCCATAAAAATACTTAAAAGAGGGTACTTAACATAAGCGGATATCTTCGATTTGTATCATATCTCCACAACTATTTGAGATATAAAATAACTTATCATTGCAAAGCTATATCATTATTACACATAAAAAAACTTTTATTGGAAACATATTTTTATAAAACCAATAGTTTCTGAGCAAATTTATTTTTTAAATTGAAATCAGAGAAATCGTATATTGGTGAACTGAGATGTCAATATGTTCTGTAACAGTGTATATTATTAAGTCTATGCTAATTGGTGGGATATGATGTTCCTTTTTACATTGTGTTTCTGCAACAATTTATTACGAGTTTTAAGTCAATATCTTCATTTTTAGGTAAGGGGGTGAGAAAGTCTTTGCGGTATATACCGTACAATTAATAATTCTCAGTACTTAAAAATTTGAAAAATAATATTAACATTTACATCGAGTCTGTGTTGTGTAAGAGTATACCCAAGTTCAAGACGAATCTGGCTCTAGCTTGGAATGATCTTCATTAGTTAGAGCAGCAAATCCTGTGAAGCAGTTTCTTAACATTCTTTAAACACTTTTTGGTTCTTATCTTCCAAAAAAATTAATTATACTATCCAATTTATTATTTACATTACAGTTAGTTAGTTACTGACCCTTTTACGTGTCATTTATTTAACCATTTCATTCTGTGAAGAGCAACCACAATCAAAAATAGAATCATATTTATGTAACACTAATAAAAATGACAAGTAGGTATATATATATACATAGGCGTCGTTATCGCTTAATTATTAGGGAGGATAACCAGCCACGTGATGTAGTGGTCAGTGCACCTGGCTACGAGTCTAGGAATCCAGGGTTCGATTCCATGCAGCTAACTAAGTGTTTCCACTGGTTCTACACCCTCATACCCACTATTACCATCATCTCATCTCATCTTATCGGGACATGGAGAGGATGTACGATAGTACAATTAGTACATTCGGGCGTCCTCTGGGCAACGGTACATTAGTACTTACTAATAGTTTTACTACTGCGCTACGCGTGATATAGCCCAGACGCGCATATATTATTATTATTATTATTATATTATTATTATTATTATTATTATTATTATTATTATTATTATTATCACTTTAAATTAGAAAGAATAAATTATTTTTTATAAATAAATAATATTAATGATACAATAACGGAGTTAATACTTTAAGTCAAATAAATACAATTACCTTAATCATTTATGTATTACGCCAAACGTGACTTTTTATTTTCTAAATACTCGCAAAACAACTCAACCTTTATTTTACTGTAGTATGAATATATCATTTGAGCATATTATTGCAAGGAGAGGAAGGAGTGTCTCTTCTGTTTCATCCCACTAGTGACACCCATGGTTGGATAGATAGATAGGTAGACTGACAGTCAGTTACATAGATGTATAGAAATATAAATAGCTGGACAAATAGATAGATACAAATAGATAGATAAATATATAAATATGTGAACAGAAGCATATTTTCAAAATGCTATTTGTAGAGTGAGGCTGCATTAAATATCATATAACAGTTTTATCTATTTTTAAGGGTCTTTCTGTGGCAGATCCACTATACCTTACTGCAATATAGCACATTGTCATTGCTTGCCTTTTTCATAAAATACGAGTGGACGAACCATTCAAGTCCACCCCATTATGAACCATCAACCATTTTCTCATATTATCACCGAACAATACTAGAAACGTTTGGAGTTAGCTCAAATTTCAAGCATTTGCGCTTCGACAGACTCTAAAGTCAGGTACACACGATACATTTTCTTTTCTCCAAGGTGTATAAGATCTTGGTTACATTTAATAGCACTCAAGTTTCATAAGGCATGTAAGGTTGTATCAAATATTTTAACAATACGATGGCTTCTTTCTTTCTTTATATTTTTTTTTCAAAACACCTCTTCTTACTAACCGATTAGGCTATACGCTTATATACTAATTACGCTAATGGTTTTTAGAGATAATGAAGGCTATATGTATTTGAAGTGTACCCACATTTGCGTTGAGAGAGATGGGAAATAATTTTGGAAAAAACCTTTAGTACATTTGACCGAGATTTGATCCTCGATCTCCCCGTTATCGGCATTCTAGTCTACTGCAAGAGTAGCGCGTAAGAATATGTGGTCACCGAAGCAGGTGTTTTTTATAGTTAAAAACTCATTGAATAATCTAAAAAAATGTATTTGCAATAGTTATTATCTGATAATCTCTAAGGGCAATGAACAAGAATATTTTATTATTTTCCAATTGTATTTTTTTTAAGCCACCCGCCTCGGTGGCGTAGTTGACTAACGCGCTAGTCGTGTTGAGCTCGATCACCGAGGACGGGGAGATCGAGGTTCGAATCTCGGTCGGGTGAACTGAGGGTGGTTTTCCCTAAATAGTTTTCTACTCTCCTTCCACGAAAATGCGGGTTCACTTCCTAAATTCAACCTTCCCAATTCCTAATCCATTAGAGTAATTAGTACTTAAGCGTATAACCCGAACGGGTAGTAAGACGCGGTGCTCAATATTATTAATCTTTTTAAGCCGTCTATAACCTTTAAGCTTGAGGTGGTTTTGATTTATATTTGTTTTGATTAATTATACATATAAATATACAACTCAATGAAAAAGTAATCATATTGTTACCATTAGGTGTTCTGTGTTACGACAGGTACATTCATTTTGTCAATGAACTTAGACCACCAATGCACCCTGTCCTCTGCCTCCTACTTGAGCTACCAAAGTTTTCTTCTTTACTTCAAGTCATCTAATATTTGAATCTTCCTTCTTCCTAAGCTCCTCTTTCCTCAACCTTTCCTTCTATGATGTCGTGCAGAAGACAATTCCTCCTAAGCATCTATAAGACAAGACAGTGAAAAAAGTTGATAGAGAACGTGTTCTATTTACTACAAGGTACAGGATATCACAGTCAATGAGTCGTGCAAACCATATATTGTGCAATATTTTGGTGTTCATACGTCACTCTCTTGTGGTTACAGCATCATGTACGTTATCTTGTATCAAATATGGGTCGTGTATACCGGGACTTGGACTAGTTTTTTATGAGTCAAACCTCTAGAATCGTCAAAAGACTGGGTCCACACAATATAGTCCTTTCTTCTTGAGGATTTCAGAAGCATTTCAAGATGATCTCAAATCCTTTTCAACTATTTACAATGTTTATTTTTGACAAGGGTTCCTTTACATTTGCTTGAGTTTTTTTCTTTGTAAAAAAAATTCAACAAAAAAGGAAAAGAGGGGGGGGGGGGAAGAAGTTCCCTTTGGGATTTGTAAGTAATGTCGTTAAGACAGGGTATTAAAAAAACTTGTATTGTGCTGTGAATAAAGAAGCTGTAATAACATTGTAAGTGGTGTAGTATTTCTCGAAAACTATTCAAAAACTTTTTTTTTGAATTTAAACTGAATGAATTGTTGATCTGGTGCATTTGTATTATCTTACACAGTTTACTGAATTGTACTTATCAATAATAAATAAAAAGTATTTAATTTTATTATAATGCCTTCCGTAATATGAGCTTTAAATTTATAGTGTCTATATAAGAAACTAGTTTCTCAATAGTTTAGTAGGTTTGATTCACTCCTCATTCCTATAGTTGCATTGTGCCTAATTATTTTCATTGAGCACTATCAAGTAAAAAATTAAAATAATAAATAGGTATGTAATACAATTCTATGTCTGCATTTAAATTTTTGTTTATGTTAAGTATTTTGCTATGATTAAACTGTGCGATTTAAAATGACATTTGATTTTGAGGTTAAACGTTATTACTAAAAATGTTATGATGTATACTGAATATTTTTTAAAACTACTGCTCCCACAAGTTCACGTAAAATTGTTTATTTATAAATACAAAACAAACAGCACGTTAACACTCTCTTTGATGTGTAATTATATATATATATATATATATATATATATATATACCCTATCTGCTGTAGGAGAGGAGTGATAAGTGACAGCTAGCAGAAGGTTTTTTATTGCAAATATTGGCTGAAAGTCACTAATGTCAACCTATTAGAAAATAATTATTGATAATTTAGTATTACTAAGAAAATTAATAATAATTTCAAACTAGGCTGATAGTAGTTAGTTTCAGTCAATATTTACAGTAAATAAGCTTCTGTTAGCTGTCACTTACCACCTCTCCTACTGTAAATGGGGAGTACCTTCATCGGTGGACGTGCGGACTAAACTTCAATCTCATCTAGTTTTTCGGTGATGGGAAGGTCACGATTTCGAATCTAGTTGGATGGTTTGAGGATGGTTTTCCCTAAATGTCCTCCCACTATTTCTGTACCCAAATACGGTAAATATGCTTTAAGTGTTAACTTTTAGTTAGGATATTGACATGTGCATAACCTTAAGACGTGGTACAAAAAAAAAGCGTCACCAAGTGGGTCATTGCTTCCAGGGTTGAGTCTCACCATGAAATAAAAAAATTTGGATAGCTTATTTAATGGTAAATTTTATAAAAATCTATCAATAACTTAATCGAAGTTGTAAGGATGAGGACTAAATTATCCGTATTAGCCTGCAGGTGCTGTGGTATAAACCCAGTGAAAAAAAATAGGAATAAGACATCCCCAAACACCCAACCATGATTTGAACTCCAACATCCATGTCAAATGCCACTTGGTATTATACAATCAGAGTCCAACGTTCCTGAAAACGCAGCCATTGGTGAGGACTTAATTAAAGCAGTGGTCTGTAAGTGAAATTACTGCAAGGGTCAGATTCACAAACACGGAGCGTGCAATATCGGGCCATATCCTATAGGAATATGTTTGCTGTTTATCTTATCATGTCTTCTTACTACCTGTTCCAATAACGTTAATAGCTTAAGGAATAAGGATGGTAAAATATAGAGGAAAAGTACCCACATTTGAGTGGAGGTAGAGTGAGAAACTATTTAAGAAGACCACTCATACGACCAGCTGGTATTCGAACCCCAACCTTCTTGTCACTAGTAAACCAGAGTAGATGAGTCCGTTATTTAATTCGCTTTTCCACCAATGCGGGTCTATAGTTATTTTATAATATATTAAAAATAAATAAAATCCGGTATTTTAAGCCCACGTTTTCCTAAATATGTATGTGGGACAGCAAAATACTGGACGCAGTATTTTTAAGATTATGTGAATAGAAATTCACATAATTTAGTATTTTAGGGTGTAGAAAAGTATAGCACTGTTTTAAAATGTTATATTTGTGTTTATTAATCAAAATTAAAGGTTAATCATTCATTATACTTTATTATCAATCATTTTGGATCGCTTGTGCCCTGGACATACTGTAAAGGCGGAGAAGCAAGAAAATATTAACGACATTTGTATAGCTAAGTCACAGTGAGAATCAAGCTAGCTGTTTCTTATAGAGTGAAGTTTATGCAACACAAATAGTAAAAGCATGTGCGTGTGTTACCAACACTTATACCACTGGATATCCTATATTATATCTGCCTTTCAACCTGCAAAACAGTACAGTTAACCAACAAAGGGAAGATTGTAACACGCAGACAAACAGTAAGATGGTCACTGAACCTTTTGTTTTGAAACAACAACTAAACTGGAAATTATCAGTATTCCGAATGCTTATAAGACCGCAGGTCGGATGATATAAAGGTGTTGCAGTCAGATGAGTCTCGCGGGCTGGATGTGACCCGCGGGTCATGAGTTTGAAAACCCTGGATTTAACATATAATAAGTACATTATATATATTAATATTTTATATTCTACCCATCTATGAATAAGCTAAATTTAATTAAAATCTTTCCAGATGAATTGAAGAAAAAAAATTTTTTTTTTGGGCCGTTGATCTATTAAAATAATACTTTACATTTCGTGTTAATATTTTCATGTTTTCAAGGTAACTGTGTATGGACGTTACCTTTATAATAACTACTACATTTTATTAAAATAGGCTAAACTTTGTATATAGGCCTAATAGAGTAGTTTACTTTACAGGGAAACAAAAAAAACCTGAATAGAGAGCTCGGTTTGATATTTTCGCGTGTGTTTAACCTATTCAGCTATTTATTATTATTAATTTGTCTTTGCTCTCTATAAACAAATTGAATTAAATCAATATATTGTCCGAACGTTTAATGGAATATATTATTTATGTATTTGTTGTTTTTCCCAGTAATATAACTTTTTTTATATATTCGTATATCCATATTCATTAACTATCTGTGAAAGATACATTTCAATACCAAATATAAATAAAAGTTGTTAAACCAATGATAAATAAATCAATGTAGGTTTTTATATGCTATATATATATATATGCATATATATATATATATATATATATATATATATATATAGATGAGATATTTATGTGTTTGAATATTTGTGACTTATAACTTACTATTGAGTGAAATTCAAGCGACATAGCTTGGACCAGGAAAAAAAAATTGTGTGACGCTTTTGGCTATATGTATGTTCATATCAATAGGGTAGTTTGTTAAGTTAAATAAAGATGTATTAATGTCAAATATGAATCACATCAGTAATCACAGTTTTCCACCATAGACGTGAGCGTTCTATTAATTATTAAAAATTCAAGAATAAATACATAATGTATGATTTTATTATTTGTATCATTTGGCATGTGAACTTTGTTTACCTTAACTTCAAGAAACAAATAATATTTAATCCAAATTATTACTAGTTTTGAAACAAATACATTTTCGTTAAACTCTATTAAGCTCATTTTCAATTTCTCAATACTTTATCTGTACTTCACATAGATGAATTATAGTTTTACAAGTGTAGGATAATTTTCACCCCACAAAAAGTTATTAAGTACCAAATTTTATATGTTATTAAAACGATAACGTAAAATTTATCATCTATGTTTCTCGTGCCCCCTTCACGCAAATGCGGGTACGCTTCCTGTAAATTGTACCCCTTGCATATCTACTACATTAATATAATTAAATTCCATACATCATAGTCAGTAAAAAGATAAGTAAAAACATATGTGTGTGTGTGTGTGTGTGCTACTTAATACTTGTGTTAAAAAAAAACATGTTGGGCCACAAAACAGAATTAAATAATGTTATGATTTATTAAACCCTTTGATATTTTCATGCTCTTTGTTGTCAACTCCACTCAATAAAGTAGAAAATAATTATGTGTCAATCATATTATTTTTTGACATGTTGAGTAGATCCTAGCACAAAGGTATCCATACAACAATATATGCCTATTTATAGATCTTGATGGCAACTTTTTAAATTCCGTGTTTAGAGAGCACAGTGTGATCAAGCCCCTCGAATCAACCCTAAATCAACAAAATACAGTAGTTCTACGAACTAAGAGGCGTATTTTATTTCTTCATTCATTTGTTGACAAATGATTTTAACGTTAATTTGTTACATCGAATTTTGTAATACTTAAATTGTAAGATATGTTCAAGCTACTAAGATAATATTTTGACATTAATCTGAGATTTTACGTACACTAAATTTACCCTTAAAGGTCTTACCTTGACTTAATGCACTAAGTTAATATCTTATAAGTTCCTGCTAGGTAAGCTTGCTACCGTTTAGGGTTTACAAGGGTACATTATATCAGTAAATTTAACAAGGCCTAATCTTAAAATGTAACATCACAAACCTGCATCAGTACGCACGCGTACTAAGCTTTAGTTAGTCTAGTCATATTCGCTGGTGACATTCAGGTCGGGGATAAAATTCCAGATAAGTGTACTTTTTTTTTACTAAATAATCTCCCACTCTACCTATAAGCAAATGCATAAAAATATATTCGCAATTCTACCTTCATCATTCCTAACTTCTTAACGTAATTAAAATGCAACACCCAGATATGTGTGAAACAATAATATTAATAAAAGTGATGTTGATAATGATTATGATGATGATGATGATTATGAAATATCTAAAATTATGAGTATTAAACATCAAACTCAAAGGAAGTGGCTCAACAAATTGATAACGTTATAAAACAATCCTTGCTACTTCTTAGAGCTTAATAAATATTTAATATTTCGTTGAATGAAAGTGACCACGATGCTCACCCCTTTTACCCTGAAAGGTAGCGATCTTACCTTGCTTGGATCAACTATGATGTATTTTTATATTATTTACTAGAGGTATCTAACCTGTACTTTATAAAACCGACTGAATATATCACCACACGAGACTGTCTGTAAGAGAGAGTAAGAGGGCATACTAGGGTTCTTTTATATGCCACAATCGACATGGGACCGACAGATATATTTCCCCTCTGAAGGAAATTGTGCTACGTATTTTTATCGCTCAAGAAAAATACGTCAACTCTGGTTTGGGATGAGCCCACAGATATCAGTTCTTGAGGTGAGCACCTTACCTCAAGACCACCGAGGTCAACCACTATGGTGTAGTCTATAAGACAGGGCCATAGTGAAATACGTCAAGGTAAGACCTTTCAAAGTAAATGAAGTGTTCCCTTGAACCTCAAAATCTTTTAGACATTTTGATTTATTTTAAGATAAGTATTCACATTAAGTGATTTAAAACTTTTTTAAAAAAACAATTTACTTGAGTTTTAAGTTAACAAAGTACCTTTATTTAGTGTTTCCTAATTTTAAAAAAATCACACGGGTGAATAATATTTGAAGTAATATTTTTTGAGCCTATAACCCGAAAAGGTATTAAGTAGTGGTGCTTTTTAGTCATGAGATATGTATGTACACAAACTATCCTTGATTTTCATATATAAATAATATAATATAAAAAATAAAGTTAGATTCAAATTTTTAAATGAGTTAATATTTTAAGTTAGGTTTTAGCTATGACATAAATTCAACAAATTAAACAATTAAATGTATAAAAAAAATTGTTACTGTGAAATAACTAAGATTGAATGTTTATGAATGTAACACTACCATTTCTGCTTCCAAAATGACTTTTGATAAATAATTAAATAAAAAAAACTTCAAACATCACAAAATAGTACGTCTTTTATGGGCAGTAGTACAGAATACGTGCCACCTCTAATAAAAAAACAGAAACAAAGTTAAAGATAAAGCCAAACAATCACATATATTAAGTTGGAAGTGTTGATCTATCTTTATAAAGAAATATCCCCCCCCCAAAAATAAATGTATCTCTTAATTAATTTATTATATGGATACAATTGAATGAATAAAAAATAGGTGGTACCATATGGGGACCAGAGACCTGTAAAAGTTTTTATTTGCTGTTCCAATCTATAAATCTTATATCCCATTAGATAGCAATCTTCTTTCTTTACCTGATACATGGTAGGCGGAGTGTACATCTCGGTTCTCGACAAGAGAGCAAAATCTTTTTTTTTTTTTTCCTGTGGAAACTCCGGCTGTAGAGCAGATGGTGAAATATGATACGTAAAGTCTGTTCAGTGTAGGAATTGTTTTCTGAAAGGCCTTTTTCTCTACCAGAAATCTATTATATAGTAGGACATTGGTAGGAAAAAAGACCTTTCAGAGAGTAATTCCTACCGTGAATGGAGTATACACAGAGGCAACTGAACAAAGTATTGGCAGCAAGAGCTTTACTTACAGGCCCACTATCAGGAGGGGGGGAAAAAACACGCTTGAAAAGGAATATTTTTGTGAAGAAAGTGTATTTTCAACCGGAAAAGACGATGTGGAGAATAGGAATAATAGAGCAGAACTATCGAACAAAAGGAATGAAAAAAAAAAAGGTACGAGAATAGAAAATGTGGTGGAGTGATATAAAATTTATATGTTTGTTTGTCAGTCGGAGAGCGGGTGTAGGATGAACTTTGACGGAAGGAAAAGAGGGGAAAAAATGTTCGCAAGATTGATTAGTGTCAAGAGAAAGATTCGAATTTTATGTTAAACCTCACTTTACCGACTTCACTTTACAACCGCCAACCAGAGTGATGTTAAAGAGTGTATTATAATGCTTACATTAATATATCAAGGGTGGATTAGGGTTGGAACGCTCTTGTTTATATAAAGCATAGTGCTCATGCGAGATTAATTTTAAAGATGAAACTTGGATACAAAAACCTCGTGTGGCAGCTTAGCTTTTATGTATCATTATTCCCTTTGAGCTTCACCAAGCCTATTTCCAAGTGCTGCATTTCATCAAAATATTAACAAGTCGTAAATGTATGATGTATTCCTTATTTAACCAGCCTTGGTATGGGACCGCTCATGAGCTGAAATTTTTAGAGTATAAATAAATAAATAAAATTAGTAGCCAGTGCTCTTGACTGCTGACCTAGATGTCCCGGGCTCAATTCCCGGTTGGTACAGGGGGATCTTTCTCGAAAGGGGAACAATTCCCATGGTCACCAGGGTTTGGTTAATTAGGCTATGTTGATAAGTTGATTGGCTCTATTCCCTCATATTCAATATCACCATCACCTCATCTCATTGGGACATGGAACGATCCTCCACGGAAAGGATGTACGATTAGTACATTCGGGCGTCCTAGGGGTAGCGGTACATTAGTACTGGCTAAACTTTCCACCACTGGGCTACAAATTGATGTAGCCCTGACAAGTGATTATTATTATTATTCTTTATTTAATTTAACTTCCACAGTATTTAGAATTTTAGTTATAAATTAAATATTTCATTTACTTTATGAAATTCAAAAATACTAGTGCATTTATTTGTTTTATAATAATTTAAGATGAAATATAACCCACATATATGTGCCCACCAATTAAACGTAAACATAAATTAATTTTATTTGCTGGCAATGAAACGTTTGGTGTTCGAATTACAACTGGGTGTATTTTGATTATTGTTTTATATCCTTAATAGATTCTCACATTTTCTCAACTAAAATTCGGCCACTTATCATCTCAATTCTTCTTCCCTTTAGTGTAAGTGAATGCGAACAGCCTATGTAGGTAGTTAGTTAGGTATGGTGTAAATTAGAATGTACATTAAGTTTAAATTGTTACGTGAATATAAATAACTTTGATGGTTTGCGTTATGAATATGACTCCCAACAAATAGTTTTTATTAATATATTTCTACAATTACAAACTCTCACTAGGTAACTGAGTTTCAAATGCTCCCCCTTGTTAAACTTTGGCGTTCAGTCATTTTCCATTCGTCTAGTATTATTTTAGGACATGTTTAGTTCACAGGGTGGTTTTGTAATGTTCTACTCTATCACCTTTGAAAGACAGTCATCTTCCATTTGGCTCGTGCTGTTCTGGGACTCTCATCAAAATCATTCTTATCCCTCAGTGATTAGTCTCTATAGGCAGATTTATTAACTTTGTTTAAAACTGGGTTCCATTTTAAGAGGATGGAAGGAGGTAGAATCAAGATAGAGGTTATATACAACCATTCATGTAACTATTTACTAAAATGACACAAGATTCAATTCCGAACTGATTATAATGATAAACAAACATATCTATACACAATTATAGCAATATTGTAACTTATCACTGTTAGAGAACACAGACTCATTGTATTTTATCTATGTAATCTGAACCGAATGAGTCTTTGTCTACTATAGATCTGCGTGTTCTCCAACTAAGCTGCCTAATTTACATATAAAATATTATAAATTTGCATAGTAAATATAGAACTATTATGAAACATAAGACACGCGCATTCTTCTGAATATTGGCCAGTCGCTAAAGGCAGAGTATTTTCAGTTGAGCATCATTTTGGATTATGATGATTTTCATTTGCAATGTAGCAAAATCGATATTAATGGAGAGATAGAGAGAGTGAACTTCATGAGATATATCTTCGACATCATAACTTGGAGATAACCAATTTAAAACAGTGGTGTCCACCTTTTGCAGGCTTTGACGCCAATTATTATCTTCGAAATCATCGCGACCTCTTGATAATTCACAAGGTTTCAAATCCTAGTGTCTGAATCTGGGCTCTCCGCATTTAAATACACAAGGGACGTAGTAGAATTGAGAGGTAATGTACCCTTATATTCATGGAAGAAGAAGAGGAAACTGTTTATGGAAAAATACCCCCGCGCACCTGGCCAGAATTCTGATCTTGACTTCCCCATCACCGACAAACCAAACAAAGAGTATGGTGACAAGCGCACGGGTCCACCGATGCTTGTTTTAATTATTTAAAATTGCTTATATATAATTGTTACGGTTCTTATTTACTACTCTTATTTCTAAACTACAATATTACAAAGGATTAGTATTTATTAATAGGTCTGTTATATACACATGTCTTGAGTTCGTCACACACTTCCATTACAATGTGAAAACACGCAATCACTGTTTCTTTTTTCACACCTGTCCGGCTTAGCCCTACACTCGGCCCGTTGGAATGTCCCCCACCCCCTTGCTGTGAGGGGTGGCCCAAGCCTGGTGACTGTGCAGGGCTGGCTCGAGCATGGTCTCGATCGCTACATAATGCTTATATGAATTAAGAAACCTGGTGGGGGAGGGCAGGATTATATACTAGCAGCGTAACATCGCAAACTAGGTCAGCAAGAAACTATCAGACCAAAAGGAAAGGAGCCAAAGCAGAAGCTTCATAGTTCGTACCATTTTTACCACTTACATTTATACTTAAATTTCGCACCTTCCTGTAATCATTAAAATCATTTGGAAAAATAAAACATCTGCATGCATTACGACTCCACTCAAAACATGGCATGACCCCAAACGAGGTCAAGAGCCCAGTTTGGAAACCACTCGCTTGAAATAAATTTTGCAACTGGTTATATTTTTGCCGATTTGGTGAATCCTCAAGAAAACTAGATTCTCAAGTAATAGTTGATTTTGAGTGATTTTTCCTGCTTGAAGTTTTTGTAATCAATATCACTAAACACCCTTTAGAAAGATGCAAAGTATTTAAAATATCTTTTATGGAAATTGTGTTCCAAAAATTTTCACTTTCCTTAAAATGACAAAACCACAAAAATATTGTTTATGATTTTTTGACTTTACCTCCCAGTTTAAATTTAGTCCATTCAACCGTAGTAACAAGAAGGAATTAAAAATATATTAGACATCCCAGATCCTCCGGTTCTGGGTAGTAGATAATATACATTTAGTTTAAATATTATGTTTGAGAAAGTAACTTTTGGAATCTCCTGAGGACTTTTCCTTTATTTAGGCAACGAACCTCTATGTTAAGAAGTTGTTTATAAAACTGGCAATCGAGTTCTTCCGTAAACTCTCATAAAAATCTATATTTTTAATTCCCGGGTACTGTTAATAATTCTTAAAATAATATCCATGAAATTCTCCACTCATAACAATTTTCTTTAAAGAGCTTGAATGTGAATTGTACACTGAAATTCCAGAAATGACTAAAATTGTTAATCTTTTTGACATTGAAAAAAAGCCCGTATGAATGAATGCCGGTCAATTCACGAGCACAATATGTGGTTAAGCAAAATTATTGAAATTGGAAAAATCATCTGTGCCTGTGGTTACTATGATTACTAAGATGATTTTCAAAATTTTCTCTTTAATTGAAAAATCATTGAAAAATATTTTCCAGAAATACTTAGTTGAACTCTGGGAACAATATTATTTAATTCATCCATCAGTAAACTGTAGGGAAAGAAAATGATTCTGCATTTCTACCTCAAGTTTTTTGATTAAATCTGTGGCCATAGCCTTGAATATAATTAGTGTCTCAGATCAAAATGATAGTATGGGTATGGAATAAATAGCTGTTAATATGTCTTCTTTATTTTTATTTTAACTCGGCAAATAGTCCTACAGCATCCTCGGTAAAGGTCTCCTTCATGAACTCACCAATGAGCAATTTTTTTTTCTTCTTAATTTGCACGTGCGAAGCTTTGAACGAAGCTACGTTAGTAGAAAACTACTCCACTAAAAGACAAATACTACCTTGCAAAAGGGGCAGGTTAAATTCTCTAAAGTTTTAAACAAAGCTAAACTTCGTAAAATCGCTTGAATCTGCTGCCAATGTTCGAATCTATATCTGGTGGCTCAATCCCTATTTGTTTGTTTATTAGACACATCGCCAATAAGACGGGAAGAGACTTACATTCACAATAATGACAGATCAAGGTTATTTTGGTCCCCCTCATGATTTACACTAAAGAATTTGATACATTTTCAAGTTTAAAAGCGCCAAACATCAACTTTTAAAACTACGATGTGGTTTTTCTTACGCAGTCGACTGAAAACTGCCGTGCGATCGATTTAAAATCACGATCAGCTGATTGCCGACACCTGCTCCCCATCATAGAAAGGGCCTTTTAAAAATCTTCACCAAAACCAAATCATTATTTAAATATATTATTAAAATCAAATGTGCATTGAAGAAGACTATAAAAAAGTTAATTAAAATTACTCCAAAACAAATAATGAAATAAGGAGGGCTGTAAAAAAATAGACCTTCGCATAATGGTTTTCTGACAATGAAATGAATTGGACTGTAAAAAAGGGATATTCTCAAAATGTATCCACAATAACAATGAAATAATTCAAATTAATTGAAATTGTGGTCTCCTTCATACTGTAAATACAATGATTTGCAGTCTGTATGTTGATATTCATTTAAATATCGCTTCAATCACAATCTTGTATTGTATACTTGGCAACATAAAGGCCTCTTGAGTCGCAGATGGCTGTGGTATCTGATAGGTTGAGGTACTATTGATTACTCATATGTAGCAGAAGATTCCACACGTCCATTAAACTCAGCCTTAAGCTATGAGTGAAGAATGACGCAGAGCATGGGTCGAATCCTTGATAGCTCAATGTTGAAGTATTGGCCCGCTAAGACAAAGGTTCCTGGTTTTATTCCCATGTACAGGTCTCTTTTTTTTCAACTAATATCAGATTAATTGAAATCGTGCTCACCTCCATACGGAGAGTACCGTAATTACAATGATTTGCAGCCTGTGTTGATATTCATAGATTTAATCTTATGACCGAATTCAATGAAGATAGTTCTGAAATAAATCAGAATACATATCATGTTACATTACCACTATTACTTGCACTTTGTTTTATTATTACTCATTCCTAAATCCCTCTAATGATCACTAATTACTCAAAAATCAGTTGGCATTACTTTCATGGCTAAACATTCCAAGGATTTCAAAATTGAATGATTAAAATAAATACATTCAAACATGTTGTTTTTAATGAATTAACTAAAGGCTTACGTATATTTTGTGTAGTCATAAAAACTGTTTTTTAAATATAAAATAAAAGTATGTAAAAACAAACAATACTAACTCGTCAAAATAACTCTAAATATGATTCCCTGAAACAACATGACGTATCGACGAGTCAGTTTTTCTTCCTGTTTTGTCTATCAAAATACAAAACATCGATCTGATACAGGAAACCTCGTTATATTTCCATGTGTTTTAGAGTAGAAATGAAATGCTTTATCAACCACAACAACACTTTAAATCAAACAACTCTGGTGTTCTGGTGAGCTTGCTTGAACGGTTTACAAAGAGTTGTGGTAGATTTGAAATTCAAATGATGACGCCAACATGATTATCCCTGCAGTTTGGTTGTAGACGCTGAGAGGGGTTTCGAGGGATTGTTCCCCCACCTGAAACATTGACTGTGTAATAAGGGGAAATATTATAGTGTATACTATGTATAAGTAACGTATGTATAAATATAAACATAATATAAAATATAATATATAATATAACAATAACATATATTATGTAACAATAGAATAAATTATATTTAATATAACAATAAATTGTATATAATTTAAAATAGCCTAACAATAGTATTTATTATATAGTGTTTCAATAAGATAGATTCTATAAATATTTTATCAATATATATTTATTATATATTATATTTTTCATAGTATATTATGTGTTAAACCCATAGGCCTACCACATATTTAATTATATACAAACAACAAACAATACATATTATGTATACATAATTATATTAATATATTGTATATTTAAAAATATACTTTTTATTTTTTAAATACAATTCACACACGTATTATTATCATCAAGCATATATATATAATGTGCCATAAAAGGCGTTGGGCCCACTAACATGCTGGACTCCGATTTGGGAGACCAGTGTTCAATCCCTCGTTAGAATCGCTAGTATTATTTTATGTCCACAAGTCATTCCGCTCTTCTTTTTAAACAAATAAGATTTAATATGGCTATCACTTACTTTGTCTCTTTTTTTTAGGTTAAGTTCAATTCGCTGTCAGCCAAAAGACTGGCTTTAAAATTTACCAACATAGAAAATAAAACCATTAGTAAGGTAAATGAAAATTAGTTAACTACAGAACAAAAAGGGAACCTCTCCTTTTGGTTTATTTTATTTTGATCTAGAACTAAATTTTAGTCTAAAATTCCCACTTCGAATAATCAAGATTAATATCAATGAAAGCCCGCTTCGGTGACCACATGGTCTAAAGCACTACTTTTGCAGTAGACTAGACGGCTGATAGCGGGGAGATTGAGGTTTGAATCTTGGTCAGGTGTAATGAGAGTGGTTTTAATAAATGGTTTTTCCACTCTGCGTCCACGAAAATGTGGGTACACTTCCTCTGAATATAATCTTCCTTAACCTTGAAACCATTAGCGTAATTAGTACAAAAGCTTATGACCCGAACGGGTAGTAATACGCGGTGCTAAAAAAAATCAAGAAGGCCATAGGGAGTGTTTAATATAATTATACATACATAAAGTCTGATTTTCATAGGAAATTTACTCTCTCCTATTTAAAAAGTCACTAAAATTCTGAATTCTAGTAATAGGTCTTAATTGATTTATTTACAGTAATTAGGCCTATAAAGCTTATCTAAAATGTATCAAAATCGTCCGATAATACCTCCTTATAGATGACCGTACAAAATACAATAATTTTAATAATTATTTTTTTTCCACCATTGTGGCAACATGGGTCTCTAGTTTTCAAATAACGGCCTTCCTATAAAACCGTACATACACACACTGTACAGGGCAAACTTCTGTACCGCCCCTTGTCCTCTCATAGACAAAGGCTGGTGCACAAATTTAAACTGAATGCAAAGATTAAAAAAATAATAATACAACAAATTATATTTGCAGTGGAGCCGATAGAACAATATGTGACGAATAGGCCTGTCTCTCTGACCTATACATCACTTTGAGTTATCATGAACTCTCTCTTTAATATCACTAGCTGAATAGACATATAAAAAAATTATCAGGGGAAGAGGACGAGACTATCAAAAAGTTACGACTTATTAACTAATATAAAGAAAAAATATTTGAATGAAAATAATATATATTTATTATGAAACATAACAATATTAGTGAATATATATATTGATATTAGGAATAACAATCATAAGAAAAATAGGTAAATATGTGCATAAATTGGGTTAAGCCCACAATAGTAAAGTAGTCATCACAAATGGGTTAAGCCCGCAAAGGTGAAGTAGTCTTCATGACACGTGTTCCAAAAAGGACAATATGAATACCAAAAAGTTTACAACACGACCCCTATTGGGTCTCTATGGCAATCCGCCATACAGCTAAGTTTAAACTCGGCCATCTCTGGGCAATAGTTCAACAAACAACAAACTGGAATCTTTTGTAACAAATAATTGGAATATCTCACATTGACTAGGGTATCATTGCTATCAAAAATACCTATTGTGCAAAAGGCACAGTCTACAAAACAAAATATAAAACAAGTACGTACAAAAATATACGGCCGGAAGGGCAAATGAGACGCCTCGGCTCTCATAGGCCACACGCCATGCGTGGCCTTGCAAAATCATATAAAGTTACTTTTGTTTACAGTAAAAATTACCTTCTGAGCCAGATGGGCTATTAAACATGATTCCTGTAGTCTATCATTATAAACATTTAAATTAATCATGGCAAAGACTTGCGTCCTGAGGGGACTTTATTTCTCTTTAAAAACAATACCTAAATAGTATATAGTTTTGAAAATAACTAACGTGGGTCCAAAAGGGAATTTTGAATTTACAAAGTCCTAAAAAAGAATTTATACCTTAATATCATCCTAGTAAATGTCTTTCGACACCGCCGAACCAAGAAGTGAAGTTTAAACTAAACGACACCGGTATATAAATGATTTAATTCTAAGAGGGGGGAACAAAGGGGGAAAACAGAACACAGTAGAACACCGACACGGACCAGAGGGAAGGGGTGGTAATTCATGGAGAGGAACAAACTATAAACTTGGAGAAGAGACTCGAACATTCCTTCTTTTCTTTTTACGTGGCCTCTTCTACGTCACCCATTCCCATGATGCATAGGGTGATTTCGTGTCTAACTCGACACGCCTTTATTCCTGTTAGTTTTCACTCAACACTCCGACGAGGATGTAGTGCTCGCGGAGGGGGGGGGGGGGGGGGGAGGGGTTCGATCGGCCGGTGAGGCAGTCTGCGGTGAATGGGGCATCAGGTGAGTAGATTTTTACTGTCTATTTCTTTTGGTGTCTTGAATAATGTTCATTTGCACAGCTTTATGTTCTGTTGTTGTAACGTTTATCAGCATAAACGTTACACTTCGTTTTCATTTATGAACGTCAAAATGAAGTTCAACCGATGCAAAATATTATATTGGTGTAGATCTCAGTCTTATCTTTCATAAAATATAAACTTTTTGGTCGGCTTACACAAAATTTCCGCAGTTGAACCAATTTTATTGAAGTATATCGATGAAAGTGGGCTAAGTAGGAATAGATCATAGGCCTCTTGAACTACGCTGAAACATAGTGTTACTGTGGAATCACACGTTCGCCGAAAAACTGGGTGCAGAACAGAAACATGGTCACGTGACGAGCTGTACACCAATCACAAGATTTCCGCCTCATCGGCGCGAGCTGTCCCGCTAAAGTTTTACTATTCTCTACTTCATCCACTCTGCCTGAGATCTTCGGCAAGGGAGTACCAATCAAATCTCAAAACCAACCATCTCAAACAAGTGCGCATGCGCTCTACAGCCAGAAGATAGCAGTCAACTTCGTTGACCGTTGTGAGAAGATTTGAAATAACCCATTAATGTAGAGCGTGTGTATTGATTTGTTGGATTGTGCCAAGACACAGTGTTATAATTTGAAAACTTCAATCGGGAGAATGATCTAAAATATATATTTTATCCACTAGAAAATAAAATATTTTGAAAATAAGCTGTTTTAAGTTAGCGTTGAAATGCATCATGGGTCGACATACAGCGTGTGAATTTCTACGCGACTGAGGCAGAATCTGCCTTCTATTTTCGGCGAACGTGTGAATCAAGCTTGAGAGGTGTGAAATAGTACTAGTATTATTATTATTTAGGACAACGTCTTACTACCCGTTCGTATTATACGCTTAAGTACTAATTACGCTAATGGATTAGGAATTGGTAAGGTTGAATTTAGAGAAAGTGAGCCAGCACTTGCGTGGAGGAAGAGTGAAAAACTATTTAGGGAAAACAACCCCCAGTTCACCCGACCTATATTCGAACCTTGATTTCCCCATCCTCGGAAGTCTAGCTCAACAAAAAACTAGCGCGTTAGCCAACTACGCCAACAAGGTGGGTCTCAGGAGTCAAACACTTAACCGAATTTCTTTTTCACTGTGTCTTAAGGCCGGTCTTATGACTCTTGGATAAATATTAATCTGGTAGATAAATATTTCTATCTGTTGGATAAGTTAAAAGTGTGTCTTGTGACTGAAAGATAGCATTTATCTGCCAGATAAAATGTATTTATCCATCACATTTTTATCAGGAGGTTTGAGTACCCGATAACTTTTATCTGGAAGTTAAAATGGTTGTTGGCATAGTGATGCGTTGTTTTTAATGAGGTTTCGCCTCTCAGAATCTGTTTTTAGGTTAAAATCTTCGTTCACGTGTTTAGTAGGCACAGGCCCGGGCTCTAACTATATAAAGTTAGAACATTTAATTCACACTTTTATATAAACTGGCAAGATATTTGTAGAGTTATACTTATATAAGAACAAATCAAAATCTGAGTACAATAAATGAAATTTTGTAAATGGTGTACCCAACTATTGACCACATTTTGGCAGACACCGAAATTAGTACTTACACATCTTAGTTTCTGCGTCCAAGTGACACCATCTTTTACCGCCATTATTTAACAAATGTTGGGTGTTGTAGAAAAAAAAAATCTTGGTTCGCGTGTTAAGTAAGCACAGGCCCAGGTTCTAGCTATATATACATTTCGAACATTTAATTCACACTTTTACAAAAAAAAAGACAAGCTATTGGGGGAGTTATAGTTATATAAGAACAAATTATTTAAATTTGAGTACCATAAATAAAATTTTCTAAGGGTTGTACCAAATTATTGCCCACATTTTGGCAGACACTGAAATTAATACTTTCAAGATAACTTATCTTTTGCACCCACGTCCCGCCAACTGTTTCCTCGCACTCGTTTAGCCGCCATTATTTAACAAATGTTGAGCTTTCTCGCCACTCGCTAGGTTGTAGTGGTGGCGTCTGGGCTTATACGCATGCGCGCACCAGTAAAAACAGTACCAACCTTGCATTTTATACATAAAAATATATTTATCCTACAGATAGCTATCCGGCAGATAAATTCAGTTCATAATACGCATAAAATATTAAAGTTGCTGATAACTTTTAACTAGTAGCTAACTTTAACCTCCCGATAGCAATGTTTAGCCCATAGTCATAAGACTGGCCCTTAGTACTTGTTCATTTATTATGCTAAGAGAGTAGGGGTGAGGAAGGTAGAGTTTCAGAATAAATATACACTCATTGACGTTGGGGGATAGTAGGAAATACATTTTTTTTAAAAACCTCAGTCCACTCAACCGGGTTTCTATACCCAACGTTTCTCTTTCATATGGTGTATTTATGCCAGAACTTCGTCACCAGAGGCGAACAAAATTGAATTGCTAATATTTTTCCACACAAAATTATTCTCTCTGCAAATTCTCCAGAGAATCTAATATAGAAATGAGACGCACAAATATAAAATAAAAAATTATAGAGAAGAAAAATATTTCAATTAGCTAAACAACTTTACAATTACAATTTAGAAACGTGTGTGGTAAAAACATTTAGGCCTACTCTTCAAAACTACAAACATTTATATTTGAATTTAGAATAGTATTAAGTAGGAATATTAATTTATAAGATCCCCCTCCCCTTCCCCCTCACTCTCCCTATAACCCCAGTATATTTCTAATCGAGCGAATAACAAACAGAATAGATAATATGTGAGTGTTGTAACAAATTAAAAAAATGTCAGTGTAGATTTGTTTTAAATTATTTTCTACTCATCATAATTATTAGGGAAGTACAAAAAGAGCACTATAAAATTAATCTTTATTCATTCAAAATGGTGTCTATAAACAAATAAAATAATTTGATTCCCATAAATATGCGAGTAAATTGAATGTTGCGGTGTTTTAGATTTCATACTTTTTACATTTCATAGAGGCAGAAGCTGACAAGATAAGATGAATTATAAAATCTTAAAGAGTAACACTATTAATAGTTTACTCTAACACCAGTAGTAGTTACCTGAACTGAGGCCACATTGACTAAGGCGTCAGTCACAAATAGTCGGGTTTTTTTTTTTTTTGCCAGTAATGGAGAGGCCATAGTTAAAATCCCGGGTGGATGTACTAAGGTAATTTTTCCTGAAAGGCTTCCAACTATTCTTTCACACAAATTTGGTTACATTTTCTCTGAATCCTACATTCCTCGTCCCTAGACCAGTAGTGTTAATAGGTGTATAGCCAACACGAGTAGTAAGACGTGTTGTACAAACGGGATTACCCATGACGGGGAGATCGGAGCTCGAATCCCGATCAGGTTTACTAACGGTGGTTTTCCCTCAATTATTTTCCAATACACCTCCAAACAAATTCGGATGCACTTACTCTAAAACTCAACCTTCCTCTTCCATACTCAACAAGAGTAAATTATGTATATTTACAGCTCGAACAAGTACAAAGTAAAGATGAAAATAAAAGACGCGATGTACAAAAAAAAAGTGCAATTAGCTGCATGGTTTAAAAATAATTTATACAGAACCAAAACTTGATCTAAAAAATGTTGCTAAAAACTTTTCCTGGCATAAAAAAAATGACGATAAGTAATGGCCGAGTATTTTGACGGATTCAAATAAATGTCTTGGGAAATTGGGAGAAGAGCAAGCAAAGAGGAAGATGGGGTTTATTCGGCGGGTTAAATAATTGATGCTCTGAAGGGCGCATGGGGGCGGCGAAGCGAACCCCGGTGCCACATTAATAAGAACCGCGCCTAGCATTCATCTCCTGCCTGTACAATTCCATCCGCGTCCGACCGCAGCGCTGTCTGTCGATTTGCATGAAAATAGCGTGTGTCCCCGCAAACAGGAATTGGTTGGGTTAGCGGAGGGTGGATGGTGTGGTGGCATTGTGAAGTTCCAACACGGGGGGGGGGGGGGGGGCGGGTTGAAGTTGGGAAAGGGGGGATAGAGGGAGTGGTTCTATCTGTGAAGGGGAAGCTATGCTACCACTAATCTACAACCATTTAGAGCTTATAAATTTGTTCTAAGGTTTATATTACCTAAGAGGTATTTACTTGGAAAAGCCTAAGGGCTCTTTCAAAGAGATTTTAGTGTTTTTGAACCAAAAAAACTTTTGCAATGAATTAATAAGGTGGTGCAGAATAGATCAAAAGTCAAGGTCAGTATTTAAATATTAAAAAAAAGCGTCAAAATAAATAAAATATTGGTCCTCAAGAAGGGGGCTGTGTGTGTATATATATATATATATATAGTTTTCCACACCTAAATTATACTGAACTGTTGTTAATATTTTGTCATAAACATCTCAGAATTTGACTATAATTTTTTATCTAAAAAGGGTCTCTATACATGCCAAAATGCCCGTGATATATAATCAAAAGCTGTTGATATTGATATGTGCAGACAATTAAACTAAATGTAGTTACTGACGCAACATTTCATTCATTATGACTGAAAAATTTAGTTACGAAAATTGCAAAAATAATTATATTAATTTCCATTCCCCCTTAAACTACGGCTTATTTTATTTTTCATAATTAAATGTAGCTAGAATGGAATGGTGGTAAAAAGATACATTCATAATATTTTTACTTTCTCTAGACATTTCGGAGAGAAAGTATTGTGATCGTAAACAAAATTGAACTTGAGATTTTGATAAATGTCGACGTTTCATGACCCCCTGAAACCTAAAAAGTGATTTTTGCAATGCCGTCTGTTTGTCTGTCCGTCTGTCTGTACCTCGGACTAGAGCAGAAACTCTTTTACCAATTGGGCTAAAACTGGGTATCTAGGGTTTTCGTGAGGTCCCCCCATAGGGTTTTTGGAATTAGATATTTAAAAAATAAATTTAATAGTAGTTTACTAAAGGCAAAAGATTAAAAAAATCTATGTGTGTATGTATGTACGTATGTATATGTATATATATATGTATATGTATGTATATATATGTATATGTATGTATATATGTATATGTATGTATATGTATGTATATATATGTATATGTATATATATGTATGTATATGTATGTATATGTATGTATATATATGTATATGTATGTATATGTATATGTATGTATATGTATATATATGTATATATGTATATGTGTATGTATGTATATATGTATATGTGTATGTATGTATATATATGTATATGTGTATGTATATATAAGTATATATATGTATGTATGTATATATATATGTATATGTATGTATATGTATGTATGTATATATTGTATGTATATGTATATATATGTATGTATATGTATGTATATATATGTATGTATATGTATGTATATATATGTATGTATGTATGTATGTATGTATGTATGTATGTAGACCTATGTACAGTTTACCCTGAAAGGTAACCTGGTTGTTAAGTTGTTTTAACAATTTTGTTTTGCTAAAACAAACAAAATATCTATTACCTTTGGGTCATTGTAAGTTAAAAAGATTATTTTGACATTTTTATTCACGACCAATTATTTTGAATTCTTTTTCCTACTATCTTTATTTTGTATTGGTTTATATAACTTATAAATATCATTTCTCTTCGAGATAGACATTAGTTTCATTAAATTTGAAGTCGATTCTGGTACACTTTTGGGAAATATATTTTTATTCAATTTATATATATTTGCATAAAAACAGTTTAGCAACATAATATCTTTTTTATTAATATATTTTACATAAAAGAGTTTTGGATAAGTCGTAGCTCTATATAAAAACAAAGTCACTAAGGGATGGCGCAATTTTGGTGTTGCCAAACATATTTATTATTTATTCATTTCTCTAAAAGGCTGGATAATTTGTTTATTAGCAAAGTTTTAAATCAGTCTGATTAAAAATGTAATTATGACAGTGCCATTGGAATATTTGAGTTTTGAATAAGATAATGTGATAATTATGTGTACGGGAGTGGTCTTATTATTACTTAAATTAACGAGCTGATTGCAGCTAAAACTCGAAATACGCTCTTACGAGAATATATACGAAGTTAATTTTTGTCATCTTGCATAACACCATTTTACTTTTGTGCTATAAAACATTCATTCTATGAAATTAACTAAGTCTGGAACACAAAAAAATAACATAAAGCATTTTATTAGATGATATTATTGCTGCGCATCTCTTCTATTATATCAGAACATAAGAGAATTTGTTAGAAAACTGGAATGAATAATCAAAAAATATATATATCAAAGGACGTTACCCAATCTTTGAACATGTATATTATTCTCTTTTTACTACTTTTGAATTGATCTTTACATTTTTGATGTCAAGAATTCCCAAGCCTATGTTATAAAATTAATTTTAGTGAAAGGAGCCCACTATTTAATCGAACATTCCTATTAAGGGTGTTCAACTGACTCAAAAAATTAACTTTCGTCAAATTCACTTCTAAAGTATTAATTATGTATGTTAGACAAGTTATAAATACCCCAACCTATGATACTTTCACCCTTCTAAAGTATTATGTTAGACCAGGTATCTATCTTAGATAAGGTGTGTATTTCTGCCTCTTTGAGCCTTCCCTCAGGAACTCGCGTGGAACAATGAAGGAGGTAGGTAGGGGTGGACATTTCCTGTAAGTATTGTAATGCTAAAATATCTCTAGACAATAGAAGGGCGCCACTGCAGTAGATGTCTGTCATCTCTCTCCCACCTCTTCTCTTCTCTCCATGCAAGTCCTTCTGTCCGTTCAATAGCCCTATCGTGACATATTTTTACTAAAGTGAGACATCTCAATGTTCTCTGACTTGAACTATACTGGTGTTAAATTACGGGGCTATGATGTTATATGATGGTTTACAAAAATACAGCATTGTTTCATTAGCATGCCTAGCACCATTGTTATAAAATACATACTCTAAACCCTAAAAGCTAATAGTGGGTAGGTTTTTTTTTAAGGGAAATACACTCAAATTATCAACTAGTAGGTATGAGAAAAACACTCTCTTAAGTCACATGTAGAAAATCTTTCCCACTGCTACGGCTGATCTCCGTAATTACATTCGTTCATACCCCATTATTAGATTTGTTATATAATTAATTGTGTATCGTTGCTTTCTTCCATAATTATCTGAAGGCTAAAAGAAGGAGCGAAGTTTTCGGGTCAAAATGTATTAGCTCTAATTATTACTTGGAGGGTTTTTTTGCTCCGAGTTAGCAAAACATCCTGACAAACCTTGATGTTTGACAATAAGTAAAATTAAAAAACACAAATGTTATAAACTTAATTGTTGTTTTTAGCACCACGTCCCCGTTTGGCATTTTAAGTTGTCCACCATGACTTCATAAAAATGTATTAATAGATGAAAGCGATATTTCGACATATTTATATCATCATCAGCCCTAAGTGAGGAGTGGTGGAACGGCGCAACTCGTCATAGTTATAAAACACAAGAAGTAGCAAAGAGTGGAATGTAAGAACGAGGATTAATATTGTAGAAGTGATTTTTTTTTGCGCCACGTCTTACTAACCGTCCGGGTTATACGTTTATATAATAATTACACTAGCGTTTTGAAGATTATAAAGGTTTGATTCAGAGGAAGTGCGCCCGCATTTACGTGAAAAGAAAGTTGACAACGCACCCGACCAGGATCAAACTCCTATATTCCCGCCTTCAGCAGTCTAGACCAACACGAGAGGAACGTGCTAAACTATGTGGCCACCGAAGCGGATTTGAGTGAACTGGCATGTTGTAGTAGGGTAGGTGTAGTTTGAAGCCGGTAACAAAAATAAACAATCTTTTACTAAGAAACATAAATTCTTACTTTAACAGATTAGTATTTATACAAAAAATTTTATAGCTTTATAAAATAAAAAAGTTCAGTCAGTGAAAGGATCCGACACTTTAGCCATAGAGAAAGGAATAACATTTCTCTATGCTTTAGTTCAGCGGTTCCCAACCTTACTTGACTCGCGAACCCTTTCTCAAACATCTGATTTGCACGAACCCCTGATAAATATCCATAGCTACGCACTTAATTTTATATCAAATTTTTATTAAATTTAGTTATTAATTGTAATCAAATTGTTTAATATCTTTAAATTAATCCACTATAGCTCCGGTAGGTACTTTGGAATATCCCACCAATATAATGGAATAATATTGAAACTACGTAAGTAAAAGTTCAAATAATTGTACATTTATTTAAAAATTAAGACTGAAATTAATTAAGCAAAGTACTGTAGAAACATTTTCATCTCTGTACTCTCACAATATTAGCACATTTCACATGGTTTTTTTTTAAAGTGGTAGTAGAAATTACTGCTTTTACATAACTGAAATATCCCCCTTTAATCACAAAATTCCATTCCAATTTTAGTTTCAAAATTGTTTACAAGTTTAACAGCTACTCATCTCTTCACGTGACTTAGTGAGAAGGGTGCTCTTGCTTTGTATTGAACAGAGCTTTAAAGTCAGGAACCACAGAAGATAAATAAAGTCTCAAGTCACTTTCAGTACTGAGCCTGTTTATGTTTTTTAAATAGGCATATGAAGAAAAATATTTCTCGCTCAAATATGTAAAAGAAAATGGTACCAAACCTGTAATAGCTTTATTCGCTAACACTGGAAAATCCTCATTTAAGCTTAGCCAAAACCAATTAATGACAAAGATTTATAGCTTTTCTTTAATTCAAAATCAGTGAACACTTCAATGAGCTTCTCTTTTTCACTCGCGCTTAATGTGGAGGATTCCAAAACTGCTGTATCTTAAAGGGGATTGTGAATCTAATTGTTATTATTGGACATTGCTGTGGAATATTCTCTGAAGGCTTTTCCAAGTCCCTTCAAGTGTTATATAACAACGGTCTTTACATTTTCGTCCAAAGAAAGCTGATTTTTTTGCCATAAAGTAATGAAGGTTATCAAAGAACTCCATTTGATTGCTAATTAAACATGCTTCTCAATTTTTTATGAACTATTCGATACAGCCTTGCGCAGTAAAAACGTTAATTTTTGACCCCTGAATAGAGAGGTTTAAACTGTTCATTTTTGAGAAAATGTCTGCCAAATAGGCCAAAGCCTGGAGCCACATTTGATTTTGCATGCACTTTGCTTTGTGAAAGGAATGGTTGGTAAGAAAACCAAAACTTAGTGTAAGTTTGAACAATCTTGTAAGAGTTCTACCTCGAGATAACTACCCGACTTCAGTGTGAGACAATAAACAGGTTGTAAATGCTTCCCATTTCCTCATAAAGTTCTAAAAAATCCGCCATTACAGAAATATTTTGACAAACCCCACGGAAGATGTTGTGAACCAACAGGGGGTTCACGAGCCACAGTTTGGGAACCGCTGCGTTTAGCTCAGTCGGTAGCGTGTCTATCTACTGAGCTAAGGGTTCCAGGCCTTATTTCCGGTATGGCTGAAATATATATATCATTGGTGAAATATGGGTTTACCCTTCACAGTGATGAATTAACGGTCGGGGACTGGATGTTGTGCCTGTTCTAGTCTTAAGTTAGATTATTTTATAAGGCATATGACGCTATTACAGGGCTAGCAAGCCGGTAGTGGAAAATATATTGCTTGAATAAAAAATTTACCCAGACCACAGGCTGGAACAGTAATAGATGGATGTAAAGTAAAAAGTCAATGAAAGGAAAGAATTTAGAAACTAAAATGAAAACATCAGTGGAATCAGTTTAAAGATTTGACTTCTATTACATCACTTGCCAGCTGAAAAAAACTTGGTGCTATCCGGGAGAAGTTAGTGCTCTTTTATACATTTCTTTGTATTGAAGGCTGAATTTCTCCTTGGTAAAGAGTTTAATAGAAAACAAATTGCTACTACAGTCAACAGCACATAGTAAAATAGAATTATATTGAATACCGGACAAACCTAAAAACCAGTGACAACGTAATTAGTCTTCAACCTTGTAATCTAGAAATAAGTAAAATAAAGTATTATCGCATGCTCAGTTTCCCTTAGTACGTATTTGTGGTTTCAGTTTTCTGGATTTATTGGTTTTGTAGTCACCAAATAAGGATCTCTCACAGTATATTTAATCAATATAATTATATATTTACAAAAAACAATCTTGCTCAAAATTGATATTTAGAGATTTTTTACATGACAATAAATAATGCTTTTTGTCTTTTATAAAATATATTAACTCAAGGGTAGTTTACTTATGACATATTTTAGAACAATTTGAAACATCTCGAAAAAGGCATTTAAGATTGAGTTTAAAATGGGTATTTGCGAATAGTTTTTTATGATAAATAAGAAAACATTTTAATTTCTACAAATATAAATCATTTAATGTAAGTTTGTAAATAACTAATTTTTGAAATTTTTCCAAAATTTAATACATTATATTATGATAAAGTTATTACAATTGTGTCGTTACATTTATTGTTTAAACGTCTTAGTAATCGTTAGTGTTATACGAATATATTAATTGCACTGATAAATAGGGATGAGTAAAGTAGAATTATAGAGTATGTGTATCCGAATTTGCGTGGAGAGAAAGTGGAAAACCATTTAGGAAAAATCCTCCCTCAGTAAACCCAACCTGAGTTCGAACCCTAATCTCCCTCCCACCGTCAATCCAGTCCAACATACGAGTGACGCATTAGATCTTGCAACTACTGATGAAAGTGTAATTAATTATGTAAGTTATATAATTACGTAGGAGAATTAAAATATATTAGTGCCACAATTTACCTGTAAAATTGTTTAACAAGTAATAAATCAATAAAATATATTTTTTTCAATATTTCCTTTTATTTTTATTGATGGTTCTGTTTTCATAATTTGAATTCACAAAATTATGATGTAGACGCATTGCGTGAATTCTTAGACGTTGACAATTAACCCCCGATCAATCATTGTAAGAAAGAAAAACTTCTCATAATATTTCCCAGTCCAATTACCAACTAAAAGACTCTTGATTATAATCATCTAGGGTGCGATTGTGACGTCAGCACATCGATAATAACAACTCCCTAAAGTAAACCAATCTTCCACTTGGAGCGTGGAAATTTCGTATAAGGTAGTTAATTTGGCACTGATTAGGGATAATTAGTGGGAAAAAATTGGTCTACCTTTTTTTTCTCGTTTCCCTAGGGTTTTGTTCTTGAGGATCTCGTTTTATTAATCTATATAAAAAAAAGATTGAATCTCCTCCTTTTTTCGTCGTCTATTGTCCTCATCCAAGCATTTTATACTTACTCTTTCCTCGATTCCTTCTTGACGTTAACTCGGTTCTTTATTAAAAAAATTCCCTAAAGGGAACTTAATAATGCAATGATTTGTAGAAAGAAGAAAAAAGGGAAAACTTTCCTTTTGACCTCAATTTACAACATAGCTGTCTTTGTGTAGCCGCAGAAAATATATATTTCTTTTTCTTTTTCTTATGTAATATCAAATAACATTGACAATATTTGAGTCGCTCAGGGCTGTACCGAAGGGGGAGGTGTACTGGGAGTTCAGCCCCCCTTTCCTCTGAAAATATTATTAATAATCTGTTTTGGTTTTCCTCGTAAAGTTATAAGCTAGCATATTGGAGTGTTTGTAAAATAACCTACAACCCCAATTATAATTTTCGAAAAACTTTACATATTCCAAAGAGGATTAACATCTCCTGGAGGGGAAATTAACTACAAAAAACCACCCCCTTCATCTCCCAAAGGAAATATATAGCTACGGCCCTGACGTTTATATTGAATTGCCTGGTCGTATAGTATGATGCAAAACAAAATCAAAATTGCTTTTTACTATCCCTGCACGCAAGTGGGAGTACACTTCCTCTAAATATGACCTTCCTAATCCCTAAAACCATTAGCTTAATTAGTATAAAAGGGGGTAGTAAGAAGCGGTGGTAAAGAAACATGATATGTATCAGGTAAGGATCCTCGACTCAAAAGCTCTATGGGGTGAATGTGTAGGTTATCAGTATCACAGTTTATGTATGGATATTATACAATATATTATAGGTTTTATAGTTGTTTGAAATGGAAAATAAGTATTCTTCAAACTGAACTCACAATAGATTGATGTACGTGCAAAAGTGATTTTACAAATATAATTATCTAGTTTTTTGTACATTTTTACCAGTAAATTAGGACCATTTAAAAAGAGAAATGGTTTTATAATTGTAAGAATTTGATTTTAAAAACATTAATAAACAGATAAATTCATATAAACACTTATTTTAGTGGGAATATAACTATTAACTGTCAACTTTATTTTACTAGCTATATACTTATAACAAAACCCATTTATAAGTTTGTAAGAGTGGCTGAAGGAAATGCGTACTAACCATTCAATGGTCCGCTTACCTAGTTCATGTGGTAAAAATGGAATTTCTGAATTAAAATAAGTGTTACACCTATCGTACACCTTTAGGGAATGCAAACTTTGAACCTTACCGAATGACACCTTGATCCACGTAACCACCAATACGGTTGATATTAATATAGACCACATTTAAAAAAATGTGTTGGATTGTTTCTAAACATTATTTACTGCCGTGTTATTATTACTGTCCAAATGAACTGATCCACCTGGCGTGAGTCTTGTATCCTGGAACTCTCGTCTGTACATCACGTAGGAGACTTTTCTCTGCTGTTCCGACGAAACCCTCTGTATTATTCATATGTAACACACGTGACAAGCTCACACACACATTGACGGGAGTTGGTAACAAAATACCTCGTAATCTAAATAAATAATAGGGCTATTAAAACCTTCATCAAATAGATTGAACACGACTAAACTGTTCGTTTAAGAAACAAACTGCCGTTTTAAATAAAATATCTTGCCAAAAAAAAAAGCATTAATGACTTTTTAGTAATAACAATCAACCCATTTCTACAATTAAGTAATTTATTCTATTGGTTAGTTTTTTACCCCCACCATTTCTTACTACCCGACGGGTTAGCTGCATGTAGTTACATACCCTATGGATGAGAATGGAATTTCTTTTTAGATAAATCTACCTATATTTGCTTGAAGAGGGAGGGAGGAAATAATTGATTAAAAAAACACCCTTGGTGCACCCGGCTGGGATTTGAACACCTATCTTCTTAATCAATGGTAAACCAAATCATTGGCCAGATGACGTTGACATTTAGCTTACCGCTATATTTATTTAAAGAAAATACTTTTGAAAAAGCTTGTGAATGTTTGTGTGTCCAAACATTATATACTGAAGAATATACTTCAAGAAACGGATTCATAATTTCTAATATATGATTTTTCTATTCCACACACGCGAGTTCTTTAATCAATGATTTAATCTTTCCCGATTCTTCATTCAATTAATTATTTTTCTGTGTTAATCTATATTAATAAAATAAAGAATTTGTCTGTAATGAGTTTTTTAATTTGTTTGAAATTGTGTGAGAAGAAATAAAATTAAGAGTTTTTTTTATGTCTATTTGAAGCAAAGAAAAGCGTTGTCAGATCAATGCCGGTTACTTCTGCTGGTTTTTAAACAGACTGTTCTCTAGTTACTTCAATTAAATAAACTAACACACAATAAAATATATTTAGTAACGTCAGTGAAGTATATTTGAGAAATACAAGAGCATTTTGGTTTTGGTAGTAAAAGCATCTAAAAATTAACAGAAGAAATTTCCATCAAATAAATTTTTTAATTTTAACGTCATCGTAAAAACTAACCTGATCATCTGCTGCAAACATTATATATTTTCCACATAAATCAAATAAGCGGCTACAAATTTTAGTTGGAATATTTGAACAGGTGTATTTGGCGCAGCTGAGAAATCCTTAAACTTCTACAACTTTTGTAAGAAAAATTTTTCACTCAAAAGTTAAAGTTTTCAACACAAAATTGGCGTTGCCTGCAAACAATGGTTTCATTTTTCTAATTAAGTCTCAGATAATCACCACGATGAGTCAGCTTTACCTGTAGATTAGTAAAATACTGGGCTTACTTCTAATTAGTGACCAATTGTGATAATGTTAATTTCAACGATGGTGACTCAGACAAATTTGTCTATCTCTAATTATCTCTTTCTGAAATTAAAAAATTACACATGAATACGGGATTACTCCAGGATAGCTCAGTGATCAGAGCATTGGCGTATTAAGCTAAAGGTATCAGGTTCGATTCCCTTGTCCAAGTGTCATTTTTTCAATTTAAAGAATTCGATATTTAGATGCGGCTATATAACCGTAACTCGCTTTGCTAGTTGGAGGCTCCACCCCCAGACACCCAGTGAGTTTTCTTTGCAAGTGGATGTAAATTAATGAAATTCCAGCGTTGTTTTAAACGTAACAACTTAAAGTTACCAGTATTGTATTATATATACCGCACCGACCTTGAAGTTGCTCCACAATTATGAATTTTTTTCGGGGGTTAATTTTTTTTTAATGTTTTTGGAATGTTCTCGTCAGTTACAGCCTAGAAGCTATAAGTTTGCCAAATTTCAAGTTCCTAGTTCATCTGGAAGTGGGTAAACATTAATGTCAGTGAGTGAGTGGGTGATTGAGTGAGTCAGCCATGTAGCTTTTATAGGTTTAGTAAAATAATTAACAAATATAATAGCAAAGATAATAGCTTTGCTATTTAATCCATCTCTAACAGCCTGGTTTTTAGGTGATGAAGAGAAAGAGGTTTAAATCCCAAGCGGAAGAAGTGAGGGTGCTTCCTAGATATTTTCACACTTCCTTCACGCGAATGCTGGTATATTTCCTCTAAAATTCTATTCATCTCAAGTGTACCCCAAAGCTGTGTAAGTACTAATGGCCCAGACATGTAGTAAGACGTGAAGCAAGATTAGGATAGTCAGTAAATAATCACTTTCTAAGTCTAATCTACTAGTTCATATTCCTCACGCCATGACATTTTCTTTCTCGTTGGGTTTTCGAGACTTATGCTGAGATGACGATTAACTTTACTTTCACTTAACGTAATAATATTTAGGCCTTTATTTTTATTTTTTTCATTTAAAGTATTCTAGAAACACTGTATAGCTAACGTTAGCTTATCGTATTTAACTATGGTATAGTTCACGAACATTAAAAGTGTCGTAGCCTATTAAGCACAGTTCACATACTCGGTATCCGCAGGGTCCGTATTTCGTAGTAAGCGATCAACCACAAAATTGTCGCAAATACTGTAATTTAAAAATATTTGTTAACAGATTGAACTGTCTACAGAGTCCCAATCCGTAGATCCTTAGTCTTTAGCACTCCATAGAAGTCAGATCAACTTTACCTTTCTTAAGGACTGTCGTTACGAACGGCTACAGAAAGCCAATCATAGGTAGAGAGACAAATGATGATTGATGTGCGAATCGACATGAAATGGCCTCCATTTTCTAAATCCAACGTATGTTCATTTACAAACTTTAGTAACTAATACATATTATTAAGGTTATCATTATTTTTAGTAAAAACACTGTATAAGAAATTAAAGCTATGAATACGATGATTGTGTATATAGAATTTTCTGAGATGGGTTTATTTTGATGAATTTGATTGGGTATTATATCCCTCCACTGGTCGACAAGCGATTACGTGATCAAGGACAAAGAGAAAGTGTGCAAGATTGGAATTCTCACAGACCTATAGGATATGGAACTTAGAGATTATGTATATGAGGTACTACATTTAATTTCATAGCCCTGGTAGGCTTCAATCGACAAATCAGCCTTAACTACTTGATTTCTAATTTTGTAAGCAAATTGTTTTCAAATAGTAAAAATTCAATTGCAATACTTTGCTCATGTGTTAACGTTGCACTCTCTTTACGTTGAGTTAAGGTTTTCCACTCTCCCTCCACGCAAATGCGGGTTCACTTCCTCTAAGTTCAACCCTCCCAATTCCTAATCCATTAGTGTAGTTAGTACTTAAGCGTATAACCGAACGGGTAGTAAGACGCGCTGCTAAATATTATTCTTTACGTTGAGTGAGTCATTATCGCACACTTATGTTGGTACCACGATCAACTTAACATTCAACTAACGTTCACTTGACGTACAGCTAACGTAACGTGAAGTAAAGTTTATTCTTGTGTTCTTAGATGTAAGTCATCATGATGCAGTTATCTTAACATATTCGTTGTCAAAAAAGATATAGTTTTCACGCTATGTGAACGTTAAGTGAACGTTAAGTGAAGTTTAGACGTGCTCCTTCCAGCCAATCATTTTGCAGTCATATCAAAACAGTTATTAGTATCACATTTGTGTAGAGTTTTAATATTCAGATTACCTTTTTGGTCTAGTTAATTTGACTATGTCTAGCTAATAGTAACACACCGTGTTTTCATCCCACACTTTATTATATATCTCCAGTAAGCTTCTAATGAACTGACAGCCTAATCAGCCAAAACCGCTAACTTTAATTTTAGTAAAAAGTTTGTTTTAGACCCGCTTCAGTGGCCGCTTGATCAAACGCTCTACTCTCGCAGTAGATTAGACTGCCGATAATAGGGAGATTGAGGTTCGAATCTCATTCAGGTGTGCTGAGGGTGGTTTAAAAATATATACATTTTTCACTCTACTCCACACACATTCGGGTACACTTCATACAAATAAAACTTCCTCATCCCTAAAATCATGATCGTAATTAGTACATAAGTGAACCGAATGAGTAATAAGACACGGTGGTAAAAAAAATGTTTTAAAACAACTCAAATTATTAATCTTTTTCTCGTATTGTTACGTTACCTGAATCCTGATCACACACTAGTTTATTAAGTTTAGTGAATGTTACTTTACGTTAACGTAAGGTTGATCGTTATCGTGGCGTTGTTTATTTGCGTTACGTAAAAGTTACGTTACGTTGCTCGTGATCCCGGCATAACATAATGAAGAATTTGGCGCGCATCAACCATTCCCATAATAACATTCTAAATAATGAATGCGTGCATAAAATGTTAGTAAGAGGAGTTATTAGTTTAAGACTGCTGGCGGAGTTTGGCGCTAGTTTATGAAAATACCCCCGAGGTGTGAGTAATAAAGCGGGCAAAGGAAATTACTTTCCTTAATTAAAACAGACGACGCTGGCCCGTGTGCGGCTGACATTATTCCTTCAAACAAGTATGAGGAAAACACACGTTATTAATCGAACAGTGAAAATAATGCCATAACTAATACCACGGGAGAAACTGTTTAGAGTAGTGCCCTATTTTTTCGGTGCCTCTATTATTCTATTTTTCTGCGTTTTGTTACCGGCCCAAACTGTGCACATTTAATTATATTAAATCAGGATCGGTGCGACAAAATTTGACAGGATGAGAAATGAGAGAGTAAGAGGAATATTAAAGGAAGAGCCAGTCCAGGACAGGATAGAGAATGCATGACTGAGGTGGTATTGCCACGGGAGAAGAATGGAGAGGGAAAGAATCCCGGACAGATGGCTGGAGGGAGTAAGGAGGAGTGTGGAGGAGAGAGGAGAGTGCTGGGCCAAGGTGGAGGAAAGTAAGAAGTCACTGGAGAGGCTTATTTTCAAATAGACCCAACCAGAGGCTTGAAACTTGTTATCTCTCCCTTCGGTCTCGGGGATAACTGATTGATGTTGTGACGACGGCAACGTTGTTTTCAGACACGTGTGGGTAGGGGTAGGAGAAATGTCAGCGAGAGTGTGGGTAGGGGTAGGAGAAATGTCAGCGAGAGTGTGGGTAGGGGTAGGAGAAATGTCAGCGAGAGTGTGGGTAGGGGTAGGAGAAATGTCAGCGAGAGTGTGGGTAGGGGTAGGAGAAATGTCAGCGAGAGTGTGGGTAGGAGTAGGAACAAGGTCAGTGAGTGTGTTCCGGTAAAGTTAGTCATGGTGGAATATGAGGATGTCCCGGCAACGTGAGTCACGGTGGAACAGAAGGATGTCCCGGCAACGTGAGTCACGGTGGAACAGAAGGATGTCCCGGCAACGTGAGTCATGGTGGAACAGAAGGATGTCCCGGCAACGTGAGTCACGGTGGAACATGAGGAAGTCCCGGCAACGTGAGTCGTGGTGGGAGGTAGGGTGATTGTCCCGGCAACATGAGTCGCGGTGGAACAGAAGGATGTCTCGGCAACGTGAGTCGTGGTGGAAAATGAGGAAGTCCCGGCAACGTGAGTCGTGGTGAGTGGAAGGTGGATGGTGGGGAGAGAGAGGGTTAAACAATATTGCTCTTTCGTAACATAAGACAATTTAATAGCTCTTTCAAACAGGTGGTGCACCCAGGTTGGGTACCCACTCTCCGACTGGCCTCTGACCTAGGAACCACCATGTTAAATACCTTCCACTGCTGCCTAGCCTTTTCCAATGGGAGAAAAGGGAACTTCCCATTGCCGCGGGAAAACGTGAGCGATAGTGGCCGCCAAGCGAGCCAATAGAAAGAGGAGTTCTCGCAGACGCAGACGCAAAATAGCATGCTCTAATGCACCCTGAAGGGGAGCACAAGAGCAAATTCCACTACGTACCAACCAATTAGTCACAGCGTGTGGTTTTCGGATACTAAACTGACGGGTTGTCGCATTTCACGAAGTTACTGAGGAGTTCTCATAAGCGCTGAGTACAGTAGGGAAATCGTCACGCACGGCTTAGAGAACATGGACTGTTTAGCGGTCCAGGCAGTAGAGAGGATGAATGGCGCAGCCTGTGCAAGTGCGAAGAAAAGATACAAGGGCCGACTGAACAGTGAGGCACAACAAGCTGTTCATGATGAGGAGGAGGATGAATAAAGGTAGGGATGATTAAAGTTGAACTTAAGTGAAAATATGTCCACATTTGCGTGGCAGAAAAGTAGGAAGTACTACAATCAGCGCACCCAGCGGGGATTAAAATCCCAGCCTCTTCCATCATCGAAAAACAATAGTAGATGATATTAATTCATGTGTATCAAAACTTATATGTGAGGGTTAGCCACATGATCAGTCCTGAGAGCTGAATCAAACAAAATAAAGTGAAAAATGACAACCTAGACATAAGTATTGAACCCGGAACCTTTAGTTTTGCGCGCCAAATTTCTACAACTGAACCAAAAGTCCCGGGCTCGATTCCCATGTATATGTTGTCATTTTTCACTTAGTTGAATTAGACTAGATGAGCTTGAGTCTACTTAACCCTTGATGCTGGTTATAATCATCATCATCATCGTAAACAGCTTCCAGCCACTGGCCAGGTTTGTTTGGAACATAAGCCACTCCACTGTCTCCTTTCCTCTCACCATCTCTCTGCCTCCACCTTGGCCCCGTGCTATCCTCTTTCCTCAACACTCCTCCTTACTGCCTTCAGTCATCTGTCTCTCAATCTTCCTCTCATCTTCCACCTTAGCCCAGTGCTATCCTCTTTCCTCAACATTCATCCTTACTGCCTTCAGTCATCTGTCTCTCAGTCTTCCTCTCAGCCTTCTACCCCCCCACCTCAATATCCAACATCCTGCTGGGCATCCTTTCCCTCTCTCCATTCTTCACACGTGGCCATACCACCTTTGTCGTACCTTCTCTATTCTGTCCTGGACTGGCTTTTCTTTACTATTCCTTTTATTCTCTCATTTCTCATCCTGCCAAATTTTGTAACGCCTATTCTGCTTCTCAGAAATCTCATTTCACTCGCCTGCATTCTGCTTCTATCCTGTTCCTTCATTACTCATGTTTCCGCAGCGTAGGTCAATATTGGTAGGTATTAGGCATTTGGTTATAATAATATATATTTTTCTCTTTAGTAGACTTAGGCATGAAATATATTGCCAATAACATTATTTTAGCTAAATATCCAAACTTGATCAAAATAAATGGTACGGCACACCACACAGACTTTCTCTCTCTTTCTATAAACTCGTAAGATTTCTGAACGGAATAATGTACATTGTGTCATCACCACTCCACATAAGAACACGCATAAAATAATATACAATGATAGAGAATCAATGAGAAAAGAGGCGCATCTTTGTCCACCTAAGAGCATTTCAAACAGTTTAATGTCTTCCACAAGGGTCAACACTTCGTATTAAAATTTCGATTTCTGGTTAAAATTTTAACATTTTATAAGGTGTTGCACATCTTCAAGTCATCGCATTGATATTTAATTATTCATTTATACATTTTGACCAATAAAAAATGTAAATATTGACTATTGATTCTAAAATGGAGATAGATAATTGCTATGCAAACATTTCTCCTAAGAGCTTTAAGGAAAAATAACATACTTTTTTAGATACTTATATTTAATTACTCTATGGCATTGGAGAATTATTGCGTTAAGACTTAAGTAGTATATGTTTACAACTAAAGCTCACAAAATTGTATTAATATATTTGCAAATATCTCAGAAACTGCTGCTTTTATAAAAATATATGTCAAATACATTTTTTTATTACTAATAGTCCTACAATTTTGCAAAGATAAGTTGTTTAGTTTCTCCAATAGTTGTGGAGATACGGAAATTAACGCTACTGTAATGTACCCTAAAAATCATTTTCATAGGAAAATGAAAATAGCCAGTTTATTTATAATCTTAATCAACGCCTAGATACGAATTTTAATCAAAATCGTTTGAGCAGATTTTGAGAAAACAAAATTTTTCTCTTTTCGCCCTTCAGTAAACTACCCTTAATTTTAAGATTTTATAGACACACAGACAGACGGCATTGCAAATACTATTTTTTAGGGTTCGGGGGGTCATGAGACGTCGACATCCATCAACATTTCAGGTTAGGTTTTTTTTACGGTCGCAATAGTTAAACTTTAATGTCCAAAAAGTTAAAAAATTCATAAATTGCGTATAGATTGAAATTATTGATTTTATAAAAATATGTTTCGGATAAAATATCTGTATTATATATATATATATACATATTTGTAATGCTAAGTAATTTCATATCTCAAATAGTTTCGGAGCTATTCTAAAAAATGTTAATTGACGCATCAGACCGGAGCCCTTAAAGCCATTTTGCCGAAATATTGAGGGTAGCCATTTTGTTTGGAATATTTATTAATGTTTATAAATGAAATTTAATCAAAATCGTTAGAGCCGATTTAGAGAAAATCGACTTTTTCTCTTTTTGCCCTTCAGTAAACTACCCTTAATTTTAAGTTTTAATAGACACACAGACAGACAGCATTACAAAGACTATTTTTTAGGGTTAGGGGGGTCATGAGACGTCAAAATACATCAACATTTCAGGTTAGTTTTTTTTACGATCGCAATACTTAAGCTTTAATGTCCAAAAAGCTAGAAATATATATATAATTGCGTATAGATTGAAAATTATTGATTTTATAAAAATATGTTTCGAATAAAATATTTGTATTATAAATATATATACATATTTGTAATGCTAAGTAATTTCATATCTCAAATAGTTTCGGAGCTATTCTAAAAAATGTTAATTTACGCATTAGACCGGAGCCCTTAAAGCCATTTTGCCGAAATATTGAGAGTAGCCATTTTGTTTGGAATATTTATTAATGTTCATAAATGAAATTTAATCAAAATCGTTAGAGCCGATTTTGAGAAAATCGACTTTTTCTCTTTTTTCCCTTCAGTAAACTACCCTTAATTTTAGGGGTAGATATCCAATTCCAAAAATCCCTCGGGGCAACCTTATGAAAACCCTAGATATCAAGTTTCAGCTCAATCGGTAAAATAGTTTAGGCTCTAGTTGGAGGTACAGACAGACAGACAGACAGACAGACGGAAATTCAAAAACCACTTTTTCGGATTCAGGAAGTCATGAAACGTCAAAATTCATCAAAATCTCGAGAGAAAGTAAAAATTAACCCTAAACTAAAGCAATTAATGTCTTTACTCTGATTTAATGGGAACAATTTATAATATGATATTCTTATTTACAATGACATTGACATTGACATTGGTGTTCGTCTCTGAAATTATTTGAGGTAGAGGTATTTTCAAATCACAGTGCTGATGCAATATTAACAGTGCAAATTCCCGCTTCGGTGGCCGCGTGGTTTAACTGCACTATTCTCGCAGTAGACTAGACTGCCTATGATGGATAGATCGAGGTTCTAATCTTGGTCGGGTGCATTGAAGTTTTTTTCCAAAATTGTTTTCCCCTCTCTCTTTCTCAAAGAAAATTTGGGTATACTTAATATAAATATAACCTTCCTAATCTCTAAAACCATTAACGTAATTAGTACATCAGCGTATAACCCAACGGGGTAGAAAGAAGCGGTGATAAAAAAATCTCAGGCTACGTTTGATAGAGAAATGAATGTATTTTCATAATTTAGACTGATAAATAAACTTATTAGTAAAGCCTCCCCGAAAAGAACTATCATCATTTTTACTTTCTCTCTATCTTACAGGTAGAGAAAGTATGGTGATCGTCAAAAAAATCGAACTCGAGATTTTTATGAATTTTGACGTTTCATGACTTCCTGAATCCGAAAAAGTGGTTTTTGAATTTCCGTCTGTCCGTCTGTCTGTCTGTCTGTCTGTACCTCCAACTAGAGCATAAACTATTTTACCGATTGAGCTGAAACTTGATATCTAGGGTTTTCATAGGGTTGCCCCGAGGGGTTTTTGGAATTGGATATCTACCCCTAAAATTAAGGGTAGTTTACTGAAGGGAAAAAAGAGAAAAAGTCGATTTTCTCTAAATCGGCTCTAACGATTTTGATTAAATTTCATTTATAAACATTAATAAATATTCCAAACAAAATGCCTACCCTCAATATTTCGGCAAAATGGCTTTAAGGGCTCCGGTCTGATGCGTCAATTAACATTTTTTAGAATAGCTCCGAAACTATTTGAGATATGAAATTACTTAGCATTACAAATATGTATATATATATATATATATATAATACAGATATTTTATCCGAAACATATTTTTATAAAATCAATAACTTTCAATCTATACGCAATTATATGAATTTTTTAACTTTTTGGACATTAAAGTTTAAGTATTGCGACCGTAAAAAAAACTAACCTGAAATGTTGATGGATGTCGACGTCTCATGACCCCCACAACCCTAAAAAATAGTCTTTGCAATGCCGTCTGTCTGTGTGCCTATAAAAACTTAAAATTAAGGGTAGTTTACTGAAGGGCGAAAAGAGAAAAATTTGGTTTTCTCAAAATCTGCTCAAACGATTTTGATTAAAATTCGTATCTAGGCGTTGATTAAGATTATAAATAAACTGGCTATTTTCATTTTTCTATGAAAATGATTTTTAGGGTACATTACAGAAGCGTTAATTTCCGTATCTCCACAACTATTGGAGAAACTAAACAACTTATCATTGCAAAATTGTAGGGCTATTAGAAATAAAAAACTTTTATTTGACATATATTTTTATAAAAGCAGCAGTTTCTGAGATATTTGCAAATATATTAATACAATTTTGTGAACTTTAGTTGTAAACATATACTACTTAAGTCTTAACGCAATAATTCTCCAATGCCATAGAGTAATTAAATATAAGTATCTAAAAAAGTATGTTATTTTTCTTTAAATCTCTTAGGAGAAATGTTTGCATAGCAATGATCTATCTCCATTTTAGACTCAATAGTAAATATTTACATTTTTCATTGGTCAAAATGTATAAATGAATAATTAAATATCAATGCGATGACTTGAAGATCTGCAACACCTTATAAAATGTTAAAATTTTAACCAGAAATCGAAATTTTAATACGAAGTGTTGACCCTTGTGGAAGACATTAAACTGTTTGAAATGTTCTAAGGTGGACAAAGATGCGCCTCTTTTCTCATTGATTCTATATCATTGTATATTATTTTATGCGTGTTCTTATGTGGAGTGGTGATCATACAATGTACATTATTCCGTTCAGAAATCTTACGAGTTTATAGAAAGAGAGAGAATGTCTGTGCGGTGCGCCGTACCATTTATTTAAATATTATGTTGACTTGTGATAATCCCACTCACCACTCACCTTCGGTTTTGTTGATTAATTTTACGCTAGTGGGTTTGAGAGGAGGAAGGTAGAAATTAGAGCAAGTGTAACCTATTTTCATGGAGGAAAAGTGGTGAGCCATTTAGTAAAACAACACCTTTAGTACAACTGGTTGGGATTTGAGCCTTACCACTGACAAATTATAATATATGAGTCCTGAAATTTAATCTGCGTGTCCACCGATGCAAGTTAGTATTGTGACTGTGGTTTTCCCCTCTCTTCACTGACGGAGGCTGGTCGGATTCTTTATAACTAACTCCCCCTAATCCTGTTCGCTTGGATTAGTTCCACTGAGCCATCATTGGTAACAGAAAGTAAAAAAATAATAATAATAATAATAATACAGGTTTTAAAACCTCCGTCTCACTCTTAAACTGTAAGGGCAATTTTTTTTTCTTCGTCCCTTCTATTCTAAGGAAAATAGTAAAATTAATTTCCAGTTCCCAATCCTCCTGTAAGTAGTTGTTTATCAAGGCGTAAACACACACACTTCCGCTCCGGAACTCCCTCCCCCCTCCCCCCATTTCTCTCCTTTCTCTATCCACCCAGACATCTAAGCAGAAGAAGGAAGATGCCTGAACGCATCCTACTGACGTCATTACTTCCATCAGAGCGCTTTCAGAAATCTGTTCGCTCGCAAGCACTAGTTTACGGTTACTTGGTTAAATAATGAAGTGGATGAGGCCTTGGCCTCTGTGCTAAGAAGAGGTCTTGGAATAATGCTTGCCACCTTTGCAGCTTTCATCTAAATGCAGATGTAATTAATTATTCATCAAAAGAAAAGATAGGAAGACCTTTACTTAGCCAGGACTTACATACTTATCCTTGTTAGGACTTGAGTGTAGTGTGGTTCATTGGGAGGAAGGTTGCTTTAAAATATAAAAGGGGTGTGTGGGTTTGTTTAATCTTCCGCCATTGTGAGACCATTAAATTTGTAATGTATAGTCCTTGTGGCGGGACATTATCTAATGGTGAAGTTACTGCACCTCACTGGTAGCTTGAGAAGATGGCGTTCTATTGCAACTGACTGTACTAGGTACTTACACCAGGGCTGCCACTATTTTCTTGCTATCAAATTCCCTATATTTTTCAGGTTTTTCTCGAAGGAATTTACTCTTCCATGTAGCTTAGATTGAAGACAAGATAAATAAAAATTTTTTTTTTATCAAACTCACAAGCTTTAAAAATTGAAACTCTCTTCACAATCTGATAATACCAGTTTATTTATTTTGTTATTAAAATTAATTTACTACTTTGGTAGTATAGGCCTATGTATATATGTTTATTTTGATGGTTAGTGTTCTAGTTATATAAGTTTGTGCATTGGTGGGGGGTGGCTTTTTTATTTTGTTGGGACGTAAGGTATTAGGTTATACTCAGATTTATAAGGGTCCAAATAAAGACATCAAATAAGTCATGCTGCCCATTGGTTCAATTTCTAACAAGGTGATGAATGTCAGGAAGATTGGGATCATTAAACCGTGGGTTAGCCGAGGTCATAAAAGGGGCTGGCCTTGTTTAAAGGGGGGCAATCTGTTTCATTTTTTGTCACTCAGATTCAAACTATTGTATAACTGTTTCAATGTTAATATATAGCTCCGATATTAATCTTGAAACAATTTTGTTACATCATAAATTCTGTAATTGATTTAGTTAAAACGATACAATCTTCCACAGTATTAAGTAGAAATACAAATCTAAGTAGCGCACTGTACATTTTATTAATAGGCTAGTCTATATAATTACCCCTAAGGGGTGTTCAATTATTATGTAAGTGACCCAACCACCCCAAATTGAATCATAATAATAATTAAAAATGTCGAGACATGGATGCAAGGACATTGGTCATCAGATAGAAAGAAGTGTAGTTTTTTATAGCTATATTAACTAAGTAATGTATTCACTAATAATATCTTATTTTAATTGCAATTTAGAGAAATTAAAATATTTTTATAAAACGATTTTATAATTCTTTTTAGTTTTAACTGTTTAGTACAGTAAATTTGAATTCAGCTTAGAACAATAGTTATTATTATGAGTTCTTGAAAACCAATTCTTATAAATATCTTGGGCTGTTTATCAAGACTTTTAACAACAATTTATTACTGCTATCTTATCTGACCATCTTATCTGTGTTTGAAAATCAAAAACCAAGATCAAAACGTCTCTACTCCCTACTAATTTAAATATTTTAAGTTTATAAATAGGTAAATACTTAATTACGGCTCAACTGGTGAGATATATTAAAGACTGGAAAACTGATCAAACAAAATATTTTGCTGGTAAGAAAACCTGATTCAATTTTTAAACATAAATTGTTGTGTCACAATATTAATTAAAACAAAATTAAATAAATATAGCTGACGATTCTCCTTGTAGTTAAATAGCTGAGATCATTTTCCCTAACTGTGATTTTCTAAATCAAAATCTTATGACTTTTACACTTGAATCAATAAATAGTGTCAGACTTATTTGTCAAACATGTCTCGAATTCAGTCTCAAGTAAAAAAATTAGTGTCAAAAGTTAGAAATTGTTCAATTGTGTATTTCTTGGTTAATGGTTGATATATTAAGCAGTTTTTAGAACTGTGCCGTGCAAATATAATGTATAGGAAATGTATCTGCATATACGTGGAGTAAAAGTGGGACACATTTTATGAAAATCCAACTAGCTGGGATTTGAACTCTGACTCTGCCACCATAAACAAACCAAACTTGACTAATTATATATGCATACTGATGCGGGTGATATAATGTATACAGTAAGTCTTCAACTTACCTCTGTCAATCCGTTCCCTAGGAAGTTGGAAACATCGCTTAAGTCAAATAATGCTTAAATACGATGTGTTTTTGGAAATTCATGTTCGTTTCAAAGGATAATTACATCAAAATAAGTTCTGCTTATGAATATATAGTTTTTATAAAATGCAACTTGCGCTCAAGATTGCAACAACCAAAATGGTGGTGATACTATCAGCTGTGCATCAACTTACTCTAAACGCCAAATATTAGTTTAACGTAGTGCTTGATAGATGGCTTCGATGGTGATAAGTCAAAGTTGTGAACTTACCGGAACCGCTTATCTCGAATCCGTACAAGTCGAGGACTTGCTGTTTATTAAACATCAATTTGTAGTGTTGTATGAATTAGGCCATGTTTTATAGGCTGTTAGGGGAGTAGTGGGGCCTATTAGTTTAATCAGGGGTGCACACAGAAATTCTTCTTGGGGGGGGAGGGGGGGGGTCCAAAGTAAACAAGTTACAAGTCAACAGTCAATCCAATCTCGTATACGATCCATACTTTGAACAAATTACCAATTACTTTATGAGATTACATAAAGATTATACAGTATAATAACCTAAATAGTTACATCTTTACTGAAATGATAAATAATAGTTTCAATAGATTATATACATATTCGTAACATGAAGGGGATTTAACATTGCTAAATAATTGCTTTGTATTAAAATTTTATTTATCTTTCATGTTTTCCAAGGGGGGGGCGGACCCGATGGACCCCCCCTGTGTGTGCGCCCCTGAGTTTCATAACACACCCTTCTCCCATCTATAACACAGTCTACATACCACGAGGCATCTCACGTGACCTATTTGAGAAGTCCCAATTGAGAGTGCTCCGCCATCAAACGTCTGACGCAGGAAACGTGTCACTGTCTTATTAAATATGAACGAGCTACTTTAGCGCTTGCTCTGATTCTCCCCTAGGTTGCAATTTCCAGGGTAAGGTTTATGACCTCGCCCCCTTGGTGGAGGGTGAACCTGAGAAATTAACCAATCAGAATCTGAAATGATATGACACAAGTGGATATACATTGTCACATCACTTGTTAAATATATCACGGATTGTATTAAGAGGCCTTAGCACAAGACGTCCATGACAGTTACTCCAACTTACACGAATTGGATTTACGTGGATTCGCATATACACAATTGTATTTTGACTTATTTCTAGTGACGTAATCCTTTAAACATAATAGATGGCGTTCCTAATAAACTGGCATACAGCTGATAGTGTCATCGCCATTTTGTTTGTTTATATCTTGAACTTAAACCACATTTTATTATAAAAAATTATAATCCGATTTATTTACTATTCCTTGGGATGAACATGTATGTTAAAAGTGTATTTATTTAATAACCAATCGACCTACGCGATTTTTAAACCTGCGTGGAATTATTTGGAACTAGTTGGTCACGAAAGTCAAGGAGGTTATATATTTGAAAGATAGTCAAAGAAATGACTCCTCACAAAGGTTTGAAATAGTGATATATATATAACTATATATATATATATAGAGAGAGAGAGAGTAAAATAACAAAAAAAATAATAATCAAATAACACCGTCCAATTTAAATAAAATTCTGAGAATCACGTTTCATAAAATGTAATGTAATGTGCTATGTAATATTTTATCATATCAAATACTCGAATGAAATATTTCAAGGAAATTTTATAAAAAGTATTATATTGCATTGAAAGTGTTTCAGAATAAAATAATTTGAGAAGGATTTTTAAAAACTGATAACTTATATCAATACAAAATAACGTGTATTAAATTAATAACGTTGGGATATTATATCAACATTTAAAATAGACGATATTACCGACAAGCAATATTTTCTGAGAAAACATGATTATGGTTATTTTCTTTTAATGGGACCATTTTATTTATATTGTGTAACCTTTCACATAGATACTACACTATTCTAAGCAAATGTGTTGTTTCCATATATTTTTTAATAAATAACTGTAAGATCCCTAATTTGACATCACTTTGTAACCTCCCACTTTGTCATCACTTTGTAACACTACTGACAGAACTGGGTAAGGTTACTAGTTTTGTCTGGGTGCCCGGTAACCAACCCTACTACGCACTACCGTGGCACCGTAGGGACTCAAATAGTGAGGATGGACCCCGAGCGATAGGGGTTGGAATGGATGGTTCGTGGGGAGTGAGACTCGCAAGTTAGTCCAAGAAGATATATTTACTAAGCTATTAAGATACTAAACTACTACATGGGAATCTATTAAAAATCCCGTGACGAGGGAGCCGGCGCGATGACGGTCTCGCAACCCTCCTGCAGACCCGTGATCGACCCTCCGGCGGGGTAACCCAACAGATCACATTTATATTGTCACTACTCAGTCGTACCCGCGACTGACACACATGCACACAGCATGGCGTCCAACATTCAACAATCTTGTCTTCTTCTCACACACAAAAAACTCGCTGATCTCGATATTTCACCCGCCAGGAAGATACATCAGTCACGTCGTCTCGCTCGTCAACAAGATGCAAGCTATATGAGCTATTTGCTATTCTCAACAGGATGGTAACCCAACACTCTTGACTTCCAAGGAAATGTACAAGCTCAGGTTAACATCCTGCCAGAACAACCTTAAAATAATTATGCTATTACATAACCATTTATTTCAAGAAATATTAAAAATTACACTAAGGTACATTAGTGTTTCCTTCAGTTGGGATGGAAAGGAATGCGAGTAAAGTTGTGTATTTTTACAGTTCTTATAACTAAAAACCTCAGTATCCACATTTTGTGGGTTCAAACACAACCGGGGTTGACGGATTTTTCTTGAGCGATAAAAATCCGTAACACAACTTCCTTCGGAGTGGAAGTAAAACATTCGGTCCTATGTCGATTGTGGCTTGTAAAAGAACACTAGAAGTTGTGTGAAAATACCTTTCCCGGCAAAATTGGTAGACCCTTTCGCTCTTGCTCATAGAAATTCTCGTGTGTTGATAAACTCAGTCGGTTCAAAAAGGGCACGTTAAATACTACAAATAAATAAATATTACCAAAAACATATCTAATTAAATAAAATATTGTTTCAATGAATGCGTTTATTTTAAATTTCTACATAAAATATAGTAATCTGAACATTTATCATTATTGTAATTGGTTTAGTGCTATTTAAATATAAACTTTCCAAATAAAGATAAAAATAAAAGTCTGATCCAAATTCCGTGATACTCGTAACAAATAATCAAAACTGTTTAGATAACCATGTGTAGACAAATAAATTACTAAACGTGTTTACTGCAAGAATATTTTATTTATTTTTCACAAAAATTGTTTCTTGTTATAAAAACTTAATAAATATTTGCCTCAATTTAAGTTATTTTCATCCCGGCTTAAGAGTGGTGTTTTTCCGAGCCTGTGGTATTACTGTAAGGATTTCCCCCTCCCTAAGCCAAAACGAGGCCCGTTTGAAATAATAGGGATGTTTAAATGCAAAGCTAGAAACGCCATTGATACATATTGGAACATAAACGTGGGGTAAGGGGGGGGGGGCAAGTCGGGTAATTCAAAGGGTGGCAACATCGAATTGGAAAATTTCCCGCTGAACCAATTATACGTGTTCCTTTCAGTGAAAAAAAAGCATTTTTGCCAGCTTTGCTCTTTTCTGGGAAAAGCTAACAGCAATAAAACGTGTTTGTTAAAACTTACTACTGTCTTAGATTCAGATAAATATATTCAGCGTGTATTACTACCCAACCAACAAGTATTTCCGCAATTTTACACGAATGGGATAGGGATGAGGAAGGTAGAATATGTATTTGAAATGTACGCACATTTGCGTGGAGCAATAGGTATAAACACCCGCTTCTGTGGCCGCATGGTCTAAGACGCCACTTTCACAGTAAATTAGATTGCTGATGACGGGGAGATCGAGGTTCGAATATCTATTGGGTGTACTGAGAGTGGTGTCTTCCAAAATGGTTTACCACTCTCCCTCCACGCAAATGCGGTTACACTTTCTTTAAATATAAACTTCCTAATCCCCAAAACCATTAGCGTAATTAGTGCATAAGCGTTTACTCTGACGGGTAGTAAGACGTAGTGCTAAAATAAAAATTGGGGAAAAAGTAGGAAAAGCCAACTCGGAACATTAAGCCGGGATTCAAAACCCGGGGTTTCCGTTACTCACAAACCAAACTAGATAAAACTAACGTCTTAGCGTGAAGGTCACTTTCTTATTAATATAATTTTGATAGTCCAAATTTTATTTGTAAGCTAAAAAGATTACAAGATGTACTTTCACATATTCATACGTCAAGTCATGAAATCTGCATCTGTCACTTTTGATAGATATTATGAATACTCGTAACATAAAAATGTTTTATCACTGTTGACTGCAAAAATTATACTTGCATTTTTTTTTAAGTTCCTTCCTAGCAAATTTCTCCGATATTTAAATGAGATGGAAAAGTAGAACAAAATATATTAATGGTAGTGGTGGCTACGTATTACAAGGTTATGAACACCTTAAAATTAGATTTAGAGAATTAAGGAAGGTATTTCCGAGGAAATAATCCCACACCCGCATGGAGAGAGGATGAAAAAACACATGTAGGACCTCCCCAAACGCACCAAACTAAGATTTGATCTCTGACCTCCCTATAACCAGCAATATAGAATATCGTTAGACCTACCCCTTAGACGGTTGAACCATTACCACAGACTAGTACTTAGAGCTACTGTCAAATAAATAAGAGAGCAGAATCGATTTTTGGTGCCATGTTAGTGTTTTTAAGCACTAATATAGGTTTTTCTCTAATTTGTGAGTTTTTCCTCGCTCGTAGATTTTAGCATAAGGTGGGGGTATAGGGAACACGAGTATAGCTCAGTTTTTTTACAGTTTTTATAGAAAAACACTTTTTTGGTCAAAATAATCAAATAATTCTCCAGTAGAAACATAGAGCTTTAATTTTCTTCCCATGATGATATCATCAGTTATTGAATATCTGTCAGAGTGTCCTGGAATTTAATGACAACTTTTTATCTTCATTTAAAAGTTGTCACCTAGTGACGCTATGCTCATGATTCAACTGTTGAGGTCACCGGTGAAGGAAATTAAACTATGTTTGTACTGGAGCAATAAATATTCTATTTATTTTGGCCAAAAAAAGTATTGTTATAAAAACTGTAAAAACAAGGCCTTTTCTTGTCGTCCCTTTCAACCTCACCTTAAGTACACACCTCCACCAAAATTGGAGTAAATAAATACACCCGAGTGAACACCTTATTCCTTTTTACTTCACATGTGTAGCGATTTTGATACAAGTGGGCACAAATTAAATTTTATTATATTACTATTATTTATGTGTTAGTGTTCTTAAGACAGTCTTTTTTTTTTTTGCCATGAACTTAGACACCATTGTGCTCTGTCCTCTGCCAATATTGATATTATTTTACGCTTGAATTAAACATTAAGTTGTTTCGACTATCAATAGGCATTAAACTAAAGTTAAAGAGTTTTTATATAATTATTTTAAAAATTAAAGACAATTATTTGTAAGCTCTTGATTTTAAATAAGACTTATCAAAGTTTGCCAAGGAGTAGATACAGACAACTCCCTTTGGCTGAAGCAACAATATTTTTACATATAGATAAGTCTACATATCCTAAGCCATAAGGCCCTATGTACTTGTATTGAGATTAATCACCGCAGAAAGAGATCCAGTTTGGAATCTTGGATGAGGGCATTGTGGGGCTTTTACATATGATCTAATATTGAATTTTTACATCCTTTCTCTAAGCTTCCAAGCTAATGCATATAACCTCCCTTAAAACCCCCATCATCACCCCTATTCTAAACCTTATCTTCCCCAAATTCCTAAAACCCCATATTACACCTAAATATCCATCTCAACCATAATTCCTAAATCTCAACCTCACCTTTAATTCCTAAACTCCCATAGTCCTCCCTAATTCCTAACCCCATATTTCCCCCTAATCCCTAAACCTCCATTCCCCTAATTCCTAAACCACCATATTCCCCTTTAATTCCTAAACCTCATTTCCCCTCTAATTCTAAATCCATTCCCCCTAGTTCTAAACTCCATTTCCCCTTAATTCCTAAACCACATATTCCCCCAGTTTCTAAAACATATTCCCCTTAATTCCTAAACAATAATTTAGTTCTAACTCCATTTCCCCCAATTCCTAAATCACCATATTCCCCCTAGTTTCTAAACCTCTATTTCTCCCTCTAGTTCTTAAATTTCCATCTTCACCCTAATTCTTAATCTCCATCCTCACACCTAATTCTTAAATCTCCATCCTGACCCCTAATTACTAAACCTCCATCCCCCCCTATTTCCTAAATGAAGCAGTAAAATTATATCCCTTGGGGTAGACGAATTTTTATAAATAAAGTCAATTAAATTTAAGTATCCAACCAACTACAGAATAAGTCCTTCCAAAAAGTTAATTACTTATCATGTGTCAAGTTAAATATGTCTTGAACCAGTTATATTTCAAACCAGTCACTAGAACTATTAAAAGGTCATCTTTAAATGAACTTAACTAGCTATTTATATATGTGTGTGTCTGTTTCTGATTTCAGTACATGACAAAATGATTCTCAAGGCTAGAGCTAAGCGTTTTGATCTAGAAGGTATGTTAATATTTATAAAATAATTGTCTTAGTTCTTAGTTTAGTCCATAGCACGTCTTCCCATTGTCTAAAGTCTCGGTGTCAAATCTCCCGCATGGCTAAAACACTATTATAGGAAAAATTTAGAAATTCTTTTGGCAATTTTAAAATAACATGTGCTAACATTTTCTTTTTGTTCTTATGTTTTTGTGACCCGTGTCTTATTACCCGACCGGGCAAGTTATATACTCACGCTAATAAGTTAAGGGTGAGGAGGGTAGTATTTTTGATTAATACATTTTCATTTGAGTGTTGGGAGAGTGTAAAACATTTAGTAAAAACCTGACTACGGAATTTCATATGTAACCTCTAAATATTTGTTATTTACAAGCACACACCATTATGGCAACTTACTTTATAATATATGATTAAATACTTTTAAAAAAAGGTATTTATTCTCATAATAAAATAAGTGTATGTGTCGACACAGCCTTTCCTTGACTAATACCACAAAATAGGGATATAACTTATTATTTTAGTCTGTCTGACGCTTACTAAATGTAATTTAACTGAAATGAGTGAAGCGCGCACTTCAAAACGATGAAACTCGTTTTCCACTGAATTTATTAATGGTGTTAGGGAGAGGGGTGGAACATTTTAGAAGTGTTAATTGTATGGTTCATAAATTACTGACAACCAGCGGTATAATTGCCTTATGGGAAATAGATGCAAAGTTGTTTAGTGCGCGCTTTTATGTTTGAAGCTGTTAATTTTACGCCGGAGTTAATCTCAAGTCTAATTTACATTTCTGTTTGGTTTTATTTGCGTCGCTATTTGACTTACGTTGCAACTTTCAACCCGGCTAAGTTTGAAGCTTATTTTTAACTAGGTGAATTAAAAGTTCACTTTTGTAAGTGTTTAAGTACTATCAGTAATGTGTCGGCTTACACGGGAAGGGGGAGGGAGCAGGATTTCCCCCCCTGCCTCTTCATACTAAGATCGTAAAAATAGAAAGGTTTTTTTAAAATATACCATAATACTAGAATATTAGAGCTTAGATCAAACTTTTGTGATAAGGATTTTAATTAGATATATACTCACACGGTGTACCATTATAAACATACTATGGATGATCATTAGTTAACCTCGGTGGTTTTGGGTAAAGTACGCGCCTCAGGAACCGATGTTCTTGGCTTCAAACCCAGCCGAGTTCAAGGGATTCTTCTTGACATGCACAGATCCTTCGGGGGGAGGGCGGGGATAAAGCGTCATTCCCATGTTGAATGGGGCTTGTAAGAACCTGGGAAGGTATGTAAAATATCTTTCCCGCCAACATTTGTAGAACATTTCGCTGTCGTTCATTGAAATTCTCGTGTGCTGGTACAATCAGTTGGTTCAAAAAGTTCACGTTTAATACTTCAAATAAGGAAATGAAAAAGAGTGGCCCTAAATAATAATTAGGTTTGAGGTGAATAACCTATAAACTAGATAGAAAATAATTATTGCAAATTGATTATTAATTAATTTAAAACTTTTATGGAAAAAAGTTAACACTTGTACAGGACTTTGGCAGAAAGTTTTCTGTGCAATGCAGTGCACTATACAGTCCAACCCTTATTCATCACTTCCTTTTAAGCCGTTTCACAAAATTCGTGCAATTTCACCGCTTGCTTCTATTCCAAATTGTATCCATCCCTATTATCACTACCCCTTCTACCTATAGAAATATTGTTCTCAATTGTATAAAGTTAAAGTTTAAAAATCAATAGAAGTCTCCGCTGGAGGTCTGTGATGGAATAAAGCAAATGACAAACTGTTGAGAAAGTTCCGGTATCTTAAAACTTTGTGTAGAATAAATTTACTAGCTTAAAAAAAACAAATGTGTAAGACAATAAGTTTATATTATTAGTTTTTGTGCATCAAAATTATTATGGTATTAGTTTCTAATTATGATCTACATCAGGTTGATTTTAGCATTATTACCCAACCTAATTAAACCTAACCTTCAATTGGGAGACGAGCTGGAAGGTCATACATTCACTGAAAAAATTCACGAATTTTAGGAGACGCGTGGAAGACACGATACTTACAACAAACTATGAAATATCTATCACTAATGAATCAATAGCCAAAGCTATTATTTATGCATTTAGTGAGGATTAATTCATATTCTGAAAATTGAAAAAAGGGACACAGGAATCGAACCCGGGACCTTTGGCTTAGTACGCCAATGCTATAACCGCTGAGCTATCCAGGAATCTTCCCGTGCCCAGGGTCATTCTTCCTCATATTGGGCGTACTAAGCCAAAATTCCGGGTTCAATTCCCGTGTCCAGGTGTCGTTTTTCGAATTTTCAGTCTATAACTTATGTTATAGCCTGTACAATTTTCACAGTTGGAAAATTTAAAACTATTTAGTAAAATTCCTTCTTATTACATTAAACCAGGATTCAAACGCCATTCTTCCCGTCAATGACAATCCAGTCCTAAAACGAGACTGACACTTTAATCATGCGAACCGCCGATGTGGGTTTTGGTTAAGTAAATATCTAGGTTTGTGTTGGTGTCGTGTTTAGAAAGTGTACGTTGAATACTTAATTTTATGTTATTCATTTGTAGCATAAGTTTACGTTTAACCACAACAGCTACAAACATCCTTGAACTCACTCTTATCTGCTTCGGTGGCCACATGGTCTAACGCGCTACTTCTTCACTAGACTGAATGCCAATGACGGGGAGATCAAGTTCGAATCTCGGTCAGGTGTACCGAGTTTTTTTCCAAAACAGTTTTACCACTCTCACTTCGTGCAAATGCTGGTACATTTCATATACATATGACTTTCCTAATCCCTAAAAGCATGAGCGTGATTAATAACCGTATAACCTAAACAAGAGGTGCCATAAACTCACACTTTTTTAGTTTCTCAAATAAAAAAGTAATGTAATCGTAAATATTTTCGCCGCTGAGATTACGATAGATATTGACATTTTATTTGCCCCAGATCTTAAAATATTTGTTATTACAATTTTTTTTTCTCTTTTTGTATGTGGCTAAAACTGTTTTTATAACGATCAAATTTTTTAATAATTCGGTGTTGTATGGACATACCTCGTGATGAGATCGGAATAATAGCTCTAAAATTAAGTGTAATGTGTGTAATTAAGTGTGTAATGAATAATTTTTAAATATTTAAAAATTTTAAAAAATAATTTTTTTGTTTTGTTTAAAATGGATACCTGTGGAATATTTTTTATACTAAATAAGACTGCGTTTTATTTTTTCTAATAGAAATTAATCTGCGTGTAATTAAATTATAACCAATGTCGGAAATATTTTTCCCAAACTACATTAAACTATGTGAAAGTATAACAATTGGATCTTATAGTTTATTTAATTATAGTAATTATAGAAAAATCATTGTTCTTATCATGTGTAATGCTTTCACCAAAGTTGCATATTTAAATAAACATATTACTTTGAAGACATAATCCAAACAAAACACTTTGTCTACATAAAGCAATAATTAAACTTTAAAATTAAATAGCTATAATTAATGCGTCTTGAAAATATTTAAGTAAAAATAACTCAACCCTTGCTTCAATTATAAAATGTAAGTAAGTCTTGAATTATTAATAGCCTCGAATACATGGCAATCTTAATTTTTGAAATATTAATTTGTAAATAAATGAATATGCATTAATGATTAATAATTGTGTAATATTCCTTCTTCTACCAAATCCTTTTAGAAATTAAATTTTTAATGAATAGATTTTATACTCCTTTTAGAATAAAGTCAGTTTTACTTAATTGCATATTTCCATTTTATATTTATGTTAGATTTAAAAACATTATACACTATTGTAAAATACGAATACTGCAGAAAGTGTATTCATTTTCACTAGAGCTAATATTATTAAACAAATTTAAATTTATATTAGCAGTAATAATAAGCTTTAGTTCCACTGTGAAATTATATATCGTAGCATTTGCATGGAAAATAAAGTGTGGGAATAACCTCCTACTAGCACCTGTCTTTGATTAAAACTACATTAATTTAGTGACAAAGTAGATAAATAGATGGATACCTTGCTAGTAATATTTGTTGAAATTTAATCTAATATTATTCAAACACTGATGATTTAACTAGGTTTAAATTTCATATTTATTCGTGGATACGTGGTCAAAGGTGTCACTTTCGTTTAGTCCGGGTTTTCCGGTGAAGATGATTGAAGGTCAAGTGCTGGTTGGGTTTACTTAGGTGTCTACTAAAGGTTTTCCCACTCTCTCTCCACTTAAATACGGTAATGTTCCTTCTAAATTTGACCATCCTTATTCTCTCAGCACTAAGAGTATTAATAGTCTCAGCCTGGAAAAACACAGTTCAATTTTAATATAAAATCCATTTTAAAAAAAAACTTATTTCTTTGGCTGTCAACCTTTATAGCATTTAACTATATTATTAGTGTTATTTTAAAGGTAGTTATAATAAATATCAAAAGTTACAGCAGCATTACACGTGACTTAACGTACAAATACGGGTGAGTAGATATTTTATTTACGTTTTTGGGTATCATAAAATATCCTTCCAATAAAAATTGAACTGTAGTCCGACATGCTGTATCAAACAACTATTTGTTAATAGAGCGTGGTTGGTGCTGGACGTGTTTTTGTGTTTTTAGGCTTTAATATGGATGAAACATTGTATGCTGCAATCACACTTATTGTTACTAAGCGTAAACAAAAGAGGGAACGGAAAAGAAAATTGTGGGTGAAGGATTGGCTATTGAAGCAAGGACAGTATTATCATATTAATAATCTTTAGTTTCTACATTCCAACAGCATTCTTGCTCTCGCCATGCCTCAATAAATTCCAAAAGGAAGTATTTAGACCAGGAAGCCATTGAACACTCACAGGAGGTGACCTGGCGGTCTAGGGGTAAGGTGTCGGACTTCTGTGCTGGGGGTCCAGGGTTCAATCCTCGGTCACAGCACAGATTTATCTGATTGCCAAACCCTTCCTTCACCTCTGACAGGACGTGTATTAATCACTACTTGTGAATGTGGGGAATGCCAGGTCTCCACCGTGGTTCGGATACCACGTTAAACTGTAGGTCCTCCATTTCATCTCACAATCACCCTACCATCACACATTAGCGTAAGTGCGTGTAACCCGAACGGGTAGTAAGACGCAGGTTATAATAATAATAATAATAACACTCACAGGCACAAGCACGAATGCACAATACAAATACATTTATTTAAACAATTAAAATGTAATATAGTTCTTCACTTCTCACTAACAAAAGTGTATCAATAAACATAGGAGACCAACAACACAGTGCTGTTTGCTCCATGACACTTGGTGTAGACTGATGGACTGATAGTTCGGACTGACCTCTCACCCGCTCTCCCCACACCGTCAGTTCGGGCTGATGGACGGTCAGTCCACAGTCCGGATTGATGGAAAGCCATCAGATCTTCAGTCCATCATTTCGGACTGATCAGTCACTCTTCCTTGCATACACATGGCAGTTTAGACTGATAAGATCGGACTGATCAGTCCGAACTGACCATGTGAGGGGCCATTTATTTACTTAGCATTCCTGACTATTAATATATAGGGCCCAGGTTCTATTCCCGAAGGTCCTATAGGTATTTTTTACCGAAGGGGAACTGTTCCATTGTTGTCACGGTCTAGATAATTAAGCTAAAGGTAGGAATTTTTACTTCTACTGGAATCATCCATATCCTCTCATCGAGTATACATGGTGCTACAATCTCAGAGGATCGTTATATATCCACCGCTGTCAGTAGAATACCAGAAATGTCCAACCGACAAACCCTGGTGGCATACGCTAAAAAAAAATATGAAAAAAAAAGTTTTCTAAACATATTTACACTCCTAGAATACAACTCTATTCAAACAGGAGAGTCAAGTTGTTTAGAAAATGTAAAATATTTGCTTTATATTTTTTTTTTCATCAAGGAGCACATCAATAAATTGAACCAGTTGTCTGTGTTTTATTTATTGACAGGTTTGATGTATTGCTACCGGACTTGGTGGTATTCACTCTCCTTCCTGTCCACAGAACAAACAGAAACCTCCGCTTACAACTCTCAAATTCCTGTTTCTCGTGTTTATATCTACAAATGTATCAAGCCTTAACGAAGTTGTCTACCTGTGATGTCATGACAAGTCAAGAAGACTTCCCACTATATCTATATTCTTAAATAATTATATAACTAGATCTATATTGTCACTAATTATTTTTTCATCTTTAAGTAGTTTTTTAACATGTTTTTAAATGGTTTTCAACTAAGTTTAGTTGGTTTATTCACGAAAATGGCAAGTAGGAATCTTCCTGCCAAGATATAGAATAAATATGTCCATGGAATCATCTAGAAAATAAAACAATAAAGTGTTTATTTATAAATTTGCTATCCAGGCGCAGACAGTAAAGTGAGTGTTCATACTCGTCAGAGTAAAAGAGAAAGTGTAATCAGTAAGAGGCCTCGCTGTTTTAAAAGTGTTACTCGATACCTATATAAGTGGTATCAGCACTACATAGGCCCTATTATTTTATAAGATTATTTCAATGTTGACGTTAATGTTTTCTTTCGTAATAAAAGTTTGTATCTTAAATCTTATTTTATTTTAAAATGTTCTCCATTTAAATTGATTTCATTTTTTGAATCTGGTAACTAAATGACGGTATTTAGCCGGTGTGCAGTAAAGAGCTCATTCATTAAATTGAGTGAAACGGTATTGGCGTTTATTTGCTTGCTAAGCAAGGTGATTCGTCCAAGAAGTGACGTCATAACGGGAGTGACGCAGAAGTGCAGTCCCGAGCATACTACAGCGTTATTACTAGGAAAACCATTTAAGAAAAGCCACCCTGAGTACACCTGACCGGGATCGAACCCCAAGCTCATTGGCAGTCTTGTTTATCACGAGTGTGACGCAAAAGGGGGTGGTTAAGACATAAAGGGGGGGATGAGGTGCCGATCCACTACACATTTGCATGAAGCTAGGGATGCGAAGTGTCTCGAGGGAGAGTGGAAACGTATCCGAATTTGCTTTAAGGGAAAGTGGATACGTCCTGAGAAGTGCATCCACATTTGCTTGTATGAGGCATTTGGGTGGGTAGGGATTGGGAAAACCACTTTCAGTACGGTTTGGGTATATTTGCATGGAAGGAGAGTGGAAAACACCCCTTTCCCTCGTCAGTACGTTTTGTAAAGTGTATCCTCATATTTATAGATGCGGCAAATGGCATGGAGGGAGAGTGCGTTCTTGTTTGCTGGGATGAAGCATTTGCATGGAGGGAGAGTGGAAAAACCCACATACCAAATCGTGTCACAATACTCATTCGCACCTATGACAGTGGCAATGGTTGAGTCTGGATATCCATGACCTTGGATACACATGATCGCACAAAAATGTAAAAATGTAAGAACACTAATTCTTCACTGTCAAACTACATCAGACTATTTCTTCGAGACCAGAGGTTCCTATCAAGGATTTAGAGTTGCAACGAATCCCAAAAGTTCCCTACCTCGAGCTCCCATACCTGATGGATACGACACAATCACAGCAAAGTAAGCGTGCGTGCGCATCGAAATGAATGCACCATAGCAACTACACTAACTAGATCGTGTTTTAAATATATTATTTGTGACTGCACTTAACCTACCTTACAAATGTGGCCTATCCTGGACGTTTTATCAAAATATGTTGTGTAGTTAATTGTGTTAATAATAATTCAGCCGTGATATCGTCTGCTTGCGCCCAGTTCCAGAAAATTTTCTTTCGAAGAGTTTAATTTGACGTTGTTTCCAACTTTCTCATTGGTTGGCACGGTCACATGACTACGGATACGGACTGTAGACGTTATTTTAATTTCTAGGGACTATATACAAAGCCCGCCGCACATTGGACGCAGGTCAGGCGCAGCAGAGGGGCAGTCGAGGAAGAGGAAAATCTGTAATACACGTGTTCTTATGGGTTACCGCACATTGGACAGAGTGCAAGTGCAGTGTAGGGATAACTCTTTCACGCCTCTTTCCCGCTTCTCTCTGGTTGTAGTATACGCACAGTTTTCCTGTGTCCTCTGCCACGTAGTTTTTGTGTATTGTGATGAAACATCTTATTCATTAGTTCAATACCATCCAATATTATATGAAACAAGCAATCCAGACTACATGAGGACGAAGCTGAAAGATGAGCTATGGGAAAAAATTGCTATTGAACTGAATTACTCGAATGTTAAGTGTAATATTCTAGATTTTTGTACTTAGTGAAATTAATCTACAGTAGTTTGTACAACCCATTAGAAGAATTAGATGTTACTAGACACTGCGCATAAAGTAAATTACAATGTTCGTCTTTTTTTACTAAGAGAGTTGAGTAAAATTAAATTATTTAATTCAGAGTCTGACTCGGAATCCAAATATATCAGAATTTCCTCTAATTCACACGCCATATCACGTCTTATACCACTGAGTGAAAGCTCCCTGACTCGCTTCAAATCTGTGGTGACTTGCAAAAACCTCTTCCTGTGCTATGCCTGCCCTCTGCCAGGACTGTGTTCAATGTGCGGTGCCTTGCATAGACCTCTTCCTGTGCTATGCCTGCCCTCTGCCAGGACTGTGTTCAATGTGCGGTGCCTTGCAGAAACCTCTCTGCTATGCCTGCCCTCTGCCTGGTCTGTGTTCAATGTGCGGTACCTCGCAGAAACCTCTTCCTGTGCTATGTCTGCCCTCTGCCAGGACTGTGTTCAATGTGCGGTGCCTTGCAGAAACCTCTTCCTGTGCTATGTCTGCCCTCTGCCAGGACTGTGTTCAATGTGCGGTGCCTTGCAGAAACCTCTCTGCTATGCCTGCCCTCTGCCTGGTCTGTGTTCAATGTGCGGTACCTCGCAGAAACCTCTTCCTGTGCTATGTCTGCCCTCTGCCAGGACTGTGTTCAATGTGCGGTGCCTTGCATAGACCTCTTCCTGTGCTATGCCTGCCCTCTGCCAGGACTGTGTTCAATGTGCGGTGCCTTGCAGAAACCTCTTCCTGTGCTATGTCTGCCCTCTGCCAGGACTGTGTTCAATGTGCGGTGCCTTGCAGAAACCTCTTCCTGTGCTATGTCTGCCCTCTGCCAGGACTGTGTTCAATGTGCGACTTGCAGAAACCTCTTCCTGTGCTATGTCTGCCCTCTGCCAGGACTGTGTTCAATGTGCGACTTGCAGAAACCTCTTCCTGTGCTATGTCTGCCCTCTGCCAGGACTGTGTTCAATGTGCGGTGCCTTGCAAAAACCTCTTCCTGTGCTATACCTGCCCTCTGCCAGGACTGTGATCAATATGCGGTGCCTTGCAGAAACCTCTTCCTGTGCTATGTCTGCCCTCTGCCAGGACTGTGATCAATGTGCGGTGCCTTGCAGAAACCTCTTCCTGTGCTATGCCTGCCCTCTGCCAGGACTGTGATCAATGTGCGGTGCCTTGCAGAAACCTCTTCCTGTGCTATACCTGCCCTCTGCCAGGACTGTGATCAATATGCGGTGCCTTGCAGAAACCTCTTCCTGTGCTATGCCTGCCCTCTGCCAGGACTGTGATCAATGTGCGGTGCCTTGCAGAAACCTCTTCCTGTGCTATACCTGCCCTCTGCCAGGACTGTGTTCAATGTGCGGTGACTTGCAAAAACCTATTCCTGTGCTATGTCTGCCCTCTGCCAGGACTGTGTTCAATGTGCGGTGCCTTGCAGAAACCTCTTCCTGTGCTATGTCTGCCCTCTGCCTTTGCTGCGCCTGCCCTGCGTTTAATGTGCGGCGGGCCTAAGGGTATGGAGCTTACGGATTCTGTGGCTGGGGCTTAACTCAACAACGTTTCACCAGTCACGCCCATTCACATGTACGTCTCAAATCCCTCGTTACCAATCTACGCCTTCCTTCTTCCTTATCACTCGGGGGAGATAGCGCCAGTGCCTCGTGTAGCTGTAGTTAACGCTTCGATCACCATAGATAAACATATAATGTAGTGGTCAGTTCCAAATTATTTAACGAGTTGGTCAACTAGCCCCAGTGACCACGTTGATGGAAGGGTACTTTCAGGACTGATGTCACAATATATTACCCACGTGAGGGATGTAGCTCAAAGTCTACCTATGATTGGTCAAATGGGGAGTTAGTTAGATCATTAAGAGACAAGGTTTTAACAAGTTATATTTAACCTGGAAACACTTCACGTCACGGGACTGGAGGAGTATCACATTATGGCCTAGTTACAGTGCTATTTTCACGATTTTTCTAAAACTAAATAAACAAAGTGGCTAATTTTTATCTATTTTTCATCGTCTTCAATAATAGTTACCATACCTGCCCTGTGGGAAGATAAGAAAATCAAATAACTGGAAATGTGTTTATTCAAATAAGACAATAAATGTACATAAATAAAAGTAATGATACACCCTTTTGTAATTTTTTCAACATTAATCCTTGAGCAACTTATAATAAAAGTTTATATAAAGACAATGATCAACACTTAAATTCTTTTAAATGAATCTTAGAACATCTTCAAAATCTCTACATTATTGACTATTTTCAAAAAGTTAAATAAGGTTCTATACATACAAAGTAACGAGTCACCTTAAACTATTTTTATACATACATCCTTGAGCAACTGCAAAATAAGAACTTTTTTATATTTTAACAGGACTATGTTAAATGAAAAAGTTAATTATTTTGAAAATTGTGTGTGTGGAGTTTTTCTTACAGAAGCATATTAAATATATTATATCCTACACGTATATGCATTTCAAGTGTGATGATATAAAAGAAACTGCTTTTTATCATGTGAAGCCAACCCCATCCATTTTTCTCCAAACTCTAAACCGGGTACATATTCTTTGAACTACCCTCCTTATATCTATTTGAACATGAGATTAAACCATCAATAGGTCGTGATATAAAATAATAATTGAACCGAAACTGAACTTAAGACATAAAAAAGCTTCAACAAAACAAAAATGTATTAATACCAAAGTTATCTCCCCCACTCGTGATTGAACCAGCACTTTATAGATCAATCATGGGATATGTTTCATAAAGACAGGATATATTTATTTTAAAAATATAATTATATTATTATTTATCCAAAAACTAACAAAAATAATTGATAATGCGTTACATCCGATAAAATAGATGTCTAAGATTAAATAACTGGATCCAATTCTATGTTTAGATTAACTACACTAATTATTATAATAAATGTGTTTACATTATATGTACTACAATAATCACAGAAAGTAATAACACTACTGTACACTGCTTATGCTCTAAAAACCATTTCTACGTCACCTTTTCTAAGGGGTATCTAAACACAGAGCTGGTGTTTATAAAGGAGGAATGAACCTTCCCTCCCCCACATAACTTTCCTTATGTTATTTCTCACCCTCCACTCATAGTTTTCCTTATAGTCTTTCTCACCCTCAATTCCATAACTTTGCTTATATTCTTTCTCACCCTCCACTCATAGTTTTCCTTATAGTCTTTCTCACCCTCAATTCCATAGCTTTCCTTATATTCTTTCTCACCCTCCACTCCATAACTTTCCTTATATTCTTTCCGAAAGTGGTATCCAAACATAGAATTGGTGTTTATAAATGAGAGATTCCATTCCATTAACTTCCCTTATTTTATTCTCAAAAAGTTATTCTTATTCAGTTGCATTATTTAAGAAAGTTAAATATTTTATGATATTAACACTGGTATTTACGTTTAAAAATTGTAAACTGTTAAATAGTTATATATGAAAAATAAAATCTATATATGATTGTACACTTCAAAGATGTCTACATGGCCAAGTTTAAAATAAATGAGTAATTGAATAACATTTTTGTATAAAATATGTCACATATTATTTTTTTGAACTTTTTATTGTACTGATGTACCCCGCGTTTATCCAGAAACGTGACAAGTTTACCTTCCTTGGTTCCACACTAGAATAGGTACAATAAAGGGCGAGAGTCCAAATAGAGTTGCTAAGTGCTTTACGAGGGTAAATGGAGGGTTCTATCCGGTCATCCCGAAAAGTATCAATCTTACGTTGTATTACACTATGGCCCTATCTTATAAGCTACGCCATAGTGGAACCACACAAGGTGAGCTTGCTACCTTTCAGGGTGGATAAAGGGTGCATACATCAAAAGGTGTATATTGTATGTTTGTACCAATATGAACAATTTATGAAAATTCAAAAAAAAGTTATAAATGGAGGAATGGAGGATTTCACCAAGATTCTCCTAAAGTCTCCTAAAATACAAACAACTATATTAGAAAATGCACCCTTACCCTATTATCTTTAATCTCAAATAGAATACATCTATTAAGTATTGATTGCATATCTTATCGATACATTTTTATCAATGTGATCGCTACAATAATAACTTTATGGATTATATATTTTTTTATTATTTCTTGCCAATAATCAATCAAATGTTCGTACAAATTTTTATTTAAAAAAAATAATGATTTCCATTATCACAAAATTCACACGTTAAACTTGTTAAAGGAGATAAATATTTAACCAGATAATTGTTAAAATATTAAGTTATATTTTAAAGGTAAATGCATTTAAAATGTATGTTAACTACATTAAATTAATCATATAAAGAAGAGATAACAATTCCACTACATTATTATATTATTATATTAGAAAAATAACTATTGAACTTAATGTGCATGGAAAAATATTTATTGAACAGTTCCAGAGCACACACATTGGCCATGTGTTTTGTATGTTGTACACACATTGCACTCTCTTGTTCATGTGTGTCCACATGTTAGTTTCTTGTTACACTTCTCAACACATGGCTCATGGTTTTTGTTTCTTGAACACATATAACAATTTCTTTTACAAGTGTGTCCACATGTCAGTTTCGTGTCACACTTCTCAAAACATGGGCCATGTGTTTTGATCGTTGAACACATGTTGCACTCTCTTTTACATGTGTGTCCACATTTCATTTGCTCCTTACACTTCTGGAAACATGGCCCATGTGTTTTGTATTGATAACACACTATGCACTGTCAATTACATGTGTTTTCATATTTGACTATCTCCATACATTTTTGGAAATATGGACCAACTGTGTTGTATATTAAGCAATTTTTGCAAATTTAATACATGTGTGTGTATGTGTGTGTGTGTGTGTGTGTGTGTGTGCTCACAAGTCAGTTTCCTGATAAACTTCTGGATACATTTGTTATAAAAATTTTGCCCTCTCTTAGACACGTGAAAACATGTAATCTCTCGTTATACTTCTCTAAAAATGGCTCATGTGTTCTGTATGGACTATGTGTTCTTTATCTTGAATACATATATAATTCGATTATGCGTGTCCACATCCTTGTTTATTATCACACTCTTACAAACATTATTCATGTATGTAAATTGCTGAGCACACTTTTCATGCTTTTATTCACGCGAGTTATAATTTCAGTTTCATGCCATACTTCTAGAAACATCGAACATCTGAATGCAGTATTACGACTGTGTATCCAAACTTACTCCATATATCAACACACTGTCGCATGAAATGAAAGCTTGGAAATACCTGTAAATTGGCGAGTGAGTGTTCATAGTGTAGTCTATATATGATCAATACGTCTTCATCCTCATTGATCAAATTATGTTTATTAAATTATTTAGAGTAAATTTGATTTTAAAAATATTGATGTGCTTCAGGGTAGTTTGGAATTGGAATGTGTGCCGTTGACTGAACAAGAAGATTAAAAACACACGTATATACATATATATGTTGGAACATGCACTTTAACTTCAATATATTATACAGTTCTCATCTTATAAGTGTCAAAAATAGTAGGAGGTGGTGTAGGTATCTGGCAAGCCAAAGAAGAGATTTTTCATCCGGTCCGCTTATAGTTTAAGTTGGGCTTCCCTGGAATTTAAACATGGTGCTAGAAAAAAAAAAAAATATATATATATATATTAAACAAGTGAGTCTAGCTATGGCGTAAGGGGTGTATATACGTATACAAACTTGGTTAAAGGTATATTGCATTTTTTTAGCGGACCCCTATAGGAAAATTAAATTTCCAACCAAGGGCGTAGAAAGCTAATTTTCCTAGAAGGGGTCTGCTAGAAAATTTTTACTACACCAGTACCGTTAGCATATAAAAGTTTATATGGACCCCAATATGGGGTGGTACATCAAATTTTGGTGTGGGGAATCCCCTGAAAAATTTGATGAACCCTTCCCCCCCAATCCTGGCCCTTCTACACCGTTGCTATTTATCATCTTAAACACTGTGTAACGTTAACTTACAGTTAGTTACAATTGGATCCATCCCATTATAATGTTGATACGTAACTATCAAGAATTCATACCACCCGCTCAATAATTCCGACCTAAATAGAATCCCTACAATGGTACTATTCTCTGTTGTAGTCCCTGTAGGCTAATACGGAAAGATAATACGACACAGTATATTTCATACAGTACAATCTTCTGTAATATTACACTCATATTTGTTCAGGAACTTACCTTTGAAATCTTCTATCACTAGCCGCCACCAAAGCTGAACTACACCGTGCAGCCAATGTGAAGAATGGGCCGAGCTAACGAAAGTCTACAATCAACGCGTGGTCATTCTCCGTCTAGTCAGATTGAATCTGAGGAATGACAACATGGAGCACGCTAGAAGACAACAATCCACCCGCCCTCTGACGGATGTCAGATGAACTTCCCCAAACAACACAAACATCCAATGATCGCCGACTTGTTCTAATTTTCCGATGGAACAACCCTACAAAGTGCCTACGTGACCGAAGACAGCTAGCAACTGCGTGCTAGAAATTACCTCCCCTCTTTCCGTGCAACGAAAATCACTATAAAACAGGCTGACATTGTCTAAAAACTTTGACTATCTAAAATCTACGAACGAGGACGGATCATTGTCGTCGACCTGGACAATGATCGGATAAACATTCATACATCATAAATTGGAACGTAACTATGGCTGTTACTTATAAAGAACTCTATTCATTTTCGACTTTTATTTCACGCGACTGTAGAAATAAAATCATTCTTGTTATTTTTTTTATATAATTTAATTTTGTTCTAAATTTCATTCTTTAGTTTTTTCTAAGATATAGTTAGTCCCGGGAGATTTTGACTTGAGTCTGGAAGTCAAACTCTCGCGTTATGTTTTATGTTTTGTAAATTTTCGTATTGTAACTTGTAATTGTTTGAGGAGCCCATCAGGCAAGAATATTTAATGTATGTTTCATTTTGTAGATATCTTACTTCACTTCACTTTTGGTAGTTTAACTTCTCTTTTGATGTTAAAATCTACGTAATTTTGTGTCTCTTAAAGACGACCTGTAATAAATGTAAACATGGGATGTAGACATTCTGCGCTTCACGTTATTATTTTTAGCATTATTCAAAATGATATAATGAGACCACTGTACCTTGCTTTATCTACGTTTATACTGAATAAACCATATTATTGTTATATTTTTAATTCTGCTTATATTTTCCCTTATGTAGATTATACCTTCTCCCTTTTATTTAATTGTGGTCGTTAAGTAGAAGGCAATGGAGACGGTGTAACAACTGCCTTAATACCCAGTTTTGTAAAGCCATTCTCGAAAAAAAATTAATTGAAAGATTAATAGGCATGTGTAAACTATAAATCAATTTTTCTCTGAAAAACCAGTACATAGTGATATTTATCATTCAAATCACTCCAATGGTATATATTTTAAATAAAATCGCAGAGAAATTTTCGAGGAACATATCATTTTCAAAATTTGTCGTTAGTAAACTAATTACCCTTAAGAGCTCTGTTTAGGCTCAGGCGAACATATTATTGAGGTTTTTTTAGAGTATTGGGCGTTAGCTGTAGGCGTTACCATATAACTCGAGTGTAGCCGAAGCTTATCGGCCGGTACCGAGGAATCATAGCAGACCGAACACTTCCAAGTCAGAGATCATTCTTCCTTTCACCAAGCACCGAGGGGTGAGGGGGATACGCACCATTTTTCCGCTGGAATCAGAGTCAAAGAATGGAATGCTATCCATGTTTTTAAAATACAAGTGGCTATACGAGTCCACACCGCACCGCACCGGCGTGGACGAATCGTCGAGAGAGCATTGCTCCGCACTTTTGCGGTGCGGTGCGGACCGTTGTAGCCATCTACCACCGGAATTAAATGTTCGGAAACTTCCGAACTTTGTTTTCATGCTAACCCCTAAGCACCGTAAGGATAGACGAAACAGTGATTTTACGATATCGGTGATCACAGTGACCTTGATTTTAAAAGAGCAGTGATTTATACAAGTGATTATTCACAGTGATTGGCAGTCACTGTGTCAGCACTTGTAAAACTAGGCATTTCTTTCACAACCGTCGCACGTATGACGCTCTAGTCATTGTTTCCAACATTACGTACAAGATAAACAATAATACATACAACCTATTGAAAAACATTCTTCTTCTTGATTATTAGCTAACTTAGAACTTTATTATTCGTAATTAATAGCTCACTTAATTTTATGAAGATAGTTAAAACATATGCAAGTAAAAATAAAAATACAAAGTTATTTTTTAATAGAACTCAATCTATAAATAATACAAAAATTGTTTTCTTTTTATAGTTACAATAATCTTATGCTTGGTTTAATAAAGTGAATTTGTTAAAAATCCTATGCGGGCTAGAAAATGCGGTGCGGTGCAGTGCGCGTTGGCTCCATGTAGCCATAGCTTTACAGTAGTTTTATATATGTATATATACCCTGGCCGAGAAATGATGGCTTACCAGTTACTAGGTATATACTGGCCAAGGCATGATGGCTTACAGTAACTGGGTATAACCTGGCTGAGGCGTGATGGCTTACAGTAACTAGGTATAACCTGTTCAAAGCGTGCTGGCTTACAGTAATTAAGTATATCCTGGCCGAGGCGTGATGGCTTAAAGTTTGTAGATATTCCCTGATCGAGGAGAAATGGCTTACAGTCGTTAGATATACCCTGATAGAGGAGTGGTGCCTTACCATTAATAAAAATTAAACATTTATTGAAAAAATGTAGTTTATAGTTAAACGCTCTATTTTATTTTAAAGTCATTATACGCTTATACTAATGTCATATCTGTTGAAATAAAACATTTGAATATATGAGCATGGCGGTCATTACGTGAATGGTATGTATACTTTACATACATATTAAAAATTAAAAATCTTTGATTAATAATAGAATGTGTTTTTACCATCTTTTTTAATTAATAAAATATCAATATTAAAAATTGATACATTACATATGTCGAAAATCCAATTACACTAAATAATTTTTGAGGCATATTTGGTTTAATGTTAAAAGAGAGAATACCAAAGAGAATGATGGAAATATAATTTTTTTTAGGAAAAAGATCGCAAGGGAAGATTAGATAACAGAAAGTGTGCTAGTGAGAGGAGAAGACTGGGAGCAAATAAAGTAGGAAGAGCGGTGAAATTATAGATAAAGTTGGAGACATTTTAATAAACTGGCCCGGCAGCAGGCTTGAAACAGATGATGATGATGATGATGATGATGATTTTTCCGATCAGTTAAATCGTAATAATATGGACTGTATGTATTTGCATAGCTCTTATGATGACTAATTAAGTTATGAGAATATAGCTTATACGCTATAGCTTATAATATATAATATTATAAACTACATGAATGAAGGTCGTAAAAGAAAGGATATTATGTAAAAATATGACAATGGATTATTGTTATTAAATATAATAGATTTTAGATACTGTATATTCTGAGAAATGGATCGTTATTCACGCACACCTTCTCCCTGATGTCATTTATTTAATAGTCGAAATTTGTATCGATGAACGACAATAATTTATGGTAACAAGCTCTCCTTGTAAATTATAAAAAGTAAAAACAAACTGTTCAATTAAATTAAATGTTCCTAACTTAAAATCCTATATACCACCCATTTAATATCCGGAGGATTTTTTTTGTCAACAAGCGGCTTATGTCTATTCCTACTAGTGACATCAAACGCACTTTTATGGTATTAGCAACAAAATATAATAGTAAATGAGGAAAAATATTAATAAAGGTAGTTTACCAGCATTCGCCTGCAGAGAAGTTAATAATTAACACCCTCGGCTAAAAAATTAGCTTCAAACTCATACATCCAAAGTAATACAAATAGATGGTTAAATTACCGCGATGTGACCTTTTTTGTGAGGTTGTTGAATTTTAAAGAAAATGCTGGGCTTTTATTAAATATTTATAATTGTTAATTTATACAACTTATATTCATTAAAATACCTCACATCGAAGTAATTTAAAAGTATGGGGCATTTCCCCCATTACGAACCCCCTCTCCTTCCTAAGTATTTTATTATTATTATTATTATTATTATTATTATTATTATTATTATTATTATTAGCACCGCGTCTTACTACCCGTTCGGGTTATACGCACCCTAATTATTTTAAAATGCTATGTGGGATCATGCTTAAATTGAAGTCATTCTAACTTACTTCATGCCACTGTAGTTGTACGTTTACCGAGTTTAATAATATTGACATGATGGGAAGGTAGGGTGGTAGGGTGTTACAACATTCTGTAAATATATAAAATAATAGAATTTAAATATTGGTTTTTATAGTTAACTAATTTTAATTTCAATGTTTAAATATCTCTTAAACTTATACTTGCTATAAAAAATTCCCTATTTAAATAAGACCTTAGTGACTAACGTATTAGTTATAAGCTACTGTGAGAGATATATTCCTGTTTAGTAAGGGAGGCATAACTTTCAAGGTTGTAACACATTTTATCCTGCCAAAAGCCACCAGCTCGTTCGATTTTCTCAATATTAAGCTTTTTTTTTGTGTGCATAAATTAAAAATATCAAGATCAATAATAAATATTAAAACAAAAGTTATGCTAATGAAGATCTCCCAATTTTTATCTCATCACTATTGGGCAGGTAGGCCCTTATTGAATAAGTGCAACTATATCATTATGATGATATATGTTCTCAGGTATAAGAACTGAAGCTGTATCAATTTAAATTTGCTGGAAAATGACAACCAGTATACGGGAATTGAAACTGAGAGCTTCGGCTATAGGCCTTCGTGCTAATGCTTTATCAATGAGCTAACCGGGAACGTCTTGTGTCCAGAGTGGGGGATGGGCTAACAGCAACGGCTCCGGAACTACTATTAGTCTAATTGGTGCGGGGTAAAGTATCCCAACCTTGTCCAGGAAATGGGGGGCCTTTAGTTAGAAATAAATATTTTATATGAGGTACATAGAAACAATTCAAGTTTGACAGACAGGTAGAGAGAGAACTCCAGATAAACAAATAAATAAGTATTAATTGAGACTTTGGGAAACAGGGTAAAGGGGCAGAAAAAAAAGGTGAGGCATAAAACTGAGGGTTTGCTCCAGTAATAAAATAAGTGTTAAGAACTGTATTTACTATTTATAAAAGGGCCTAAAAATGGGTCGGGGGATATTAGCTTAAAATCTCTCCAAAATAATTATAAACTCTTCTTTTCGGCATGGAGGAAAAATTAAATTGGCCAAGTTTGTAAAAGGACCACTCCAAATAACCATACAATTTGGAAAGTTTTAAATTTAAAAATAGGGGATTGAAAATGGCTATTATAAAAAACAAATGTCTTGCTATGGTAGAAAATTTTAATTATGTAGAGGCAGACGAAAAAAATCTAAAAATAGACGATTACAAAAACTAAAGACTATCTTTAAGGGGATTCATTTGCTTTGCAATAACAAAGCTAAAATCAAAGCATAAACTAGCGCCTTAATAGCAGCTACATAACAACTAAAAATATAAACAAATTCTAGTGGCACAGTGAACCGTGATTCTATTTGGAAAACGAGGACTTTTACTATTCAATACGTTTCTGTAGCAGAAGATATTATTTATTTAAGCTCGTTGGTGAATATTGTGATGCTCTTCTATCCTAAATATTTCTGTAACAATGTCTATTAGTTTATATTATTTTATGATTGTGTTTAGGTAAATATTGTGTTGTTAATAGACTGCATTTGTTTGTGCACCCAATTTGTGAACAACGTAATATTTTGTCTCAAATATTTTATTTCATAATTATCATGATTGGTTTATGATTGCCCAAGTTATCTCAGGATTGTACATCGAGGAATTATTAAAAAGTGGGCAACCGGATTTTGAACTTTTTAATTTGAGATAGTTTTGATGTTGTTTAACCGTTCTATTACACTTGTCTAAAACCTAGAATGTTTATGTTAATAATCTATTTAATAAATGTATCCGTCCCACCAGATGTCGTTGGAAACGAATTATTATGTTTAAGTATGTGTAAGCGTAGGCCCCAATTATTATAGTTAAAATTACATTCAATTTAATGAAGTTATAATAAGAACAAGGGAATCGAACCGGGGACATGTATCTTTGTGTGGCAGTTCTTTATGCTATATTTAGTCACATAATATCCTGATAAGTTATAATATATTATTTAAGTAAGCGATTGAGCCTATATAGGTTTCAGCTGTTGAGATTACATACGAATACAATAAAGTTTATAATATGATACATAGCCTACAATGTATGAGCTCATTTTATAATATTTGTTAATAAATCATGTATTCAGCTAAAAACATGCATCTCTCTATTAATATTTTTCTATATTTGACTCGAAAGACCCAAATAAAATAATATTTAAACAAAATAGTTGCATATTTGGATGCTGCTGGTCAGAGGCATTATTCATATCACATTTAACCTATTGCCGTTTACAGATGGGTCCAAGTTTAAATCTCATCTGGATAATCTTTTGGTTTTACAAGAAATAGAAGCACATAACTTAAAAAGTTTTTGTTAAAATTAACACAACATACCAAACGATGAAAAGAGATTTTGTAGTCCCCTTATTATATTTATTAGAGGGATTAATAATCACTTCCTGCATCGATGGGCACGTCGTCTCCATGGTGTGAGCCCGCAAGCGATCTATACCAACCGAGTAGCTCCTCAACTGTCCTCACTAGGCTGAGTTGACCCCGTTCCAGACACACTGCTTAACAGAAAAATTCTAAAAGTGCCAGGGATCGATCCCAGGACATCTGGATCTGTGTTTTTCTATGAAAATGTTATTCATTTTCTGAATTCTAGTAGTGTCCAACCCAGTGGTTCTCAAACCCTGCACCTTATCATGTCTTCCACTTCGGTGGGTGAATGGTCTAGGCCATGGTGTCACTCTCGCTTTAGACTAGATTGACAATGTTGAGGAGATGGGGTTTCGAATCCCAGTTGGATGTAATGAGAGTAGTTTTTCCTGAATAGTTTTCCACTCCCCTGAAAATCTTGGTACTTTTCCTCTAAATTCTACCTTCCTTATCCCTAGCAAATTATCATAACAAATACACATGTGTATATCCCGGATGGGTAGTAAGACTCGGTAGCAAAAAATTCATGTACGTAGGTTATTGTAGTACTAGAAAAATAGAAACACGAACTTAGTCTATATTCTTTAAACGTGAAAGAACATTTTGGTTTCAATTCGAGCAAAACTTATCAATAGCTGTAATGTAAGTGGTCTGTCAAAGAGACCGCAGGCTCCTTCTCACTTCTCCCCTCCCCCGTGTACTCCTGCCCCTCAAGTTGTTTTTCTTCTGTTTGACATTCTCCCTCCCCCTGCTCCCTTCATCATTACCCATGATGGCCGTGCGCTCGACCAGCCAACACTTGGTAGCAGCACTAGGTCGGCCCAGATATAGAATCTAATTTAACTAATATCTTACGTTTTTGTATTGTGATCACAGGATTTTATCACGAAATCTTTATCTCACAGCTCATAACTAGAACCCTATGGTTTTAATTTAGTCTAGTTCTCCATATTTCTCTGGTAAAATGAAGATTTTTTTTTAAAGTTGATTTTTTTTTCTCGTTAGTAAAACAAAAAACAATAAAATCCAAGAGAGACTCTTAAATCCGTTGGTCCTTTTTTATCTTCAACGTACTCCTATTAATGGCTGATAAATTAGTTAAATAAGACGCTCATGTTTCGGTATATCTTTCGAGTAGTATGGTGGCCACTTAAGATAATTTTTTCCCAAAAAAAAGGTACACAGTATTATTTTTCATATCAAATACACTCCCATATATTCTTTTTAAACAAAATTGTGAGAGCCATTACGAAAAATGTAACCTTACTAAAAATACCAATCATTAAACAGCCCTTATTTTAAGCGCTAGAATTAAACTACGGAAACGGCTCAAGGTATACCATATAACATCTAAATACATCAAAATATTTGTTTATTAAATTAATAAGCGATATTTTGTGGCCAGTTTTGATCATCTTTTTTATTCTTGGCGACGTAACGATTTTATCTTTTTCATGAAGAGAGCTTTGGGAAGCTTTGGCCGAGAAAAGAGGCTACCGGAAGGAAGACTAAATATTGTCATTATAAATAAACAAGAATGTAACTATCAGTTCGGGCTATAAGCTTATGTACCAATTACACTGATGGTTTTAGGGACTAGGAAGATTATATTATAGGAAGTGTATCCACATTTGCATAGAGGGAGTGTAGAAAACAATTTTGAAAAAACTACCCTCAGTACACCTGACCAAGATTTGAACCTTGATATCCCTGTCTTCGGCAGTATATTCTACTGTGAGAGTAGCGTTTCAGACCATCTGGCCACCGAAGTGGGTTTGCATGTAACTACCCTACTATCAGATTTAAAATGTTGTACCCACATTGGCGTTCAGTAAGAACTGTTTAATGTATTAAGAACACAATTAACTACAGTGGGATTAAACAATAGAGCTAATACTTTTTAATGATATTATTGTCAAGATAAATCCTGTGGTTTTCCCGTTTAGGCACTTTTGAACGTTCTAAAATTATTGTTATTTACCTTTAACTTTTACTATGAAGATAAAGTATGTGTAACGTGTGTACTCATATCATTTAAAAGATATTTAGTTTTTGTCTGTGTTTTAAAATTAAAGGATAAAAGCTGATAAATATATCTTGTTCAGTATGTTATTATAAATCTGAAGTGTCGTGTGATCAAAATTCAGTGATTAACATAAGATGACTAAATCGCCAGCTATATCTAATACAAGTTGATAGGTAAGATTATTGTAGCTATCATTTTAATCTCCCCTTCTTCATAATGGTAGATTACCTACGCCACTGGATATAACAAAGAAAAAGTATCAACAATTATTATTGTGTATTAGTCTCGTTCTATCAGTCTGCGTTGTAAATATGGGTTGAATTGGGATCGTGTAGGGTCGTACCAAATGGGAAGGGATTCAACCTTACCCCCCCTCTCGGAAAAAAGTATTATTAATAATTTTTCCTCAATACCTAAGCTAGTAGCTAGTTGGTCTTATAAAATTAATTAAAAAACTGGTTTAAAATTTTCAAAGAGGTTTGTTTGATATCATAAATATTCCGTGAATCTCCTATTAGGGGACTTAACGAAGATCACCATGTAAAATCCTTCCCAAAAATACATTTTTTGTTACTGGTTTCCTTGTGCTTTTGTAAGTCATCCTTGATTGAACAACGTTACGCTTTTTTTCTTCCTTTTTCCCCCCCTCCTGAGCCGTTTAAGTCTAACCCCTACCTTCCCTCCCCCAACCACTGTTACGAAACTTTTCATAATAGTGAAGGCCATTATTTCATAGAGAAGCTTTTGTAACCCTAAAAGTGAAAGCAGATTTAATACAACTCAAAATTGATTTTAAATCCTGAATATAAATGACTTCAAAGAATTGTCTAACAAAATACTATTATTTTATTAATTAGGGTTTAACAGCATACACAGATCTATAATAAGTATTCTTAATGACGGTGAAAGCATGGGTAATAATATGTTTTCCACATTAAGTCGCGTCCCCAATGAGTCGACATTGTCGATCGACAAGTGTTGAGTAACAATGAATAGACAAAAAATCCAGTCGAAAACAAAATGTTTGACGAGGATAACGTACTTATTGTTTGTGCCGCATTCATTATTACTGCTTCAAACAAATATATCAAAATTGCCGCGTAAAAGAAGATTTTGGGTACGACCAAGTCTACAAAGTAGAAATAGATGGTGACCTGGTGGTCTAGGGGTAAGGTGTCAGACTTCTGTGCTGGGGGCCCGGGGTTCAATCCTCGGTCCCGGCACAGATTTTTCTGATTGCCAAACCCTTCCTTCACCTCTGACAAGACGTGTATTAATCACGACTTGTGAATGTGAGGAATGCCAGGCCTCCACCGTGGTTCGGATCCCACGTTAAACTGTAGGTCCTCCATTTCATCTCACAATCACCCTTCTATTACACATTAACCCGCCTCGTTGGCGTAGTTGGCTAACGCGCTAGTCGTGTTGAGCCAGACCATCGAGGACGGGGAGATCGAGGTTCGAATCTCGGTCGGGTGAACTGGGGGTGGTTTTTCCTAAATGGTTTTCCACTCTCCCTCCACGCAAATGCGGGTTCACTTCCTCTAAATTCAACCCTCCCAATTCCTAATCCATTAGTGTAATTAGTACTTAAGCGTATAACCCGAACGGGTAGTAAGACGCGGTGCTAAATATTATTATTATTATTATTATTACACATTAGCGTAAGTGCGTATAACCCGAACAGGTAGTAAGACGCGGTGATAATAATAATAATAATAATAATAATAATAATAATAGAAATAGATACAGTGATAGTGATTTGATATAAGATCTAAAACAAAATGATGTCGATGCCTTGAAGATTTGAATAAAGATGTAACGGCGGCTTCCGAAATTTCCTTAGGATGTTTGAAAGTGAGTTCGAAAATTTATTTCAAATGATTAGACCAATGGTACATAAACAGGACATCAACTTCAGACAAGTCAGTCCCACTAAGGAGCATCATGCTTTGGCCCTATGTGTGTAGGATCAATAAAGTTCAATAAAAGAAAGCACTTTTTGGCTATCCCATTCCAGTTTCTAAAATAATAAAAAAAACTACTCTAACCTACGATGGTTGAATGCCGACTGAGAATTTAAACACGCTCCCACTACAAGAATCGACTCGACTTCCTTTGATCGACACTAGCTGGGAAACCAATCGACACGTCGAGCGACAAAGTTTATTGTAGCGCCCCCACTGACTCGGCATTGTTGATCGAAAATGTCGACTCAGCGGGGACGCGGCTTTATAATTTAAGTATTAGATCTGTGTTACGTAACACTATGAAGTACTCAACTTCTCCCTCTCCCATGTAACAGTATAATATTAATAAAGCTCCCCTTACAAAAGCGTTACGTGGCTTATGGATGAACCTTTGAATACTATAGAAAATCCTAAGATATTTAATTTCGTAATAATGATTGAAAGACATTTTATAGTTTACGAGTCCAAAGCATATAATGTTGTATGTACTCTAGGTACTTATGGGTTGTGCTTCTTGTAAGCATAAATTTATGTAAAAAAGTATGAACCAATAAACGGTTTTTTTTTTCTCAATTTATGTTTAAAAACCTGAAATTTAGTTTTAAATGTTGCTGTTATTTCTCTTACCGTGATTTGTACGCCTCACCGGGAATTTTCCACTAATAGTTGTTTTTACATCAAGCGTTGCACAAGTAAATTCAGAATTAGTGTACACAAATTAAAGTATTTAGTTTGACACTAATATACTTAGCACTTCATAGATTTATACACACAATAGTCAACACACTAACACCAGATTTGAACTTAACTTGAAAATATCCATCCCTACTGTGTCTGCCTTTCACCTTTGCAGCTCTAAGCTCAGTTCTCAAATATTAGTGATCAGTTTGACCAACCATTACATTTAAAAGTAGCTCAATCATCTTTAAAGATAGGATTAAATTCCTTCAGTCCAGCTTTCATAAGAAGTGCCTAGTGTGACAGTAAAGTTACATTTATTTAAATTTATTCATACGTCAAGTAGTGTGATATTTAGCAGTCGCTTTTGATATTATTATTATTATTATTATTATTATTATTATTATTATCAATACCTATAAAATAATACTAATAAAATTATTATTAATTATGGGCATAAAAAAGTGTGTATATTTTAATAAAGGACCTTCCAACGGAAATAGGACTCAAGGCAGGTGGCTAAAGAAGTCTGTCTTGTTGTCTTGTTACCGTCAATGGAGATGTCGGAGTTCTAAACCCGAGTGGGTGTATTGAGCGGTATACCTTGCGATGATATTCCCGCTTTCCTTCCTCGCAAATTCACTGAATTCAAATTCCACTGAAATTCTCTAAATTCTAACTTCTTCAGCCCACTAACCACTGTTAAATATAATTTACATTCACCGTTGTTGCATTCAGTGGCGGCTCATAATGTAAAAACTAGGGTGTTCACAAAATTGGATACTCGGTGAGTATATAAATATTGTCTTTATTATGTCAAGGTAATTCCAAATACAGTAGGCCTACATTTAAAATAGATATATATATAGGTACTTATAATATTTTCTCTAAGTTAACATAGTAGCAATTTTTTTTAGCACCACTTCTTACTACTCGTTCGGTTTATACGCTTAAGTACTAATTACGCTAATGGGTTAGGAACTGGGAAGGTTGAATTTAAAGGAAGTAAATCCGCATTTGAGTGGAGTGAGAGGGGAAAACCATTTAGGAAAAAACACCCCCAGTTCACCCGACCGAGATTCGAATCTCGATTTCCCTGTCTTCGGCAGTCTAGCTCAACACGAAACAAGCGCGTTAGCCAACTACACCACCAGGCTGGTAATATATATATATTATATATAGAAAAACTACATACATATGTTCATACTTATTTTTAAGTAAGTACGTACCTTCAAGTATTCCTAAGTAATTTAAATTATACGGTACCTTATTCTGTTGTGTTGAATTATCACTATCTATTACATATTGCACCTTACTAATCTCTAAAAGAAAATTACAATATATACAGCTATGATTCTTTGTCTATTTTTACACATTCAACAAGCCTAGTATCATTTGTATAATATAAATAATTATTTTCTATGTATATCAACACAGGTTTAAGCAAAGCATTTTTACATATTTTTTTAAATCTTCACTCCCCAATTGGAACTCAATGACTCATAAGTGTCGTGCGTGTGCCAAATGAGCTTGAGGTCTCGGGCTCCATTCCTGGCTTGATCGAAGATATATTATTGATAACTTGTTAAATAGTAGACCGAATGTCAGTGTTTTACTCAGTAGTAGGCTAGTTTGTAAGTTTTGTGTGAATATAATTAGGGTGTTCAAAAATACACAAGGATGACAGGGATATCAAGGCTCAAATCTTGGTCGGGTGTACTGAGTGTAGTTTTTTTCAAAATTGTTTTCTACGCTCCCTCCACGCAAATTCGGATACACTTCCTCTAATATAATCTTTCTAGTCCCTAAAACCATCAGTGTAATTGGTACATAAGCTTATAACCTGAACGGTTAGTTACATGTTTATTTATTTATAATGACAATATTTAGTCGAGGAATAACGTCTCCCTCCCAGTAGCCTTTTTTCACGCCCAAAGCTTCCCAAAGCTCTCTTCATGGAAAATATAAAATCGTTACGTTGCCAAGAATAGAAAAGATAATCAAAAACTGGCCACAAAATATTGCCTATTAATTTAATAAACAAACATTTAGAAGTATTTAGATGTTATATGGTATACCTTGAGCCGTTTCCTTAATTTAATTCTAGCGCTTAAAATAAGGTCTGTTTAATGATTGGTATTTTTAGTAAGGTTAAATTTTTTGAAATTGACTCTTACAATTTTGTTTAAAAGGAATACCTGGGGGTGTATTTGATATGAAAAATAATACTGTGTACCTCTTTTTTGAGAAAAAATTCTCTTAAGAGGCCACCATACTACTCGAAAGATATACCTAAACATGCGCTTCTTATTAAACTAATTTATCAGCCATTAATAGGAGTACGTCGAAGAAAAAAAGAACAAACGGAATTAAGAGTGTCTCTTAGATTTTATGGTGTGTTTTTTTATTTCATTAACGAGATAAATATAGTCAACTGTCAAAAAAATCTTCATTTTACCAGAGAAATATGAAGAACTTGGCAGTCTAGCTTAACACGAAACTAACGCTTCAGCTAACTACGCCACCGAGGCGGGTCATAATAATTTTGTGTGTGCGTGTGCGCATATAGTTGTGTGTGCATATACATAGTTATGTGTGTGTGCGTGTGTGCATATATAATTGTATGCATGTGTGCTCATAAATATTAGTGTGTATGTGTGTGCGTAAGCGCAATATATACATATATAAATATCTAGTATATGTATTATATATAATAACTATTATATTATAGATACAATATTTTGGATTTTATGTATACTATTTCATTCTGTAAAAAAATCAAATCTTATATATATATATATATATATACACACACACAAAGTAAGAATCTATATAAGTGTATATAATATAGTGTATTTCTTACAGACTGAATATAATCTCAATATGTAATCCATACACTTACCGTACATATCCTTATGTATACTCTTATATATATAATAAACTAATGTAAATACTTAGGGCTGGGCCGATAAACCCTTTTGGAGATATTGCCGATGCCGATATTTTGTTGCCGATTTTGCCAGTAGCCAGTACCGATTTAGTTTGACAAAATACCGTAACTAAACCACTATTTACAACATCGGTAAAGTGGTACTTCGACATTACACTTGAACGAACTCTAAGAACTGATCTCGGGGAGCGCTCAGTGAGCGAGCGTTCGAGCGGATCTTGGAGCGCATGCAGCTGACGTCACGCACCATGAAGAAAAGAAATATACATGATTATTGAACGCGGTTCTGTGTAGCTATCCCCTAGATTACGCAATAGCACGGTAATGATGTTATCTTGGACGTATTAGTTGTTTTTGCTGTGTGAATAAGTTACGGTTACGTAAATACAATATAGATTAGTTAATTCAGCCAACGGAAAAAATAGGGGGTATATAAAATATAAATAACTCAAATCCAAAACTAAAATTATTTGAATGGAAAGCAAAATTATGTACGCATGTGGGGGCCTCGGCTCGTACTGAAAGATATAGGTAATATTTAATATTATGTTAGTATACAAGTGGTATTCAATTAGAACTACGTTACTTATAGCTATAATATTATGATGTATTTTTAATTTATTATAAATCCACAACAAATAAAATCCCCCACCTAATATGGTTTTTGATAGTGTTTAACTTTGTTACTTGAGGAAATATTTATCTCTAATATATTTATCAAGTATTTCGTAATTTGAAATAAGCCTTAAGGTAAATCAAATTGAATGGTTTATTTTGTTTAGAATATTTGTTTTGCTGTTTATTAGAAAATAAAATAACCAACGCAGAATCAAAGAATTTGTGTTTACATGCAAGAAACTCAATTTAAATATTTTTGTTTGAACTATGAATTATATTTACACGACTTGATAATTTCAAATATGAGTATAGATTTTGAATAATCGGAGTAAAATACCTGCATGATAAAAAATACCGATCATCATTGGCCGATTGTGCCAATATCGGCCGATAAATCGGATCGGTTATCGGCATCGGCCCAGCCCTAATATACTTGTATACATATGGTACAATAGTACAACATTTTTACTAATACATTTAAAAATACTGTAATTTTTTCAGGCAAGGTGGAAAAAAATTATATACTCGTATATGCCATTTCTATGAATACCATTTCTATACATAGGTACAATAAATGGTATTTTTCACAGACTGAATGGATTATTTAATATATATTATCCCATTTGAAGTTTTAGCTGCATGAATACTTTATCTCCAGGTTAGCTCGTTCCAATTATTCCGGCTGTCAGCGCGTCACTACATCGCGTATAGGTTGAAAGGAACAAAGAAGAACAGAGAGGTAGGGTCTGATGTTGCGAGTGAAGGATGTTTTTAGACATCACATAAACAGGAAAATAGAGGTTTCCCTTCTTTCTTCACTTGTTTGGTATTCATACGAGTGGTCTTCGGTGTTTGGAGGGGGGCACTTTGTAAACTGCAAAATAACATTTTGTCGACAGTAATATCATTCACGGGCAACAAAATTTATGAAAATCAGGCAACATCGGAGAGTGGGTTTTAAATATCGTTTTCTCCTTCCTTGTTTCCGTGCTTTTGGAACAAAACCGAAGAAAATATTTTCAATTTTGAGAATTTATTCTTACATTCCCTTAGAAATAGGTGCTAAAATTTAGCAGCTCCATCATAGTAACAGCACCAATTTTATTTTTTTTATTCTTACTGTCAATCCTTCCTAAATGCTTTGAATTACAGTATAGTGGAATAGTTGGAGAGGAGGTGTAATTAAGAGATGGTCCCGAATTGTTGTGCACTAACAGTGTGAAATCATCTATGAAAACCACTCTCAATGTTTAAAATTCCAGCTCTCTCGCCATCGTTAAATCAAACATGATGAACCTGACATTAAGTCTACGTGCGCACAAACGTGAGTTTTAGTGCTAAATATGAATTACAATGAAAAAACAATAAATAATGTTTTTTTTTTCTTGCCATTTAAAAATATATATATAATATACATTCTTTGTATGGTTAATTAATTGATTTGTGTTGGTGTAAAGCTTTATAATAATATTATATAGGGATATCCAGGTGCGTCCCGTCATTAGGGGCCACAGGGGCCAGGCCATACCAACATTTGTTTAACATAAACTTTTTTATAATATTTTTTAGAAAAAACATGAATATGAAATGGAGCACCATTCTCTACACGAAGTGAATTATTGTATTCGTTATACAGTATTCCAGTTAAGATTATTCATTCCTCGCTCCAAACTTCACGCAAGAATTTTACCAACGCTCTAGTGAATGAATCTAGAAACTGACCAAGGCCAGCAGTGACAGGCGCTTGAGAAGCCACGCTCAGTGTGAGGGACCTTTTATGCAGGCGTTCCGTGACGCGTGACACGGTCATGTGCGTTCTATAAATACACAGGTGACAATGAGTACTTTTATACTCTGCCGCACGTCATTTATACTGTCGCGATCTAAAAAGTGTACTACCGTAACCTAGAGAACGCCGCGTCCAAAATGATGCATGATGATCCAAGACACATAATATCCAATAGGGCATTTTATACAGTCGTCAGCTTTTGTGTTGCCGTGTTGGCAAGACTGCAGGGCAACCAACCTCTACGTCACTCGTGTTGGAACCTCAGTGTATCTCAGTACCAGTATTACTATACTTCTGTAGCAGGTAGTGTGATAGGCAGTATTTGTGGGAGGATATTTATTGTCTACCGCTTTATTTGTTCCTGAAATGGCAACTATAAACGGACAAGAGATTGCCAACCCTGAGATCTGTTTTTTATTTCCTCTACCCCTTTTTATGACGCGTGGCATAATGTATTATGTTGCTTGTATGAAAGCAACCGCCCAGGACACGTGTCATGAAACTCCTGTATAAAAGGGCCCTGAGTTGCATCAAGGTCAATCCCCCACCATTCCAGTGCGAGCTTTACTGGGGATTCACACGTTCAGCGAATAACTAGCGCAGAACAGAAACGTGGTCACATGATGAGCTTTAAACCAATCACAAGATTTGCGCCTCAAGAAGTAAGATGATGCGTGAAAATGATTAGTTAAAATTAATAAAGTAGATCCTCGGTTTAAAAACTCCGTTTTATGCATTAAAACTGAGAGAAAACCTTGAAAGTAATCGTTTGGGAGCACATAAGATTAATGAATTTATATTTATGAAGGTGGATGCTAAGAAAAAAAAAACTTTTTCTAATCCTCGGTTTGGTAAACAATATTGTGGTTAACTGTGAGTGAAGAAAAACCGAGCTTATTTTGTTTTTATTGTTTATTATTTGGTGGTAAGGGGGTTGTGGAGAGTGGTAGACTGTAAGGACCTTAAACATTTAAGGGAAATAATTATAAAACATGAGAAATGTACAATTTATTTGGAAAATGCATTTAAGTTTAAAAAATTTGGAGTAGTAAATATTGCGTCACAGATGGATTCCACTGTCAAATTTTCGGTTCAAAAACTCAACAAACCGGTGTAAAAAAATTATGCATATCATACAGTATACTAGGCAGATTAATAGAATGTTTAAAATACTACGGTACTCATGAACTGGCATAAAGAGATAGACGTGTCCAACTTTTGTACAAGTAATGTCAAAACTTACTAAGTTTAATTCAAAACCTTTATGCTTTTGTTATTTCTGTTTGTAGATTTTTTTAGTGAATTTATAATTTTTTTGATTTTTAAAAATTAGAAAACCTCGAATTAATGTATTAATATGTTAACACGTGTTGAGAAATAATCTTTACGTGTAAGTTTTGAACTGGCCCCACCAAAAAGAAAGATCGCGCTCCGCCACTGGACGATATTAACTTTGATTAACACTAATAAAACACTAAATATTCTCTAAATGTGTTGTAAATAATTAAATTAATGACGATACAATTTTGTACAGTTATGAAAACTTCTAGTCCGTCCACTAAAGTAAAACATGTTATTTTATAATATAGGTGACCTGGTGGTCTAGGGTAAGGTGTCAGACTTCTGTGCTGAAGGTCCGGGGTTCAATCCTCGGTCCCGGCACAGATTTATCTGATTTACAAACCCTTCATTCACCTCTGACAAGATGTGTATTAATCACAACTTGTGAATGTGAGGAATGCCAGGCCTCCACCGTGGTTCGGATTCCACGTTAAACTGTAGGTCTTTTATTTCATCTCACAATCACCCTACCATTACACATTAGCGTAAGTGCGTATAACCCGAACGGGTAGTAAGACGCGGTGCTAATAATAATAATAATAATAATAATAATATAATAATAATAATAATAATAATAATAATAATAATAATATAATAATAATAATAATATTTATAATGTCCTCAATAGTCCCCAGCAAGTGTCCTTGTATCTCTCCTATCCTCCAAGCCTGAACACTCCACCATCTTAAAGCATGTTAGTGTGTAGTGTCCTCAATAGTCCCAAGTAAGTGTCCTTGTATCTCTCCTATCCTTCAAGCCTGAACACTCCACCATCTTAAAGCATGTTAGTGTGTAGTGTCCTCAATAGTCCCCAGCAAGTGTCCTTGTATCTCTCCTATCCTCCAAGCCTGAACACTCCACCATCTTAAAGCATGTTAGTGTGTAGTGTCCTCAATAGTCCCCAGCAAGTGTCCTTGTATCTCTCCTATCCTCCAAGCCTGAACACTCCACCATCTTAAAGCATGTTAGTGTGTAGTGTCCTCAATAGTCCCAAGCAAGTGTCCTTGTATCTTTCATATCCTCCAAGCCTGAACACTCCACCATCTTAAAGCATGTTAGTGTGTAGTGTCCTCAATAGTCCCAAGTAAATGTCCTTGTATCTCTCATATCCTCCAAGCCTGAACACTCCACTACCTTAAAGCATGTTAGTGTGTAGTGTCCTCAATAGTCCCAAGCAAGTGTCCTTGTATCTTTCATATCCTCCAAGCCTGAACACTCCACCATCTTAAAGCATGTTAGTGTGTAGTGTCCTCAATAGTCCCCAGCAAGTGTCCTTGTATCTCTCCTATCCTCCAAGCCTGAACACTCCACCATCTTAAAGCATGTTAGTGTGTAGTGTCCTCAATAGTCCCCAGCAAGTGTCCTTGTATCTCTCCTATCCTCCAAGCCTGAACACTCCACCATCTTAAAGCATGTTAGTGTGTAGTGTCCTCAATAGTCCCAAGCAAGTGTCCTTGTATCCCTCCTATCCTCCAAGCCTGAACACTCCACCATCTTAAAGCATGTTAGTGTATAGTGTCCTCAATAGTCCCAAGCAAGTGTCCTTGTATCTCTCATATCCTCCAAGCCTGAACACTCCACCATCTTAAAGCATGTTAGTGTGTAGTGTCCTCAATAGTCCAAGCAAGTGTCCTTGTATCCCTCCTATCCTCCAAGCCTGAACACTCCACCATCTTAAAGCATGTTAGTGTGTAGTGTCCTCAATAGTCCCAAGCAAGTGTCCTTGTATCCCTCCTATCCTCCAAGCCTGAACACTCCACCATCTTAAAGCATGTTAGTGTGTAGTGTCCTCAATAGTCCCAGTAAGTGTCCTTGTATCCCTCCTTTCCTCCAAGCCTGAACACTCTACCATCTTAAAGCATGTTAGTGTGTAGTGTCCTCAATAGTCCCCAGCAAGTGTCCTAGTATCTTTCCTATCCTCCAAGCCTGAACACTCCACCATCTTAAAGCATGTTAGTGTATAGTGTCCTCAATAGTCCCCAGCAAGTGTCCTTGTATCTCTCCTATCCTCCAAGCCTGAACACTTCTAGTCCGTCCACCACCTTGCGGTATGTTACGTGTGGTGAATACAACAGCCTGATTCCCTTTTTATTTCCTTCTTGTTGAGGCCGTGATATCGGAAGTCGATACAGATTCAAAGAAAGTCAGGCAAGGCTCTGCTGGGTAGGGAGGGATGTGAGCCTCTTATCTGCCCCTGGTTTTAGAGGCTGCGGGCAAACCAAACTTCGACAGCGGTGTGTGAAGTTCCACCACTCGCTGCGTAGTGCGCCACTCATATGTCAACTGTTCTTACCGCAGTGCATGTCGGGAGAGAAAAATGGCCACTCTTACGCATGCAAAGCAGGAGGAACCTTTTCTCTACTTCTGTTCTCGCATTTAGGATCCGCCAACATGTTTTTTTTTAAATATATTTAAAGTAAGGCCATAAATAAAAAGCATATAAGTGTATTGGATGCAAAACTATATTATTTTCTTTTCGTTTGTACTTAACGCATTTTTGTATTCATTTATTTGAATAGTAAAAAAGAAGCTGCATATGATGTTCGATTTGTATGTTTCCATCATAAAAAAAATACTCGACACCCTAGCTCAGTTGGTAGCGTGTCGGTCTACTGAGCTAAGGGTCTCGGATTCAATTCCTGACAAAATTGAAAAAGTACCATTGAGGAAATGTGGATTTTCCCTTTCACAGTGATGAAATAACGGTGTGTGGCTGGATGTTGTGTATGTTCTGGATTTAAACTAGTTTATAAGTTGTGTTCTGATTTAGTCAGTCGGTTCAGAAAGTTCACGTTAAATACCTCAAATAAATGAAAAACCGAAAAAATAACAAACCAACCCAATTTGGTTTGTCGAATTGTCTAAGGTAGGAGTTCTGAAAATTGTACGATTACAGAGCCCCAACGGATTGACAAATAGGTCCTCATACCCCCTTCGCTAGGCTGTCCAAATAAACATCATCATCACAACAACAACAGTCCTATTATGTATCAGTATGACTTAAAAATATGTAGACATTTGGTTCTGCTTTACCTTTACCAAAAGCAACTGAACGGTCTCACAGCCTCAATTTGTATTAATAGATAAAGCTGATAGTTTATTGGCTGGTTACACACCAACGAGTCCCGAGTCGACTCGAGTCTCATGGAGTCGAGTCAAGTCCTTTCACACTGCTGAGTCGAGTCAATGAGTCAACTAGTTTGATCAAAGAGCTCGTGCAAGATGGATGCAGTCCTAGCGGTTTCTATAAATACAATTGTATGGAGGCGCTGGCGTAGACGTCTAAAAGGACGTCGGTTAATGTGGATTCAACCACTTAATGTGAAACGATGCACCTTTGGTAATATTTCACAATTGTTTCTAAATATCGGAAACTGCATTTCTATCCCGATTATTAGGATGGGACGGGTTATAAATAGCAGGATTCTCTTGAACGACAACAATGAGGTATCCAGTGTCCATGCTGTTAAGCCCCCCGCAGACTGGCAGGTCTGACCTGTGAAAGGCCCAATGCCGGACCTGTCACACGCCAGAACTTTTGCTTCGTTTGTTCATAGACCTAGAGGCTGAAAGTGCAGGTGTGACTGGATGTAGCTCCAGTTTCCTATAAGCACTCATGACGAGAGGTTCATAATGAATCGAAAAAGAAAAATGGCAGCTATTATTGTAGCATTAAGTGTCATTTAGGTAGATAAAAAAGAAGGAAACGTGTTAGGAGGAGGTTTTGATGGAAGCAGTGGTATCTAAAAAGGGATCATTTGTCTGACATGGTGCTTTTGAAGGAGTTACGGGGAAAAAAACCCCATGAAGATTACAGAAGCTATCTTCACATGAATGATGATGGTTTTGACTTCTTGCTTACGCTAGTGAAACCCCGCATTGAAAAGAAAATACAAATCAAATTATATAATAACAAATCCACCACACCACACTTGAGGAACTAAACGTAGCAACAAAACTCAAGTAATGAGGAGAGCAAAAGGCATTGAGTCTCGCCTGCCACAGATATCGCCTTTTGCACCCATGGACTGAGAGGTTAGGTGTTTGACTTGACACGCCTGACGCCACAGGTCTGGAATTCCAACCCGACCGATAGGTCATGCGTCGCCTGTCCTTCCAATATGTCATCCCCACGCATTGACAGTTTTCTCACAGTTCTGGCATGTGGCAGGTCCCGCATGTGGGCTTACAAGCCTTGGATCTGCCAGTCTGCGGGGGGCTTAAGCCTTGGAAAGCAAGTGGAAATAATACACTTGACTCGGCTGGACTGACGAAATCTGTAATCTGCCCCATCATGGACTCTCACTCGGCTTAGACTCGGCTAAACTCGGGGTGACTCGACTCGCCGGTGTGAAAATTATTGGTCCTCCATCATGCTATCAATACAATATGTACTTGTCTCAAATGGTGAGTCGGACTAGACTAGACTCGGGTCTCGTTGGTGTGTAACCAGGCTTTTTTTTAATCTAACAATAGATTTTTTTAAATATTGTTTAACACGCTTTGGTGGCCGAATGGTCTAAGGCGCTACTCTCGCAGTAGACTAGACTGCCGATGACGAGAAGATCGAGGTTTTCAAATCTCGGTTGGATGTACTGAAGGTGTTTTTATCATTCTCTATCTCTTTCCACACAAATGCGGCTACATTTTTTCTAAATATAACCTTCCTAATCTCTAAAATCATTAGCTTAATTAGTACATTAGCGTCTAACCCAAGTGGGTAATAAGACGCGGTGCTAAAAAATGTATATTTATATATATAGTTTAGAGATTGGGAGCTATGAATACCTCGGGTTAAAAAAAAAATCCTGTTCTATGTCGCCACTTTCTCAATAGACTGTACTGCCAATAACAGGAAGATCGGGATTAGAGTCTCAGTCGAGTGTAATGAGGTTTTTTTGTTAGCTTAGGTTAGGTTGAGTTAGGTTAGGTTAGGTTAGGTTAGGTCAACAGCCCAGGCCACCATTCGTACGTGGCTCTAAAAATGTGGGGCCGTAATTCAACTGTATCTCTAGATATCATTCTGAAAATTGAAAAATGACACCTGGACACGGGAATCGAACCCGGGACCTTTGGCTTAGTACGCCAATGCTCTAACCCCTGAGCTATCCAGGATTCGTCCCTGCCCATGTCATTCTTCACTCATATTTTAAGGCAGAGTCTATGATGGACAAAGCAGAAATCGTCAGCTTCAATTATGTGATTTTTAATATCACAAGCCATCGGATAACGCAGCCATCGGCGACTCGGTATGTGCTATTGCCAAGTTGTACAATTATTATTATAATTGTCAGGAATGCGTATATTTATTAAGTGTAAATAGCCGAAGCTAATTAATGGTAGTTGGTTCAGTTAGATATCATTCTGAAAATTGAAAAATGACACCTGGACACGGGAATCGAACCCGGGACCTTTGGCTTAGTACGCCAATGCTCTAACCACTGAGCTATTCAGGATTCGTCCCGTGCCCATGGTCATTCTTCACTCATATTTTAAGGCAGAGTCTATGATGGACAAAGCAGAAATCGTCAGCTTCAATTATGTGATTTTTAATATCACAAGCCATCGGATAACGCAGCCATCGGCGACTCGGTAGTGGCTATTGCCAAGTTGTACAATTATTATTATAATTGTCGATTCCCGTGTCCAGGTGTCATTTTTCAATTTTCAGAATGATATCTAACTGAACCAACTACCATTAATATAGCTTCGGCTATTTACACTTAATAAATATACGCATTCCCTGACAATTATAATAATAATTGTACAACTTGGCAATAGCCACTACCGAGTCGCCGATGGCTGCGTTATCCGATGGCTAGTGATATTAAAAATCACATAATTGAAGCTGACGATTTCTGCTTTGTCCATCATAGACTCTGCCTTAAAATATGAGTGAAGAATGACCATGGGCACGGGACGAATCCTGGATAGCTCAGTGGTTAGAGCATTGGCGTACTAAGCCAAAGGTCCCGGGTTCGATTCCCGTGTCCAGGTGTCATTTTTCAATTTTCAGAATGATATCTAACTGAACCAACTACCATTAATATAGCTTCGGCTATTTACACTTAATGTATCTCTAGAGGTAAACAACTCATGCGGCCGTAGCTCACCTGCAGGCGACATAAGACGGCAATGAAGTTATTTTACTTAACAACGAACTGTTTTTATGTATTACACTTTCAAATTATATACCCCCCTTCAACGAACGTTCATGGTTTGCTATATCCACTACCTTATTTATTACAAGTCATTATAGTTTCATTACTTTCATGTTAATGCTGTGATGGTAAACCAAAATTTAAATACTCTAAGGATAGTAAAAATAAATATTACTGGGCTATTGAAATATATGACCACCTCTGAGATCTAGTGGGCATAGCTCCTGGCTAAAATTCTAGAGGTATCGGGATCGATCTCCGTCAATTAAATATTTTTCTGAAGCTGTGGTTCTGTATCGGGCTCAATTCAGCAAATAAGTAGCAGCTCTGGTCTAGAAAACTGAGGTTAACGTCGTGAGGGTTAATTGTCCTGACCACATGATATACTCTTTTCGTAGAAGCTGGCCATATATTCGCTAACAGACGGTGACCAATCTGTCGTTATGGCTCAACTATTGCGGGTTGAGTCCTTGAAGGTTTTTATAAAGAAATTTATTTGATTAAGTTAGGAAATTATATTATAAATAATACATAATAGAGTATACATTCGATTATATTTTTAGCACCACATCTTACTATCTGTAAAGGTTGTTTGCATAATTACTAATTACTCTAATGAGTTAGGAATGAGGATGGCTGAATTCAGAGGAAGTGTACCCATATTTACGTGAAGGGAGAGTGGAAAACAATTTTGTTGAATACCACCCTCAGTACACCTGACCAGGTTTCGAACCCCGATCTTCCTATCATCGACAGTCTAGTCCAACACGAGAGTTACACCTTAGACCATGTGACCACCAAGGTAGGTTTGTTTGATTTAAATTACATTTTACTAATTCGCTTTTTTTTTCTCACAAGGCTAATAGATCTGTTTCCTCTAAAAGGTAAGGATATAGGGAGGGTAGTCCATATAAAGGTCACCTACATTAATTAGTATGGAAATAAGATAGGCCCAGAATTTGAGGTATTCCCTTAAGGCGATTGCCCCTTTTCATTTGGCGTGGAAATGCAGAGCCATGAGAACAAACCGTTATCTTCAAGATTTTTTATTGTTTCGCAATTTTCTTTTTCGGAAACAGTTTGTTCAAGAATATAAGCATGTTGATTAAGTTATACTTTAAATGTACACACCTCTTCTAAAATTTTACCAGAGATCAAATATCGATAAAATTGACATTTTTCAATAGAATAATGGCAGAAAAAATAAGAAAATATAATAATTAATAAACATTGATACATTTTCTTAGAAGGGGTGTTGAAAATATTAACATGAAAACTTCACTCGTTCTTGAAAAAAACTGATATTTTCAAACGTATGATTTTTCTGCAAGACCCGTCCGATAGCTAGCGCCATCTCCGGTTTCCGTGATCCATCTGTTCTTGTTGGCGCGGAAGGATACTTTGGTCAGTTGTGAAGCCACGCCACGCTTTTCACCCTCCCACCCACCATCCCACAAAATAGGTTTAGGACTTGCACTCGTCAGGGCCAAGGGTCTTCAGGTGCGGCAGAAGGGAGTGCGAGTAATTTTACAGTTTTTATAGCATTAAATGTTTTTTGCCAAAATAAATTAAATATTTCTCCAGTAGCAACATAGAGTTTAGTTTTTTGCACATGCTAGTATCAACAGATCTTGAATATCTGTAAAGGGTATCCTGGAATTTTGTCAAAATTTCTTCTCTTTATTTAAAAAGTTTTGACAAAATTCAAGGACATCCTTGACAGATATTCAAGATCTGTTGATATTAGCATGTGCAGAAAACTAAACTCTATGCTGCTACTGGAGAAATATTTGATTTTTTTGGCCAAAAATTTTTAACTCTATAAAAACTGCAAAAATACTTGCGTTCTCTTCGGCCTCACCTTAAGAAAAGATTCATCTGTCACAAAAAGGGCACAGTAGTTATATCCTAATCGCAAATTCACGGTGTGTACGCTACTGAACCAGCAACACCTGTGTATGATTATTATTCACTGTGCCATTTTTCCTCCAAACCGCTGCTCCTGTGGGAGATCACCATGTAACCGGACAACCTATGCCTTAGGCTCTATTATGTGTGGAAGAGAGAGAGAGAGGATATCGTGTATCAAGAGTTCTATCCTCCATTAAGGTGAGTGTAGGGATCAAGAATTTATTTAGAGCAGGTTTTTTGCAGTTTTGATGTCAAAACACTTTTTTTTTGGCCAAAATAAATCAAATATTTTTCAAGTATAAAGAAAGAGTTGTATTTTCTTCATACGTTCAACAGTTGTTTCAGAATAACTGTCATGAGTGTAGCGGCACTAGACGAGAAACCTTTTAAATGACGAGAAAAAGTTGTCGTTAAATTCCAAGACACGATTGACAGATATTCAAGAAATGTTGATATCACCATGTGAAGAAAATTAAACTCTATGATTCTACTGAAGAAATATTTGGTTTAATTTGACCAAATAAATGTGGATTGTATTAAAATCTGCAAAAATACTGCCCTTGACTCGCGTTCCAACCCTCCCACCTTAACGGATATAGCGACCCCTCACGCCTAACCCTTGATATTTTAGCCTCTATTAGACATACATATTTTCAGCGCACTATTTTATAATGAACGTCATGGCTTTTAGAATTCTATTAAAATTATTTTTCCAATATGAAGGAGGGGAAAAATTCCCCTTCCACCCCAATGGTGCTTCTGCTTACAAATACTTAAATCCTTCCAGTTTTTTGTTTTATTGTTTTTTTCCTTGTAACCACGTCCCGTTTGAGTTATGCGTAAAAGAACTCATTGATATAATGGGCTAGATATAAGTAAGGTTTAATTTAGAGGAATTTTACACACATTTGCTTGGAGGAAGACGGGAAAATCATTCAGGAAAGACTACCTATACTTGCTTTGGTGGACGCATTGTTAAGACGTCCCTCTTACACTCTACTGTACTGTCGACGATAAGGGAATAGGGGTACGAGCCCCAGTCGGGTGTACTGAGGTTGTTTGACCCTAAATGAGCTTCCCCTGTCCCTCCATGCAAATGCAAGTACACTTCCTCTAAAATCAACCTATCTCCTTCCTAGCTTATTAGCTTTATTATTATTATCGTTTAAACTGAAAAGGTTATAATACGTGGTACTAAAAAACTACCTACACTACCTCCGACCGTTATGTGACCCTGATCTCCCCATGATCTGAAGTTCCAGTCTATTGTGAGACTGATGAGTGATGACTTAGCCCGCCTATGTTAACTCAAGCCAGTGACGGTCCTAGGAATAAGTTGCGAACTCTTCTAATAATTTGTGTAGCCAATATTCACTTGAATAAACCTGAAATTTAAATTGGCAGTGTAATAATTTAGAAAGCCTAGTTATAATGATAATATAAACCTCATTTACATATTAAAATTCAAGTTAAATTAAATTCAAATAAATGTAATTTATACAATGGACGCTTCCTTTTCACTTAAATATATCGCCTATCGTAAACATGACAAGATCAACGTGTACACAAATGGCTCTTAATGACGTCACAATCATAGTCCCAGTGTACCGATTTGCATACGCGTTGACGACCACTGTAAAGTACTAGGGGATATTATCGTTCATGAATATGTTCATGGCCCGGACTTTGATGACCTGAAATTTATCAAAAATTGACCTGTATAATGACCTGAAGCTTATGAAAAAATTGCTTCAAATTTACAAAATAATACCAAAAAATATTAACCAAAACTCGTAATGAATGTATAAATCGAACACGCACTTTACAAATGTAGGTGAAACAGTATATATTCAATAAAAACCTTTAAACAACTACATTATTTCATTTTGTTAATTATAAAATTAATTTACAAATATCTGCTTCGGAAGTAATAGCCATCCACCAGGAATGTATGTTTTCCAACCATACAACCATACAGAATTAATTGTCTGCTTTATTTTCTTATTTCGACAACTGTGTGTTGAGAATAAAAATGTGTTTGAGTAGGTATTCATGCATTTATGAAATATATTTAGTATTTAAAAATACATATATTTAACATAAACTGCCTAAAAGTGACGCCAATCATGAAAACAGGATTTAAAAATCCAAAATGACTATGATCATGAACAGAATGTATGTACTGTACAAATGAGCATTGTCTGTGATGTACTGTACCTAAAGTAAAAATGACATATTATCAAAATTTGAGTTCACTTTATGTATTTTTTATTACTATTTAAAATATTTGACATCAATGTTCTGAACCGACTGATATATCAGCACACGACTTTTAATATAACTTGAATCCATTTATCTTGAACATCCCGTTTATTAATGTATAAATGTGAAAGGAGAAACCTTTATTTCATCAAATGATAAATGTTTCGGCCATGCCAGGAATTGAACCAGACACCCTTAGTTCACTAGACAGACATGTTAAGGTGCCAGGCCTGGTTATGTGAATGTGTAAGTTGTGTGTTGATATAATCTGTGTGTTTAGAAAGTGCACGTCAGTAAAAACGATCACTAGCCAGCCATGAAAGCATACACTTCACCCCCTAACCTCGTTTCTGAATTTCGAAGTCAAAAGCTATGCGACAATTGAACTGGTTTCCGCTGCCTTTGGGCAGTCAGCTAGAATTAACTTTTCATATCTACCTCCCTCCTCACTCCCCGGTCCACCTGTCCTAATCAATGCCGGAGCGAATTGCGGTCGGAATTTCATTTTGTTAGTCGATAATTGTGTGAATGAACTGTAATGTGATATCGGACGACGGTGTGTGTCTACAATCCACCTAGGAAAGGGGGAGGGGCGAAGGGGAGCTGTCACCGCATCACACATAGTTTGCTCCTGTCAACGTGGCTGACACCTGTCAAACTTGCTACGGAACCATTTAAGAACATGGTAGCAGCAATGTTCTTCTTGCGTGTTGCCACTTTTCGAATACACCTGCTTCAGTGGTCGCATGGCTTAAGGTGTCACTATCGTGTCAGACTAGACTACCGTTGACGCGGGGATCGGGGTTCGAACCTCGATCAAGTGTCCTGAGGGTAGTTTTTACAAAATTGTGTTCCACTCTCCCTCCACGCAAATTCTGTTACACGTCCTTTCCGGTAAATTCAATCTTCCTCATCCTTAACTCATGACTAGCGTAATTAATAGACATGCGCGTAGCTTGAACAGGTATTAAGACGCTGTGCTAAAAAAAAACTTTGCAGTTGTTTTATTTCACCTCATCTTGCTAACCGTATTTAATCTCGACGAAAGGTTTAGGATGAGGAAGGTGACATTTACAATAAATGTGCGTGACGAAAAATTGGGAAATCATTTAAGAAAAAAAACACCACTATACCCAGTCAGCCGTCGGGGTCCAAACTCCAGCCTCTCTCTTCGTGGTCAGAAAGCAAGACAGAAGACTGGGTGAGCCTGACACTTAGACCACGTGTCCACTGTTTGGGATAGTTTTGTTATTTAAATCAATAAGCCGTAGTGCGAACAGTATATGTTCATAGGAAGGGTCTTATACGACAGAATAGCTAGTAGATCGGTTTTCACGTATTCATACGTCAAATCATTTGATCTTCAGCTATCACTTATGATATAATATGAATAAATATCAAAAATATGACCAGTTTCTACCACAAAAAAAAAGGTGTTTGTATTTTCTTATGAAAATTGGAATGAGTATTAATTGTTCTACTTTTAAATAATACTTCTACCTAGAAAAATACAATATTGGGGTTGGAATCGAGACGATAGAATTTAGATGGTATGTACCCGAACTTGCTTGTAGGGAGTGTAGAAAACATTTCAGGGAAAACCAATCAACATTTAGTCCACTCACCAATTCTGTGGTTTACATCTATGATTATGAACAAGTTTAATTCAACTGTAGGTGCATTCACAAATAGGCAGGATTGGAAAATAAAATGGATAAAATTAAAATATTTTTACTATCTTTACATTTGTAATAACTTTGGGGAGGACGGCGGTAGGGTGTATAGTTTATTTAATTGAATAAATACTGTGATAACTAATTTTGTAATATTGAAAGGTTTATGTATTTGTTAACTCTACTTTTATATAAATCAATTCTTCTTGAAACTTTAAATACTAATAAGAGTCTTATAATAGTATATTACTTTTAGACTTCATTTTATCTGTATTAACTATTTAGTTAGAGAAAATATATATATATATATATACTAGCTTTTGCCCGCGGCTTCGCTCGCGTTAATGTAGATTTTATCAATAAATTCAGGTTGTCGATAGACACAGGGAATATGACAATAAAAACGATGAACATATTGAGGTTGTTAGTCAATAGAGGTAGAGATAAAGAAAAAAAAAAACTACACAATATAAATCAGGATTAAGTGTAGGAGTAGAAAAGAAGTAGCGGAGTGTGTGTGTCAGTAGAGTCACAGGTTATGCCTTGCCACGAATTGGAAGATCCTACTCCATCTTAAATTTTACTTACAGTTAATTAAAATCCCTTATTTAATCCGCTTGTTCTTGACCGTTGCAATCATGGGCACAGAATAGATCATTATTTTAGGACGCTCCTATATACTATGTTGTATGTCCTTCCATTTGGCACAAATACATACAAATTCTGGGCATTGGACACACGCGAACAGGCTACATATAGCTGGCCATGGGAAAAACATGGCATTTCCAAATGCACCCCTGCTACCTGCAATGTTTGCCCTTGCACTTTGTTAATAGTAATAGCAAAACTAAGTTTGATTGGAAACTGGAGTCTTTTGAATTGAAATGGTAGGTCATTGGAGATTATTGGGATTCGAGGTATGATTACACTTTCCCCTTTTCCCACACCTGTTAAAATGGTGGCACAGATTATATTTTGCCCTAATTGTGTAATTGAAGCCTCGTCCCATCACATAAACGGAGTGCATCTAAATTTCGCATAAGCATAACTGGTACACCTAATTTCAATTGTAGTTTATGCAAGGGTACACCCGATAGCTCCAGAGAATTTAAAAACTCAGCGGGATATGAAGTGCTCTGTTCTGTGTCCATGATTATATCTATTGACAAATACTCCTTTATTTCTCCCTGCACCTCTTTCAAAATGTCAGTGTTGATTTTGTTAACGATTTTATATTTTGGTGCAAGAATTGCTCTTGCACACAACCAATGATCACAATTTAAATTTAGTTGTAAGTCTGGGTAAACTTTAGCAATGAGCTCCACATCATTTTCCACCAAATTACAGAATTCCCCTGTAAGTAAAATACAGCCTTCAGCATCCGTGTCCAAACGTCCATCGCCAATTTTCAATAGTGTATCTGCGTAATGTCCTGAATCTACGTCATTATAAAGGTGGACTCTCATATTCGTTGTTAGGCTGAATTTTTTCACTTTTGCCCACAATCTTGATGACTTGAGACAGGCTTTGATTTCATCTGCATGTGTGTCCCTCTGGATCACCGGTAGAGTTTGTCGGAAGTCACCAGCCAGTAAAACTATCGTTCGTCCCATAATAACTGTACTGTCTCGCAATTCCTGAAGAGTTTGGTTTAACGCTTCTATAGCTTTTTTGTGGGACATCGTACTTTCGTCCCACACTAAAAGTTTACATTGTCGTAGCATCATACCTCGAGAGCTATTTTTGCTGAAATGAATAATACCAAACTTTTTACGATAATTTTGTCATTTACCATAACGGGGTGAACAGACAGAGCTTAATTAGCTGAATATAATCATTTTTAATCACTTTAAGATAGATGTGCCTAAAATAACTCGGGAACAGATTTTTATTCTGGGATATCACAGGTCCCTTTTTCTGTACTCCAGGCATCATGTTGCAATTAATTTATTCATATCAGTAGGCCGAGTTGTTAAGCTTGACGACCGTCTAACAGTTATTTTTTTCTATCCGTCAGGAACAGTACTTTTTTTCTGAATGAAAGGTACCCTATGTCCTTTTTTGTACCCATGACAACGTGTATGCGAAATTTCATGATGATCGGTCGAGTAGTTTAGGCGTGAAGGCGTAAAAAACAATAACAAACAAATAAACAAACAAACTCACATTCACATTTTTTCTGGATGAAAGGTACCCTATATCCTTTTCTGTACCCATGACAACGTGTATGCGAAATTTCATGATGATCGATCGAGTAGCTTAGGCGTGAAAGCGTAACAAAAATTAACAAACAAACAAACAAACAAACAAACAAATTCACATTCGCATTTTTTCTGGATGAAAGGTACCCTATGTCCTTTTCTGTACCCATGACAACGTGTATGCGAAATTTCATGATGATCGTTCGAGTAGTTTAGGCGTGAAAGCGTAACAAACAATAACAAACATACAAACAAACAAACAAACTCACATTCGCATTTTTTCTGAATGAAAGATACCCTATATTCTTTTCTCTACCTATGACAACGTGTATGCGAAATTTCATGATGATCGGTTGAATAGATTAGGCGTGAAAGCGTAACAAACAATAACAAACAAACAAACAAACAAACAAACTCACATTCACATTTTTTTGGATGAAAGGTACCCTATGTCATTTTATGTACTCATGACAACGTGTATGCGAAATTTCATGATGATCGGTCGAGTAGTTTAGGCGTAAAAGCGTAACAAACAATAACAAACAAACAAACACACAAACTCACATTCACATTTTTTCTGGATAAAAGTACCCTATGTCCTTTTCTGTACCCATGACAACGTGTATGCGAAATTTCATGATGATCGGTCGAGTAGTTTAGGCGTGAAAGCGTAACAAACAATAACAAACAAACAAACAAATTCACATTCACATTTTTTCTGGATAAAAGTACCCTATACTCTTTTCTGTACCCATGACAACGTGTATGCGAAATTTCATGATGATCGGTCGAGTAGTTTAGGCGTGAAAGCGTAACAAACAATAACAAACATACAAACAAACAAACTAACTCACATTCGCATTTTTTCTGAATGAAAGGTACCCTATATTCTTTTCTGTACCCATGACAACGTGTATGCGAAATTTCATGATGATCGGTCGAGTAGTTTAGGCGTGAAAGCGTAACAAACAATAACAAACAAACAAACAAACTCACATTCGCATTTTTTCTGGATGAAAGTTACCTTATGTCCTTTTCTGTACCCATGACAACGTGTATGCGAAATTTCATGATGATCGGTCGAGTAGTTTAGGCGTGAAAGCGTAACAAACAAACAAACAAACAAACAAACTCACATTCGCATTTATAATAGTAAAGGATATATACTATAAATAGGGCCCGGATTTTTATGACCTATAAATCATTAAAAAAACTATAAAATGACCCAAATAATTCTAAAAATAAATCTTCAATTTTCAAAAAATTGCATAAAATATGAATAAATAGTCGTAATAAATGCATACGACCAAATCAAACACGCACTTTACAAATTTAAAATGCAATTAAAAGCCCAACTAAACTTGCATTCTGCTAAATATAAAATTGGTTTTCAAATATCTGTTTCAGAAGTAATATCTGTTCCCTTACAACGTAACCCTCTCCAGCTAAGTTGCAGACTGCATTGTCTCACCTCCAGAACCAAACGAGCAAAGAGGATACCAATTTCAAGGCCTACAATATCGTATCACTCTGTTATGTGTCGAAAAAGTGTATGGATTTATAAAATATCGATAGTATTTAAAAATATACTATTCCATCATGCCTTCAAATATTAATCAATACATGCATTATATACCTTGAACGACTCAAAAACGCCTAAAAATGATTCTAAATTTCCTTAAATGGATTCTAAAAAGGACGCAAACCAAGAAATATGACCTAAATTCCAAAATGATTAAATATGAACAAAAATTACTTATTAAGGTTATATTCATACAAACAGGTGATCATGAACATAGTTTAGTTACTTATGAGCATTGTATGTGATGAATCAGTAAAAAAGATGCCATTTATCAAAATCCGGGCCCTGATAATTAAATTATGCTAGTGAAGCTACCATATTTCATCAGATGACAATTTCTATAACGTTCCCTACAACTCTATGACATCACCCGCAAACAAACCATACCGACCGAGTGGCCACCATCATTTTAGGTGAAAATAATGCTAACTTCGGCGGATAGGCGATGTCATGCGGCCAGCCTAACGAGCTTTTGGTCATTAATCTTTGTTTTTAGACCGGAGCTGCTACTATTTTTCAAGTAGCTCCTCATTGGTCTCACAAGGCTGATATTACCCATGTTCTAGACACACTGGTTCAAAGAAAATCTGGAAGTGCCTGGGATCGATCCTGGGACCTTTGGATCTGTAGCCAGGAACTCTTATCATTAGTTCACTGAGTCAGTCATGCCCATTTCTATTCTATTTAAAAACACAGGAATAAACAATAAATAACTCTTTTTTTTAACAATCAAATGAAATTATATTCACAAAGATTTATTGATACACATTTTAATATTACGACCTAGAATATTAATTGATTTGACACGCATCGTTGGTCGCATAGTCTTTCAAGTCAGTCTCATGTTGAACCGGATTGTCAGGAACGAGTGAGTTGGGGTTCAAATCCCGTCGGGTGTACTGAGGATGTTTTATTCTTCACTACCTCCACTCTCTTGCACGGAAACGTGAGTACAACTCCTCTAAAACTATACCCTCCTCATCCCTTTTTCAATAGACTAGTTAATGTGCGTAAAAAAAACAGAACAGAAAATAAGGGTTCATCCATAAACCATGTAACATTTTTATTACCTTTTCTTTACTCCCTGCCCCCATGTATAACATGTATAGACTCTAGATTTCATCCTCAATAGCGTTACGTGGTTTATAGATGACCTTAAGACGCGGTGAAATATATTTATACGTCAATTGATTCGCTTTCAAAATGTCCCCAAATTTGATCGTGTCGATGTAACCTTAGTTCTGATATCGCGACGGAGCCAATCCACCAAATAGCAATCCAGCGTGCGCAAGGCATGTCGTTGGGCCACTAAAAGGTTTTCGGTGACGCAGCTGTCGTTCTTGTAGACGACTTTTCCAAACGAAGGAGAACAAATAAATAAAAAGAGAGAGAGAGAGAAAAAAACCTTAGGTCGAAGACAAGTCCTATTCTTTTATACTTTCACCCATTTCTTTTTATCGTCTTTTTATTTTCTGTGCACCTTTCACTCCGTACATTACATCAAGATCTTTTACCATCTGCGTTTTAACCTTTTACTACCATAAGCACAAGAAGGATGGAAAAATAAAGGAATAGAACCGAATTTAAAAGTTGTCCAGGGAAAGTAACGAAAAGTTTAGGGGGCAAAAAAAAAAGTAAAAAAAAACCTAACGTTACATTGAAACGAAGAAAAGTAGTTCTAAGGAACTCTTTTTTTTTCATATAAAAGTATTATTTATGAAAAAATATCTATAAAGGAACATTTTAATACATTTTGTTTTATTTTATATTCTGTTGGATCTTCTTTTAAAGTCAGAGCAAGATAAGCTTTATTCTTTTACTATTTTTATTCCATAATGGTCACCTTTTATGAATAATAAATTCCCGAGGGTGTGTAAAAAAAACCATTCAAACCAACCATAGAGATGCACTTTGAATAGCAGATTCTTTTTATGGCGGACAATTTAAATTTCTTCGGAAAAAATAACAAGGGCTCTCACGGTGAAACAATTGATCAATAACGGACACGGATACTGCTAGATACGCTATTTATTCAGGAAAAATCCCTGAATACCAGCCAAAAATGGAAAACATAAGTCCATATTTTGTATTTTACTGTAGGAATGTCATCTGGAATGCCGTTGTCTGTGTGAAGTGTAGTAGTCTTGCACCCGCCTCAGTGGCCGCGTGGCCTAACGCTCCACCCCCGCAGTAGACTTAGACTGCCGATAACGGGGAGATCGAGGTTCAAGTCTCATCAGGTGTATTACGGGTAGTTTTTCCAAAATTGTTTTTCACTCTCCCTTCCACGTAAATTCGTGACACTTTCTATAAATGTACCTTCCTAATCCCTTAAAACCATAGCGTATTACCCAAACAAGTAGTGAGACTTGGTGCTAAGGAAAAAACTATTTCTGCCTCCCCTCTTGCGTGAATGTTTCTAAAATAGCTTACGTATACTGCATTCACGGTGAAATTAATCTCTGAAAGGTCCTTTTTCCTACCAAAATCTACTATATAATAGCTTTCTGGTAGGGGAAAAAGGCCTTTCAGAAAACAATTCCTACTCTGAACAGACTTTATTAATGACTATGATACTTCAAGATCATACCTCCCACCCCTTCTGAGCCATCAGGAGGATTGGGTTGCTATCCCAGCAGCTTATCCCTTGCTTGTGAGCACAATAAAGTACACAAAATCTTGATTCACACGTTCGCTGAAAATAAAAAGAATTTGCGCAGTAATTCACACACTTTAAGTTGACCCATGATTCATTTCAACGCTTACTTAAAACAGCTGATTGTTAACATATTTTATTTTTTAATGGATACAAATATATTTTAGATCATTCTCCCGATGGATGTTTTCAAATTATAACGCTGTGTCGTGGCACAATCCAACACATCGATAAACACACTTTACATTAACGGGTTATTTCAAATCTCCTCCCGAAAAGGCCAACGAAGCTGTCTGCTTGTTTCTGGCTGTACAGCGCATGCGTTGTCAAATGCGCATGCGCACTGATTTGAGATGGCTGGTTCTGAGATTTGATTGGTTCTCCTGTGCCAAACATCTCAGGCAGAGCGGACGAGGTAGAGATTAGTTGAACTTTAACAGAACCACTCACGCCGATGAGATGGAAATCTTGTGATTGGCTTAGAGCTCGTCACGTGACCACGTTTCTGTTCTGCGCTAGTTTTCCAGTGAGCTTGGGAATCCCCAGAAAGTCAATTGTTTACGTTTAATTTCATTTACGTATTGTTATGTGTATTATGCTAGCTGTAGAGTAAACTACGTACACTATGTGTTCATGTCACTATTAAGAAGTTTAACTGTATTTAATAAATAGTTAATGTAATCTAAGTTTATAAGATATAAACTATTAACTTAATAGAACGATATCATGTTTCTCTAATAATAAATTGTTAGCTTTCTGTGTAGAATTTATCTTGTCCCTAGAAAAGTTAAACAAGGATTCATGGATATTTACTTGAAATGTCCTGGGTATTTTAATAATTTTTGAAAAATAAGTTGTAAAAATACTCGTATCAAAAAATACTTCATATCAATAAACCAACTATAAGGTGTTTTTTTTAATGACTGTCGAAGAGTATTTCAATTGCCCTCCTTAGAATTTTTTCCATGGTCGTGCACAAAGAGTGCCCCGTGGGAGCTCAGGCGTCCCCTAGAACGAGGGAGGTTCCCCACGAGCCACTGAACATTTAGCATGAAATCACCTCAAAATAAAATACAGATATGTATTTTTGAGCAGCAAAAGATGAATAAATGGATAGTAAAAAATCAAAATGTTTGTGGTTTTTTAACTCCATCATATTTAAATAACCTAAAAAAAAGTGTTATGATGTAAGTGCAGGGTTTTATCTGCCATGACTGTTTGTTTTTGAGGACTAATCATAATCTTACTGTCCAACTCATTACATCCTCTCTCTATCTTGAGCTATCCAGTCCAACTCATTACACCCTATATCTTTCAGGTCCATTCCAATATTACCCTCCCATCTGTGTCTAGGTCTTCCCAATGGTCTCTTCTCATTGGTTTGCCTGTCAGTACCCTGAACACGGTTATAGAATATCTCAATCACACTGCAAGTCCTGCCCACTATAATCTACGAGACTTGATTACTCTAACAAAGTCTTGTGATGAGTACAGATTATGTAACTCATAGCTATGTAACCTCTTCCACTCCCTAGTAGCCTCATCACTTTTTTAAATAAATAACTTCCTAAAACACCTTCATTTGTCTTCGTCATGTTATGTAAAAGACCACTTTTCACACCCATTGAGAGCAACCAATAAAATTATTGTATTATTATTGTATTATTATTATTATTAAAATATGAATTAAATATAAAGGGTGTTTAAATGATAGCTTAACATTATTTAGGCCTCCGTAAAAATAAAAAATTACATTATAAATTGTTAAAAATGAACATGTCATTGAAACGATCCATTAGTAAAATCTGTTTTGTTTCTTTACAGGGATGTTTATAGTCCAGACCCCGACATGAAAAACATCGGACGATTGAAAACATGTAAGTTTAATTAGTTCACAGCGCTTGAACACACTGCTTGTATTACTCACTGTACAATATCGTAAACTTTTGATTATTATGTTACTACAAACTACAACGTGTTTCTAAAGCATTGCATCAAACTTTGGCAGGATACTCCTTGGGTGAAATAAGAATAATTCTCATAAGCAACCTAGGGTCCATCTTCAATATTAATGGCGGTATACACCCCTAAAGACAGAGCTAAAAACGACTGTTGTGTGAAATATTATGAAAACTGCTTAGGGTATTACAACGAATCTTTGTATACTACTTATTAAAACCTTGATCATTAATAAACTAAATGTGTTGTTACCGTTACCCACCGCCATCATGTAAAAAATGGGGGGTTGTAACACATTTTTTCAAAAATAAAATATGTCAGAGTTAGTATTACCAATTTTTACTTAAGATTACAAAACAAGGAATCAAAATTAACAAAAAAGATGTCTTGGAGAAACTATCTAGCGTTCCCCGTTTCTGAGATAATCACACAAGTTTGAGATCAGAGCCAAGTGCAAATGCCTGCCAGGTAGGCAGCCAGAATCGCAGTTTTATTTCGCAATGCAGTCGTTTAGCCATTTTTACCGGCACGTGTGACTATGTATCACGTACATTTGGTAAACAAGGCTGGTTTGTGTGTTATGATGGAGAAACTCTGATACTTTTCCTTCTTCATAAGCTCCGATGTGTTGCTATTTATTACATTAGTGAGTTATGCTTACACAGTTCACACTTGGGTGGGACTTTATTCATTACACTCACTGGAATATTGAAAGCTACATTAAGAAATACAAATTGTAGTTATTGCATGTTTTAGTTCCTAGCTTCAAAAGCAGATTCATAGCAAATGTTAAAAATGGTGGCCCCTAACGTTATTGCAATAATTGAGGCGACGTATCAATGACTGGCGTACTCTTTCGAAAACACGAGGAGTTTCTTGAACCTTATCACATGCAGCAACTATCCTGGCTAACAGGTCTTCCTCAGATTCAACAGCTGTCTCGTACACCAAAGCTTTGACAAAGCCCCACAGAAAGAAGTCTAACAGATCAAGGTCAGGAGAGCGTGGTGACCATGCAACAGGCCCACCTCTTCCTATCCATCGAGCAGGAAATGCAGTGTTGAGGTAGTCACGCACATCTCTTGTGAAATGAGGTGGGGCGCCGTCGTGTTGTAGCCACATGCGTTGTCTAACGGAGAGCGGTACATTCTCAAGGAACTGTGGCAATGCAAATTTCAGAAATTGGTAGTAGATGTGGCCAGTCAAACGTCGTGGCATCAGGTAAGGGCCAATGAGATGGTTACCCACAATGCCTGCCCAGATGTTGACAGAAAATCTATGCTGGTTGCCCATGATGATAGTTGCATGAGGGTTCACGTCATTCCAAATGTGACTATTTGTACTATTAAAATAGCCGTCTCTGGTGAATGTTGCCTCATCGGAAAAGAATATTATAGTGGAGAAATCAGGAACCACTCCGCACTTCTGCAGAAACCAGTCGGAGAATTCATGACTAGGAGCATAATCTGCTGGCCCCAATGCCTGCACCTTGCGCATGTGGTACGGATGCAGCAGCTGATCATGCATGACACGCCATACTGTGGAATTGGACACATTCGTTTGATGCGCAATGGCACGTGTGCGTGTTGACGCGTTATCATCCACATAATTCAGTACCTCTTCTTCGACAATTGGAGTGCGAACATTCCTCGGGTGACCAGCTCCCCCTCGTAGCTGAAATGTACCTGTTTCACGAAGTCGCTGAGTGACATCGATGAAGGTCCGGTGATAAGGTTGACGTCGCGCAGGATATCTATCGTGGTACAACCGTGCAGCTGCTCTTGCGTTTCCTCTAGCTTCACCGTACAGCATGACCATGTCTGTCATTTATGCATTTGTGTACTTTGCCATTTGACTAGTAATACGCGCAACATGCAGTGAAGTCGTGTGGACTGATGCAGTCTGCTCGTGGAGGGAGGGGAAGATAGTTATAATAAGAGTGGGGGAAAGGAGGGGGGTGAAGTAACACAGCTTTATTGGCTCCCTACCTGGCAGGAATTAACACTTGTCTTTGAAATTAAACATGCATGATTATCTCAGAAACGGGGAAAGCTAGACAATTTCTCAAGACACCTTTTTTGTTAATTTTGATTCCCTGTTTTGTAATCTTAAGTAAAAATTGGTAATACTTACTCTGACATATTTTATTTTAGAAAAAATGTGTTACAACCTCCCCTTTTTTATATGATGGGGGTGGGTAACGGTAACAGCACCTTTAGTTTACTAATGATCAAGGTTTCAATAAGTAGTATACAAATATTCGTTGTAATACCCTAAGCAGTTTTCATAATATTTCACACAACAGTCGTTTTTAGCTCTGTCTTTAGGGGTGTATACCGCCCTTAATATTGAAGATGGACCCTAGGTTGCTTATGAGAATTATTCTAATTTCACCCAAGGAGTATCCTGCCAAAGTTTGATGCAATGTTTTAGAAACACGTTGTATATGTTTTGTAGCATTATTTAAATGTTGGGAATGAGGAGGTTGATTTATAATATGTGCATCCACATTTACGTGAAGAGATAGCAAAAAGACGGGAAAACTATCACTAACGCACTATGTGGATTAGAAATCCAATATCCCTGTAAATGGTGAGCAAGTGCAATATGAGAGTTACAACGCCTTAGAACACTTGCTCACCTCTGCAAGTATCACATCAACGGCCTATAAATGTGTTGAAATGTAGAGTAAAGAAACACAATTAAATTTTTACAAGGTGGGGTGAAAACAATTAGACGATCAATGGTGAGGAAAGTGATGGACAACGTGCTTAGGTTTACCTGACGTCTGGTAGAGCTCACCTGAATGACATTATCTTCAAAAAGTTAAAAAGTGTAGTATGTAGTTTGCTTTTATTTAGCTAGTGAATACATTTTATTTTCAATTAAAGTCTTAATTCTCAAGTATAATTGTTTTGGCCACACCCTATATTTAGGTATCTAGTTTAGTGCAAAGTTAGGTCTGGGTCACACTCATTATACTATTATAAAGCCAAATGGCTGACTCAGTCACTCACTCACTGACATTAATGTTTACCCAATTCCAGAAGGTATAGAAACTTTAAATTTGGCAAACTTATAGCTTATAGCCTGTAACCTACGGTAAAATTACAAAAAGTTATTTTTTTAATTTTTAACTCCCGAAAAAAAATCAAAATTGTGGAAAGACTTTAAAGTCGGTGCGGACCTTTCCTTGGAGGACTCCTGTGGCTGAACGGTAGGACCTAGCAAAAAACTGATTGCGCCAGCAGATACGGATTTGGCGAGATCCACAAGTTTGGTCCTATTAATTTTACTCGTATCTCCATCGGTTATACCTTAAATAGAGCTAGATTTTTATTTTAGGTGAATTTTGCACATTTTCCACATTTGTTTTAATTTTCTGTCACACTTATGGGACAACTAGAATCATCAAATTTGGCATGCATATTGGCACATCCAATTTACATAAGCGTGCTAAATTTGATGATTCTAGCTGCTCTATAAATATGGAGAAACTAAAATAATGTGTGAAAAATACAATACAATACCGGTAACTTTAAGTTGTGACATTCAAAAACAACGCTGGAATTATATTAGTTTGGATTCACTTGCAAAGAAAACTCACTGGGAGTTCGGGGGCGGAGCTCCCAACGAGCAAAGAGAGTTTATCATATACAGCTGAATCCCAATTGCCTAAGACCTGATCATCTGACGTTACCTAATATCCGGGGTTCCGTACTAACTCAGGTTCCATATTATCTTATTTTCCTTACTATCAGAGGTTCATTATATTCTACATTACGTACTATCTGAGGCTCTGTATTATTCAAGGTTCTGTACTATCCGGGGTTCCGTACTGTCCGAGGTTCTGTACTATCCAAGGTTCCACACTACTTGAGGTAATGTATTATCTTAGCTTCCATAGGCCTACTATCCGAGATTATGAACTATCTGAGGTGACGTTATATCTGAGGTTCCACACTATTTGAGGTTACATATTTTCTTAGTTTCCGTATTATCCGAGGTTCTGTAATATCCAAGGCTCATTATTATGCAAGGTTTGGTAATATCCGAGGTTCCATATTATCTTATTTGGTAGCACAAAGTATATTTTATGAGACTTATCTAGAAATTACCCACATTTAACTGGTTCAGACTTTTTACTGAGTGGTGAAGGTAATCATTAGATGACCCGTTTCTAAGTGCTGTACTAATTACTAGACTTAGTAGAGTAGTGAGCATAAAATAATTTAATGAAAGTCTTTGCTTAACGAATTGTTGTGTTATCTGAGGCTTACTCGATATTATTAATCTCGGATAGTCGAGATTTTACTTTATTAGAGAAATGTTTATCTGAACACAGTAATCGAGCTGAGATCAGGGAAGGAGGCTATACTTTGTAAAGGTTGTAACAAAATATGAATGTATTATATTATCTAGAGTAACAAATAACATTAAAAGAGACGGGTCCTTCTAATCTTTAAATTCTCGAATGCCTTTAATATTTAAAGCCATTCGAGATTCCAGGATTCAAATAATTCCAAATTCAAGATTTTAAAACATATCTTACAGCTGTAGTGATTCCTATGGATTGAATCAACAGAATCATTTTAGGATATACCGAACGATCTGACCCCAAATAATTAAATCTATATAATGAATATGAATTCACATTATAGAAATTAAAGTATTCATTAGAACCAAATTAAAAATGTAAGTGAAAAAATTCAAACCCATATAAGACAGCTATTTATTTTCTTATTATTTCTATGTTTCCAAAGATTATGATTTTGATTCGAGATCAGTAGGTAATATTAAGATTCGGATTCTATTATAAGTAGGTAAAATTAAGATTCGGATTCTATTATAAGTAGGTAAAATTAAGATTCGGATTCTATTATAAGTAGGTAAAATTAAGATTCGGATTAAAAATCAGTAGGTAATATTATGAATCCGATCAAAGCCACTTCTACATTAAATAATCATTGTAATAAAAATATATCACATTTTCAATGTCATTACGATTGAATGAAAATGTTTCTTCGCCATATTGAGCCGAGGTCCACCAATATAAATTGTTTAGGAACCTTCTGGCCACCTCTACCACTTGAATTGTGTTCCAGACGAGGGTGTTATTAGAATGCCCAAGGCTGCAGTAATAAAGAGCACGAAGGGAGCCGTTCTTTCCTTCTAAAAATGAGGGTGGGAGAGGAACGTAGTCTTGGTGTCCTTCCACCCTCTGGGGCTAGTCTTGATAGGATCCTTTTCCTGGCCGGGGAAGGAAGAAAATCCTCCTCAGAGAACTGTAGGCACGTTCACAACTTCTGCTTCCTTACAGACAGAGACGTGAGCTGGGTAGCACAACCGCTTAAGTGGAGGTTAATAATAGCTATGTCCATTTAAAAACTAGTCATGTGGAGCTTAATAATAGCTATGTACATTTGAAAACTAATTATGTGGAGCTTAATAATAGCTATGTTCATTTGAAAACTAGTCATGTGGAGCTTATTAATAGCTATGTTCATTTGAAAACTAGTTATGTGGAGCTTAATAATAGCTATGTTCATTTAAAAACTAGTTATGTGGAGCTTAATAATAGCTATGTCCATTTAAAAACTAGCTATGTGGAGCTTAATAATAGCTATGTCCATTTAAAAACTAGTTATGTGGAGCTTAATAATAGCTATGTCCATTTAAAAACTAGTTATGTGGAGCATAATAATAGCTATGTTCATTTGAAAACTAGTTATGTGGAGCTTAATAATAGCTATGTTCATTTGAAAACTAGTTATGTGGAGCTTAATAATAGCTATGTTCATTTAAAAACTAGCTATGTGGAGCTTAATAATAGCTATGTTCATTTAAAAACTAGTTATGTGGAGCTTAATAATAGCTATGTTCATTTGAAAACTAGTTATGTGGAGCTTAATAATAGCTATGTTCATTTAAAAACAAGTTATGTGGAGCTTAATAATAGCTATGTCCATTTAAAAACTAGCTATGTGGAGCTTAATAATAGCTATGTTCATTTGAAAACTAGTTATGTGGAGCTTAATAATAGCTATGTTCATTTAAAAACTAGCTATGTGGAGCTTAATAATAGCTATGTTCATTTCAAAACTAGTTATGTGGAGCTTAATAATAGCTATGTTCATTTAAAAACTAGTTATGTGGAGCTTAATAATAGCTATGTCCATTTAAAAACTAGTTATGTGAAGCTTAATATTAGCTATGTCCATTTAAAAACTAGTTATGTGGAGCTTAATAATAGCTATGTCCATTTAAAAACTAGTTATGTGAAGCTTGGTAATAGCTATTTCCATTTAAAAACTAGTTATGTGAAGCTTAATAATAGCCATGTTCATTTGAAAACTAGTTATGTGGAGCTTAATAATAGCTATGTCCATTTAAAAACTAGCTATGTGGAGCTTAATAATAGCTATGTCCATTTAAAAAATAGTTATGTGGAGCTTAATAATAGCCATGTTCATTTGAAAACTAGAAAACTATGTGGAGTTTAATAATAGCTATGTCCATTTAAAAACTAGTTATGTGGAGCTTAATAATAGCTATGTCCATTTAAAAACTAGAAAACTATGTGGAGCTTAATAATAGCTATGTTCATTTAAAAACTAGCTATGTGGAGCATAATAATAGCTATGTTCATTTGAAAACTAGTTATGTGGAGCTTAATAATAGCTATGTTCATTTGAAAACTAGTTATGTGGAGCTTAATAATAGCTATGTTCATTTAAAAACTAGTTATGTGGAGCTTAATAATAGCTATGTCCATTTAAAAACTAGCTATGTGGAGCTTAATAATAGCTATGTTCATTTGAAAACTAGTTATGTGGAGCTTAATAATAGCTATGTTCATTTAAAAACTAGTTATGTGGAGCTTAATAATAGCTATGTTCATTTGAAAACTAGTTATGTGGAGCTTAATAATAGCTATGTTCATTTAAAAACAAGTTATGTGGAGCTTAATAATAGCTATGTCCATTTAAAAACTAGCTATGTGGAGCTTAATAATAGCTATGTTCATTTGAAAACTAGTTATGTGGAGCTTAATAATAGCTATGTTCATTTAAAAACTAGCTATGTGGAGCTTAATAATAGCTATGTTCATTTCAAAACTAGTTATGTGGAGCTTAATAATAGCTATGTTCATTTAAAAACTAGTTATGTGGAGCTTAATAATAGCTATGTCCATTTAAAAACTAGTTATGTGGAGCTTAATAATAGCTATGTCCATTTGAAAACTAGTTATGTGGAGCTTAATAAAAGCTATGTCCATTTGAAAACTAGTTATGTGGAGCTTAATAATAGCTATGTTCATTTAAAAACTAGTTATGTGGAGCTTAATAATAGCTATGTCCATTTAAAAACTAGCTATGTGGAGCTTAATAATAGCTATGTTCATTTGAAAACTAGTTATGTGGAGCTTAATAATAGCTATGTCCATTTGAAAACTAGTTATGTGGAGCTTATTAATAGCTATGTACATTTGAAAATTAGTCATGTGGAGCTTAATAATAGCTATGTACATTTGAAAACTAATTATGTGGAGCTTATTAATAGCTATGTTCATTTGAAAACTAGTCATGTGGAGCTTAATAATAGCTATGTACATTTGAAAACTACTTATGTGGAGCTTATTAATAGCTATGTACATTTGAAAACTAGTTATGTGAAGCTTATTTATAGCTATGTCCATTTAAAAATTAGCTATGTGAAGCTTATTAGTAGCTATGTTCATTTAAAAATTAGCTATGTGAAACTTATTAATAGCTATGTTCATTTAAAAACTAGTTATGTGGAGCTTATTCATAGCTATGTCCATTTAAAAACTAGTCATGTGGAGCTTAATAATAGCTATGTACATTTGAAAACTAGTTATGTGGAGCTTAATAATAGCTATGTACGTTTGAAAACTAGTTATGTGGAGCTTAATAATAGCTATGTTTTTTTAAACTAGTTATGTGGAGCTTAATAATAGCTATGTTCATTTGAAAACTAGTTATGTGGAGCTTATTAATAGCTTTGTCCATTTGAAAACTAGTTATGTGGAGCTTAATAATAGTTATGTCCATTTGAAAACTAGTTATGTGGAGCTTAATAATAGCCATGTTCATTTGAAAACTAGTTATATAAAGCTTATTAATAGCTATGTCCATTTAAAAACTAGAACAATATGTGGAGCTTAATAACACGGCTCCCATAACTCCTCTTTAGAGTCTCGTACTAGAATTATTTTCTCGCTGTCTCGCTGGCACTGCTTAGGCAACCCGTCATCCGGGCTCTTGTTTGTGCGCGACTGGTGGTTAGTTGCGCACGATATTTTCGGTAGAGGTCAGGGTTTTGACTCTATCTGATCGAGTTCATATCATGTTTAGCTCTCGTCGGAGTATGGCTGGGACAACAAGTAACCTAAGCTAGGAGAGTGGAGTGTTGTGACCTAGACTTGTGCTATTTTGGTCTGCTTCTGTTCACTTCGATGTATCTAAGTGTTTCTTTGATAAATGATGGTCTAATGTGTTTTGGATATTTGGTGTGTGTGTTAGGTCCGTTGGCGGCCACGTGTGGTAACGACGAGGCTTGCTTCTGCTTTAATTTGACGGTTAATTACACCCAGATCAACCAGGAATGAAATGTATGACGTGATTAAATAAACCTATCTACAAACTCATCAGAATTAAGTTGGTCACTGCTCTCAACCTAATTACAGCTCTAAGGCTTTACTTAGTTGCAGGTGTGACTATTGCGGGGTCTAGTACCCTCATCAGTAGGTCTGATGTCGACGGGTGGGGTGATGGGTGAATACCCGCACAAAATCGATGACCCCTAGGGTAGAAGGGTGCCCAAATTTGGTGAGGATAATGAGCTGTGGAAAGCAGTGAGATTGATTGCGTCTTATTCCTGCTTGTCTACATGACAAATGTTAAGTGAGTGAGATATCGTCTTCTCCCATTTTATGTCCACGCTAATACGGGCTCACTTCCTCTTAGCGACCCTTCCCATTTTCGAACCCTTAGAGAAGGCACATATAAAACATAATTGTTGTGTATGATATTACAGTTATTATTAAGGCAGCCGTTTCGGTCAGCGAGAAATCATCTTGTTTTTTAATTTTGAGTATTTAACGGGTTAAGATGTCGTTCGAGCAAGTATCAATCGCTGTCAGGTCACACAATTAAAATACAACGGTATGTGTCGGAACTCCTTCTCTATTCTATCTAGGATTATACTCCCTTTAACCTTTAGCCTACAATTGCCGTGAGCTCAAACAGTTGATCGTGATCAACCAGTTGCCAACTCCTGGCTTCCTAAAATAATTCATATAAATATAATTAAACCTGGTTGTTAATTATACCTGACAGAAAACAAGAGCTGTTACTTCATGATCAACAAGAACAACCTACATTCAAAATTTAGTTTTTTTTTTGTCTCCCCACCCCCACCTTTCCGCAGTGCGGCACACGCTTCCATAAATACTGCCGAGCTCCTGAAAATGTAATCATGGCTGTTTTTTTCAACGCCTCTTGTTTTTTAGCTGTGAAACACGTATACGCTGGTTTATTCAAGGGTGGTATAAATCCTACTTCACTCGCAAACACAAACCCAGGCTAGCTCGGGTTCTGTTAATTACCTCTGTACGGATATAAATGTATTAGGAGTAATCTTGAAATGACAAATTTGGTTGTATTTTATAACGAGATAAAGCGCCTGCATTAGATTTTGACCGTAATAAATATTACAGTTATGCTTTTAAAAATGGTTTGGTTTTTACATATTCAAACCAGATCCTTTCTAAAATGAATCCGTGTGACATTTACGATATTCAAATAAAAATACAAGGGAGATAGACCAGATCATTACATGGACTGTCCATATTTATAATTTGTCACAAGGAGCACTTATCAAATCGAATTATACTTTAATTTAGCGCACTGTACATATTATATAATTAAATATATCTTACCTATTTTCGGTGACCACATGGTCTAAGGCAGGGGTCTTCAACCGAGGCCCGCGGGCCATTGCGGCCCGAGGTAACTTTTTTTTTTTTTTTGCAGCCCTCTGGCTCATGAAAAATATAAAAATTATTTCAGGAAAAAAAAATTATAAATAACGATCGATAATTTACATAATCAACTAATAAAATAAATATGAACTTTGTTTACGTTATTTTTAAACGGTTTTTTACGTGAAAAAAGTATTCTGTTTTTTGTTCAAATGTAATTTGAAACGGCAAATACCAATTCCTCGTGCTACCACCAACCAAAAAACTCCAGAGCATTTCCCCAGGAAAACTTGAAATTAGCCAAATTATACCATTTTCCTGAAAAAAATTCAATCTGATCTTGCTGCCACTTGATACCAGAGCAATACTCAATAAAAGTTCAACTTGGCAGTTTAGCATTTTTCAGGGGGAAATTTGATCCCATTTTGGTACCAAAAAATACCTGAAAATTTTTTCTATGAAAGTTTGATTTGAGTTGACTCTATATTATTTTCCGGGTAATGTTTAGCTAGTTGAGCCACCAACTGGCTCTAGAGCATTTTCCAATTAAAATTAGAACCAAGCTGAATATTATAACCATTTTCTTGGGAATGTTCGATCTTGTTGTGGTATCACCCGACTCAAAAGAGTTTTGGAGGAAAATTTGAACTCAACTGAATTTAGAGCATTTTCCGAGGGAAAATTTGATCTACTGTGATACGATTCGACACCAAAAACATTTTCCGATGACATTCAAGCTTTCTTTTGCATTTTTTGGGGCAAATTCGATCTACCACAAGACTCTAAAGAATTTCTCAAGGCAAGTTTGAACTTAACTGACTATATAGCATTTTCTAATAAAATTTGATTTTATCGTATTACCACCTGACTCAAGAGCATTTTCCGGAGAAAATTCTATTTTCTGTGCCACCACTTAATTATAAAGCAATTTCCAAGGAAATTTCAGTTCAAACGAGTCTATAGAATTCACCGAGGAAATTTATACCACTCCCATACTAATTCTACCTTCCTCCCAGCAACACTATCACTCTCATATCTCTCTACTTTCTCCTACAATCCCATTACTATACTCCTCTACTTCCTCCCATCAATCCTATCCCTCTCATCATCTCCATATTCCGCCTAGCAATTCCTATCCCTCCCACTCCCTCGATCTTCTACCAGCAATCCTATCCCTCCCACTCCCTCGATCTTCTACCAGCAATCCTTCCCTCCCACCTCCCTCGATTTCACCAGCAATCCTATCCCTCCCACTCCCTCGATCTTCTACCAGCAATCCTAACCCTCCACTCCCTCGATCTTCTACCCGCAATCTTATCTCCCACTCCCAGATCTTCTACCAGCATCTTATACCTCCCACTCCCTCGATCTTCTACCAGCAACCCTCTCTCCTCCTTTACCTCCCTATGTTTTCTCATCAGCAATCCTAATCCACCTCCAACTCTCTCTGTGGTGCAATCAGAGAAATGTTTTGCGAACCACTCGTCTGTGCTCGTCCTTAAACGCTTGTTATTGAAACTCGTTATGAAGTAATTAAAACAAAACTACCTCCACGTCCTGCGCGATTCCTGAATTGCGACTAATGGCATTTGTTGCCGCACGAGTGCTCTTCAATGCTTCATCATCGCAAGAGCGGGGACTCTTTTGGGACTGCGAACATTTTACTTCTCCATCGCGGCGCGAGGCTTACAGAGCAAGGAGCTAGGGGGGGGGGGGGGCTTGTGGTGAGAGACAGATAAAACAAGGAGGGAGGGGAAGATATCTTTAGAAATAAATTAAAAAATGAGGAAAGACAGGTGAAGAAAAACAAAAAGTGTGAAGTTAGAGAGTCTTTAAAAAAAAAAGTTTTATGTAAGTATGTGAGCATTGCGTCTTAAAATCCGCCGGAACTATTTGCATATTTATACTAATGGATCACGAATGAGGATGGTAGAATTTAGAGGAATGTATCCACATTTGTGTGAAGGGAAGATGGAAAAACGTCTAGGAAAAGCCTCCCTCAGTGCCCCCAAACAAGATTCAAGCCCTGCACCCTGTTATATAAAATCTAGTTTATTATGAGGCTGACACGTCGTATACCATGCGACCACCAAAGCAAAAAAAAGAATCAATTAAAAATGTGTAAACAAAATGGAGGGAATGAGTAAAATATACTAAATATATCAAGTCAAATCTACTTTCATCGAATTTTTTTTTAAGATTAAAAATGAATTTCCACTACCGCAGAGGTCACGGTTTGACTCTCACCCGAGTGTGTGGGAAGTGGTTTTCAAAATGCGATTTATAACTGGTCCATTTCTTTTCAAACACTTAAGAGAATTCCCCACTCGAACCCAGAGTTTAACCTCAAACAGCCACGTTACATTCATCTTGAAATCATGGTTTTTTTTTTTGTTTTGGTTTTTTTAAGCATTTGAAGAACTTAATTATTTCTAATTTAAGACTGAGATCACAGCTTTTTTTTAATTAAAAAGATACTTATTTTTTCTTAAACATTTTATTTTAAATGTCTTCACTAGCCATAATACAATAGACTATTCTCCAGGGCTCCGTAAAAGGGTGGGTGGTGAGATCTTGAGCCCCTTCTGTATCTATAGAAGGGGAGCTAAGACTATCTTAAGCCCCCCGCCAATATTTCCCATGCATATGCAAAACACTTGTATATAACCTGTCACCATCAGCTACAAAATGGCAGTCGAAGAGGGCTAGAAATGGCTCCCATCTTCTTCTGACATTCCTTTAAGAGTTTGTTTTGAAAGACTTTACAAAGCTTTACACTGTAATCTCCCTGCCAGACAGGTGAACTTTACTTTATTTCCACTAGGTTGAAAAGATCACATGCTGAGACAATCTCTAAGCTCTAAGGGAATGCAGGCTTAGTTTGAGGCAGAAGTATTGCCACTCTTGTACTTATGGGTGGATGATTAGTGGCTCTAAACAAATACTATAAACATTGGCAACGCTGAGTGCTTGACTCACTCAAGAGTTTATGTACCTCCATTATCCTGTAGTACCACTTTTGAATTTTAAACTTTTCTCGATGCCAAAGTTTTGTACTAGTTTTGTACCATTTTGTACCACAAAGAAAAAGTTTTGTACCCATACCGGTTTTGAGTAATTAGCATATCAAAGTGGTGACTCCAGGTTAATGCTGTTGTACCACTTTTAAATTTTAAACTTTTATCATTACCAAAGTTGTGTGCTAGTTTTGTACCGTTTTGTACCACAAAGAAAAAGTTTTGTATCCGTATCCATTTTGAGTAATTAGCCTATCAAAGTGGTGACTCCAGGTTAATGAAACGGGTACGGGTACAAAACTTTTTTCTTTGTGGTACAAAACGGTACAAAACTAGTACAAAACGTTGTCAAAAAAAGTCAAAATTCAAAAGTGGTACTACAGGTTAATGAAGGTAGTTTATATGGTTTTTTCTTTCCTTTATTTTTATTGGAGAAAGGATGTGAGAGTGAATATTATTTTATTGATTCGCCTCAAATATTATACAAATTATATTGATTTGTTTTACTTTTTGTTAAAACATGTTTACTAAATATGTATTCATATAGATAGTTCATTTACATTATTTAGAGAGGTAAAATTGTTAACATAATGTGTATTTTTTATTATTTAATTGGCTGTTAATTTTAAATTAAAAGTGTTAAAAGTTAATATGAATGTTTTTTCCCAATAAAGGTGTATATTTATTTAAAATCTGCCTTCTGGATTTATAGTGTTGTTATAAGCATTATCATGAATTATTTAAGAAAAATCTTACTCTTAAATTTACATTACTGTGAAAAATCTTTCCAGGTAACTATGTTAATTTAGTATTACCAAATAATCTTACTTTCTTTAAAAAAATATTTTCTATAAAAATATTCCTAATGTTTTAATAGAACACTGAAATGACCTGATTTTAATATTTTAATCACATAGAAAAATCTTTCACAGAAATTTAATAAAACATTATTTGTAATTACTTTATTTTAAGGAAACAGAATAGTATACGTCAAAGGGTAATAGGCCTAATTATTGAAACAGATTAGATGAATTTAATAAAATTTCACAGTTTGAGTGGAAATTTTCATTTGGATACAAAGAAAAGGTTGTTTTTCAAACCACAGCTCAAAATTTTATTTTTGGAAATCTTTATCTACCTTAATAAAAATTAAAAGCCGAGAATATTATCAAAAAATCTCTAGTGGTTTGAATAAAATTTGTTTGAACCTCTTTTAAACATTATTGTTAAAATATATTTGACCATGCTGCTTATATTTTATAGGCTCATTAATAATTTGCCTCTACACTGTGAACCTTGACAGGGTTTACAATAGGGTAATTAATGGAAAACCGGGAAAAACTGAAAAAGTCGAGGTAATTTGAGGTGACTAAAAAAACTCAAGAAGAAATCAAAGAAATTGTAAAAAAAATCGCTAGAATTTTCATTTATTTTTGTAATAATCTGTTAAATATGAAGTAGAAAGCATAACCAAAATAAGTAAACTATCAATTTTACATCCCATTCATGCCATGTTTTGATCATCATTGTACCAAGAATGCAAAAGGGGAAAGTTATTATATTTTGAACTATAGATTTTCATATAAAATACTGGAAAAGTATATATTCTTAGGTTTGAAAAACCTAAAGAATCAAGATTAGGAATTTCAAAACTTTAAAGCGAATAAGCCTTGTTTGAATGTGTTTAAAAAAATAGCTTCTTTTATCAGAAACAAACCGGGCGTAAAATACATATTTGTACTCAGGCTTTACCGTTGAGTTGGTGACCTGGCGGTCTAGGGGTAAGGTGTTAGACTTCTGTGCTGGAGGTCCGGGGTTCAATCCTCGGCCCGGCACAGATTTATCTGATTACCAAACCCTTCCTTCACCTCTGACAAGACGTTTATTAATCACAACATGTGAATGTGTGGTAATGCCAGACTTCCACCGTAGTTCGGATCCCACGTTAAACTGTAGGTCCTCCATTTCATCTCACAATCACCCTACCATTGCACATTAGCGTAAGTGCGTATAACCCGAACGGGTAGTAAGACGCGGTGATGATGATAATAATAATAATAATACCGTTGAGAATATAGATTGATAGATTCGCTTGGAATGCATTTGTAGCATGAAACAAGACCCAAGTCGCTGGTGGCTGTGATATCAATTATAGTTATTAGTAGCCAAACTTCCATCGCAGACTTTGACTTAAAGGATGAGAGAAGAATGATCCTGAGAATGGGACACTCCCTAGATAGCTCAGTGGTGGAGCATTGTAGCACCAAGCTAAAGGTCAATTTCCATGTTCAAGAGTATTTTTTTAAATTTATTCAAATTAGGTACTGTAGTTTATTAACGACCTTAGTATCACCCGCCTCGGTGGCGTAGTTGGCTAATGCGCTGGTTTCATGTTGAGCCAGACTGCCGAGGACGGGAGATTGAGGTTCGAATCTCGGTGGATGAACTGGTGGTGGTTTTCCCTAAATTGTTTTCCACTCCCCCTCCACGCAAATGCGGGTTCACTTCCACTACATTCAAACTTCCCAATTCCTAATCCATTAGCGTAATTACTACTTAAGCGTATAACCGGAACGGGTAGTAAGACGCGGTGCTAAATAAATATCGTATCGTATAGTATCTTATAGTTACCAAAGTTTCTAAAACTACGTACATTTATCAACGCATAAAGTCATATAATCTTCTGATCCTTGATATATTGTATGATTGTCGGTGGAACTGGTGCTAGGAGGTGGAGGCAAGGAGGGGATGACAGGAGGGACCCTAGTTGGGAAAATATTGTGTCCCCCCTCCTCCCCATAAACCTCCTGTAATACATTTCTCTACCTTTATATTTATCTCACTTCCTCTGATATTAAAGGATATTGAGTTGAAAGATGCCCTTGAATCAAAATAAATTTTAAAAACAAACTACAACTGTGTAAAATTTGGTTAAATTATTATATTTATTTCCAAACAATAAAAAGGTATTGGTGGGTAAATAATATTACAATTTCCTAAGTTTTTTTTTACCAATAACCAATTAACTGTGGAGTGATTCGGGATCATTTCAAAATGTGAAAACAGGAAATCTTAAAAGTGGTTGTTTTACGTTATATTCTGTATGCAAACTGTGGAGGATAGTGTTTTTCCTTATAACTTTTAAATGTTCATTCTATTTGTATTTTAATGATTTTACTTCGGCCAAAATTAATACAAGAAGATGTTTTGAGAACTATTGTCACTTGCACTAGCTTTATAATCTCAGCCACAAATAGCTTATTCAAATAGCATTCAATTTTTTTTAATATTCTATTTAAGGACCACTCTTCTAAAGGATTGAAATTTTCATATATTTTTTTAAAGTGAGGACCAATCTAAATGGCTCAGAAGGTCATCGATTTTTTTTCTTTAATCTGGGAGGAGGTTGGATTGTGGATCGTCTCTAAAGCCTTTTTTCGTTAGCAGTTCCTTTTCACAAATATGGTTCTACAGCCTGTAAAGTAAAAATAAAATACTTTGTTTTTGTTAATCAAAAATTGTTTACATTTTATTAGCTTCTCTTCATACCATGTTATTACTACTACCCATGAAAACAAACCTCCTTCAAAAAGCTTCCAGAGTTTAACATTTTAAATGGGAAGGACCCCTGGACCCCTCTCAGTTGAGCCCCCTGCCCCCCATTTCCAAAAAGCTTCCAGAGCCCCCGCTAAACTCTTTATTTCTCCTGAAGCAATAGTATAACTTGTGTTCCCTACATTCCCACCTTAAGTTCGTTAAGCTGAGTAATTTACCCTCGTGTTCAAATATAGACCAGAAGAGATTGGTGTTCTTCCTGAGCCAATATTTCTCTCCGGAGCACTTGTGAGGGAGACTGTGATGTATTATCTGGTCCAGACATGATCGAGTGCCGTCTTTTCATCTTAGTATCGTTGCTCCAAATGAAGGAAGACGTACTTGCTCCAATTCTCATCCTCTGGAACGGCACAGGGGGGCAGGATTGGGGAATGGAGCTTTACACAGGATGTCCCATAGCTGATAAGTGTGTAGCTTCTTAGAAGGCGATAGTTGTTCTAATACTTCTGTTCTGCACAATTGAACATAGAACATTAGAACACAGGGTTAGAATTAGAAGAGAATCAGATATAACTTGGGGAGCTAGCATTAGAATAAAATAAGATAACAGTTGGGAAGTTCGCAAACAAGGCTGTAGCCAGGCTAACATATCAAGGGAGGGGGAGGTGGGGGTTTGATGGAACAGACCCCCAACTGTCACAGGCAAAGACAAATGTTGAATATTAAGCTACCTTAAAAGCTAATTGGGGTTTATTTTAGGTTTATTAATGTAAATGATTAAATAGTTTAAGTACTATTAATTTGTTTAATACTATCAACATTTAAAAAATATAGGAACACCACTGCAAATATATATTCTAGAGGAATATAATTTTCAAAAAATATCCAGTTGAGGACCTCTTTATAAGTGGAATTCAATTGCCAAACGTTCGCCGGGGGAGGGACCCCAGAATTATTTAAGCCATCAGTCCCTCACACCCCTTTTTAGTTATATGCCCCCACTTTCTTTATACAAATAAGGTACCGCCAACATTGAACCAACCTGGACAGTTCTAGAGATAATTTCTTCATTCTCTAATAAAGCTGGAGATTTAAAAAATGTCTGCTTGGGAAAAATGTAGTAGTAGTAGTAGTCCAAAAGTGTACACTTTTCACATAAAGACTTGACCAACTTGAAGACTTTGACTCTTATATCTATGAGACACAGATTTATTGAAAAAGGTGACCGATGGCAGCGGTAAGGTTGGGACTGTTTGTGCCATAGGTGGTAGCATACTTTCTCTATGAAAGTAATCAGCTATTCAGACCACCCTGGGCAGATTCAGTTAGGAAAGAACTTTTTTGACAGTTTCATATTTTACCAAAACAGTTTTCATATACTTCAAATTATGTAATCTGCAGCCTTCACATTTTATAGAATTTATCAACGTCTATAAAATATCACTAAAAATATTAGTCAAATGTTATCAATTTTTACTGCAAACAAATATATTGGTATTTTCTAAGATGCTTGTACCTAATCACGCTTCACCTTCTTTTCAATCATCTCTATTTTTTAGTATTGGTTGGTCCACGGCAGTCAGTAAGTTCAGTAGAGCATCGATAAACTCGTCGAGGATTATTACTTGTTGGGGTGTGGAAGTTAGGTAAAAAAAATATATAATAGGGTTGATGACGTGAATCATTATTTGAAATAATTGAAACACGTACAGTGGGTATAATCTGAAGATTTTAACTAATTAGTGTCCGAAATAATAACATTGTGACATAAGTTAACTTGTGGGATGAGACACCATAATCCATAATGATAGTGACCTTGATGTGAAGCTACGTCCAGGGCAGTTATGAACTTCCTTTATTAGTACATGGTAAATAAGTAATCTCTTGCGACTCACTTCCTTTAACTATATAATACTAGCTGACCCGACAGACGTTGTCCTACCCGAACATTGGCTTTTCGTTTGGGTGGCATAATTGATTTCGATAATAAAACAAATACTATGTGATCATAATAATTACAAATTCACAATGAACTCCAATTAGTGAGTTACACAAATATTAATTATAATCAATTATTAATATTAAATTCATTATTATAAATATTGGGGGGAGGTGGTGTGGGGGTGAAATTTTGAGGTTACATGTTCTGATATGCAAAAAATCTTTTAAAAAAAATCTAAAAATAAATTCCCTAAAAAATAAAAAAATTCCTAGAACCCGATTGCAGCGCCACCTACCGGGTCCAATTGTGAATCTAAACCATCCACGGACCCACTCAAACACACACAAAAAATGTCATTAAATCGGTCCAGCCGTTTAGGAGGAGTTCAGTGACATACACACGTACAGAAGAATTTTATATATTAAGATAAGAGGGGTGAACAATCCATTAAGCGCCATTGGATGTTCATTTTGAAATTGATTAGAAAACCAACCGAGGTCACCCCCTTTTCTCCCGTAACTTCATCTCAACAACTGCTGGTGGAAAAAGACTTATAAAACAGTCGCATGTCTGATCCGTTCACGTGTTACTCGGGAAGTGTGTCATTTCACTCGCGTCATCCCCCAAGATAAGAAACAAAGACGCCAAATGCTTTGCGCTGATTGGCTGGCGGTTACGCGCCAAACCTCCCCTTTACTCTTGAAAAGCCACACGTGCTTCTCAAACTAGACCCCAGCTTCCGGGTAGAGATAAAATAAAGCAAGCCCGATGCCTTCAAGTCAAAAGTAAAAGTTGTCAATTTAGATGAAGCTTTATTCTAACAATGGCTTATTAAGAATGAAAAATACAAGATTGAAAAGTTGATGGCCTAAAAACGAATTTAATGAATTGAAATTTAGAATACATGTTTCTTATAACTTTTATTATGGTTTGGGCTACTTTCAATTAGAATAATACCACACACTTTCTTATAACAAAACATTTTAGCTGAATAAACAAAACTAAAATAGACAAATATATAGTAAATGCTGAAGACTATTAAGGTAACAATAGACCTAGCTGGTTAAATAATAATAATAATAATAATAATAAGATATAATTAGCATGTTTTCTCAGCACACTGACAATGAAAGCACTAATAAACTTGAGGGCGGAAGGGAGGAGAGATTTTGTAGAATTAATAATAAACAAACGGCTCAAATATTATTGAATATTATAACTGATGGGCACTTGCAAGCCTATATTACATGAACAATGAATGTATGTGTTTCAAGAATAATATTGAATACCAAAGTAAACAATAGCAAACAAATAGCAAACAAATATATAAATGAGAGCCCAAGGCCCTGACCACTTTACATGCTCTTCCTAATAAAAATGAAAGTAGACAATATTGTTTTATTCATTTACTGGAATCTGTAGTATTCGCTTATAAAACCAAATTTACTAGCCAGGATAAGTAAACAAATTTAATCTACACAATAACCAAGTTAGTGAACACTAGTCTACACTACACACTAAGCTCACAAAAATAAATCGTTCACACGTCACAGTATTTAAAACATGCACTATTGCACTTATCTCCAAACCAGCTGTTCTCAAACTACTGCAACTGTTGGTATTTCAACAAATTGCAACCAGTGGGCCGCATAGTATCATTGATCGGGCCACATGCAGCCCGCGGGCCACATGTTTGAGATCCCTGGTCTAAGGTGCCACTCTCACAATAGACTGGACTGTCTATGATAGAGAGATAGGGGGATTGGACTCCAGTTGGGGTACTGAGGGTTTTTTTTCTAAATGGTTTTACACTTTCCCGTCACGCAAATTCAGGCACACTTCCCTAGATTCAACCTTCCTCACCCTTAATACATTAGTATAATTAGTAGGCTACATATAATAACAACCCATAACAGGTACTATGACGAAATTCTAAAAACAATATTTGTAGAATATTAAAATAAATGCATCTACTTAGGCACAATTTGATTTATCCTTGACTAAAAGGGAAAAGAAAATACCAAAATATGTCAGAAATGTATGCAGTGCATTTGTATTTTAATTATTACTAGAAATTTTCCGTGGTGATGATGGGGGACAAAGCGACAAAGTTTCTTGTTAATAACTAAAGTATATCCCTATTATGACAGAATGAAGATTGGTGCATAATGCTTATCTGTGAAGACATTCTAAAATGGTCAAAACCAGCCTTTTCAATGCAGTTTTTATCCAAATATAATTTAATCTTTCAAAAATGTTCTGTATTAAGAACATCTATTAACACTTTATCTCCATTAATGTTTAATCAGAATTGATCCACGTGCAATAGTGTTGGTGTAAATCCACGATTTCGAGACGACTGTATCACAGAGTTGATTGGCACGCTCTTACCTCGCATTCCTTCAACTTAACGAAAAGAAAAGTATCAAAGTTCAAAGTTTCCATAAAACCATAGCAAAATCATTTTATTAACGTTACACAAAACATCTCAAGTTCATCGTGACCGGTCAACACCAAATAATGGAGCTGTACCCGCGCTTATAAAAACTCCTTTCTCCCAAATTGTGTCTGAGATTGCAGGATCTAAAACAAGAGCCTTGAGTCAAGCGCAATAAGCTGGGATAATACCACTTCCAACAACGATACAACTTTTTATTCTTTATCTTCTTAGCCAGGCACGTCACAGTACAGTTCCATTCAGCAAACATGGAACCCTCACACCTTGTACACACGGCCGATATTTTAGTTGTTCATTCTTTACAGAAACTAGTAGTAAATAATGATGGTGCATTCCAAGACATTTAGTTGACGGCTAGAAAAGTTACAAGCTCTATTTTCTTCGTGTATTCATAAGTAAGAACATGATTGTTATCTGCAAATCTATTTTTTGATAAATATAATCAATACCTTAAAAAATAACAGCAATATTATGGTAAAATATTATAAATGTTGACCATTAAAATATTTTTGTAGCTTATAAAATTCCCTTTCTTAAAAAATTGAACTCTAAAACTATCATGAAATGACCAGAGAAGTAGCTTGTAGAAAATATAGTCAAACCGTCATTGTTTTCATCCTAGTCGTGTGAACAGTAAACGTTAATTGCAAACAACGAAAAAAAATCTTATCGGAACATTATTTGTGTTTTTAAATCTGTTTAGTTTATTGTATACTTGAAACAATCAGGTGTATTTTTTTAAACTGTTAATCAATCCTTAGAATCCATTTAATTAAAACCACTTCCTTCAAACTTTTTTTTTTCAAACCAAACACTTTTGTTTGTAAAACATGGAAATCACTATTAAATATATTACGGTGCGATGGAAGGGGATGTTAGAAAAGGTTATTTTTTTTGCTGTTTTAGGGGAAAACATTTTTCTGTCTAAAACAAATAAAATATTGCTCCAGTTCAAACATAGAGTTTTAATTTTCTTCGTGTGTTTATATCAACAGTTGTTGAATATTTGTCATGAGCACGGTGGAATTATCTAACAAACTTTTTAAATGAAGATAAAAAGTTGTCATTTAATTCCAGGACACCCTTGATAAATATTAAGGAAATTATGAAGCCACCATGCGAAGAAAATCAAATTATATTTTTGTACTGGAGATATATTTTATTTATTTTGGCCTAAAGAATATTTTTGTCATAAAAACTGCAAAAACTCTGGCTTCCATCCCACATTAATGTAAGACTTTAATCTTATGCACATGTGCCTTGACTTCAATATTGTTGAAAACTATGATCGACGTTAGTACCAAATTAGGTACACGTTTCCGTAATAGTTGGTAATTTCTAGGTATAGATACAAGACATACTTATCTGTGGTAGTTCCTAAAGACAATTCACCCCCTTCCTTCCCTCCTTCCTTCCTTCCCTCCTTCCTTCCTTGTTTCCTTCCTTCATTATCCGTACCACATTAGAACCAAATATGCGTGTAACCTGAACAAATAGTAAGACGTGGTGATAAAAAGAAATGAATAAAATACATTTCATTGTCGTTAAGCTTACAAGATCTAGTTGTCTCCAATTGTTTGTCAACCGCAAATAGTGTTTCCATTCTCATGTCGGTGACATGTCGGATGTGGCCGCAACACGCGGTAAACACATCAAGACGTTTCTGTCGGCTTTGTGTTTCAAACAAGGTTAGCAAATAACTATAAATGTGTTATACAGGACGAAACTAGGGTAACAACATGGCAGGAAGGACAGTCGGTACTAAGTACAAACATGTGGTTCTTTTATAGCACCGCGTTTTACAACCCCTTCGGGTTACACGCTTATGTAATAATTTCACTAATAGATTAGGGATTAGGAAAGTTGAATTTAGAGGACGTGTACCCACATTTGCGTGGAGGAAGTGTGGAAAACCGTTTAGAAAAAACCTTCCTCAGTACACCCAAGCGGGATCGAACCACGATCTCCCCGTCTTCGGCCATCTAGTATATTGCAAGAGTAGAGCCTTAGACCATGCATCCACCGAAGTGGTTGGTAAACATTGATAACATGTTATTGTGCATTATTTCATAGGTGTTGATAATATCTAGCAAAACTGACCGCTTCAGACCAAATGATTTGACGTATGAAAATATGGTCACTTGGTCTAACGCGTCAGTCTCGTGTTCTACTGGACTGCCGGGATACGGAGGGATCGGGGTTTGAATCGCAGTTGGGTGTGCTGAGTTTTTTCACATAGTTTCCCACTCTCTCTCCACACAAATGCGGCTACACTTCCTATATTACTCCACACTCATAATCCGACTAAACTAGTATAACTATTGCATTCGTATAGCACTGAGTGGGTAATGAGACACCATGAAAAAATTGAAAATGGGAATTGTTTAGTAACTGTCAAAGTGTATTCCTATATAAAATGGATTATATGTCTGTTCTCTTATTTTTCCAAACTATTTAACTGCATACTTCTACAACATTGATTTAATCTATAGCAACATTTTATATCCTCTAGAATTGTTTGGCGTTTATATGGCTTTACCCGCTTCGGTGACCGCATAGTCTAACGCGCTACTCCCGTGTTACACTGGACTGCCAAAGACGGAGGTATCGGGACTCGATCCCGGTCGGGTTTGATGAGGTTTTTTCCTAAATGGTTTTTCACTCTCCTCCACGCAAATGCGGATGCACTTCTTCAAAATTAAACCACCCTAATTCCTAAAACACTAGCGTAATTAGTACATAGGCATATAGCCCGAATGGGTGGTAAGATACGGTGCTATAAACAAATAGTCTATAATATTCTGGAAGTCCTTAGAGCATTTAAAAGAGAAGAGTGCTACTGACAGTTAGGTTAAATTTTTCAGTTTTACTTTTACTCTGCGAAGATTGAAAGTAATTTTTTTTAGCACCACGTCTTACTAACCGTTCGGGTTATACTCTTATGAATTAATTACGCTCTTAGTTTTAGGGATTAGGGGGGCTTTATTTAGAGTAAGTGTACCCACATTTGCTTGAAGGGAGGGTAGAAAACCAGTTTGGGGGAAAACCACTCTCATTACACCCGTCCGAGATTCAAACCTCAATCTCCCCATAATCGGCAGTCTAGTCCATTGTGAGATTAGCGCGTTGGACCACACGGTCACTAAAGCGGGGGAAAATCATTTCAAATAGAATCACAAAACTAAGAACCACTTCAAATTTTATTTTATTCACCACGCCTTATCACCCATTTGAGACATACACATAAATTAATAAAGATATAATTTTATAGTAAATGTATCAGCATTTGCGTTGGAGAGGAGTGGTAAACCATTTAGTCAAAAAATACCCGTCTAGGACTCAAACCCCAATCTACCTGTCACTGGCATTTCAGTCTTACATGAGAGTGATGCTTTGAGTCACGTGACTAATGATGCTGTTAAATAGGCCTACATTATTGATGAAGTCAACCATCACAACTATTTGTATAACTAAGGATATATCAGGCGCAATTTAATATAAACCAATCTAATACATCATTAACCGACGTACAAACTAGCCTAGTTCTAGAACAGACACAACATCTAGTTCACAAAGACCTCGTTCTTCCCTGGGAAATGGAAAACCAGATTTAATCAGCCTTTTCTTCATCCTTGCTGTCAGGAAACTAATTCAGCATCCTTAGCTCCCTAGACAGAGCCCCTGTGGAGCTAAGGTGTTGGACAATATAAAAATTAGCATGGCCTATTTAAGTTGTCGAAACACTCATTTGATAACATGATTAAACTTGATGTACACAAATGCAGGTTTTCTCAAACTTTATATTCTCAAGAATCACTTGAAAATAAAGTGTAGCTAAATCTCATTAACACTGAACTTAACTAAACTATTTTTATTAAAACTATAACAATAATTATTAATTAATAATTACGCGCTTCGGTGGACGTGTGGTCTAACGCGCTACTCTTGTGTTAGATTTGCCTGTTGAAGACGGGAAGATCAGGGTTCGATCCCGGTTGGGTGCACTGAGAGTAGTTTTTCATAAATGGTTTTTCACTCTCCTTCCACGCCAATGCCAGTGAACTTCCTCCCAATTAAACCTTCTTAATCCCTCAAACATTAGTGTAATTAGTACATAGGCGTATAATCCAATTGGGTAGTAAGACGCGGTGCTAAAATAAATAAAAATAAATAAGTATTAGAGAACATGTAATTATTGCAATGAATACTTTATTTTAAGACATTAATTTGGTAGAAATATTAGATATAAAACACCTAAAAGTTTTATAAAATACCAATAGTTTATAAAAATATGTAATTGATCAACAGGAGTGAAGGTCATGTTTTAACTAAACCATTTGGCATTTCATACGTCTATTTGTTTCGTTATCAATGACAAATGCGTGGACCAATTTTAACGAAATTGGACAGGAACATTCTATGAATTAAAGTCGAATGACGTATACACCAAGCTTCTACAAATAGACATATCTGGCAGATGGAAAAAGCTATTGATCTACTTTAACGTATTTATACATCTTCCAGTATAAAGTATAATACAATAAATTAATGTTATCAATGTTGGCCGCACTGTTTTTAAAAATAACCTTTCTATGAACATTTATTTAACTGGGCCTGTACACGCCTGATTGAAGAGATAATGTTAATCGTTTTTTCTTTAATCTAGTTTGTGCCTTTTTTGTTATAAAGCTACAAAGCACAACTCATTAATCTAAATAACCCCAAAGCTAAACCAACTCACCTCAAAACTCGCAGCCACATTTATTACTCAGTTTTGTGAGATTAATTAGCTATTAACACTGGAATAATGAAAGTTAAATGGTTTGAATAGAAACACACACTTCAGCTTTGTTGTTATATTGCTGGCAACTCTTGTTTTGTTTTCCAATCCGGGGGGTTAATGTGATGGCTATATTGCATTAGTTGTAGTCGGGAGTCGGTAGAGGGGAAACGGAGGGGGGGGGGAGAGGAGAAGGCCCCTAAAGGGCAACTAGGATTGTTTGTATCATAGACACAGGAGCGCATAGCTTAATTACTGAAACCGTTGATTGCTTTTTGTTATCATGAATATTAATTCTGTGAAATATTACACAGGGAGTTTTCCTGGTAATGTAATAGCGAGGTTGCTTGACTCCTGGGAGAAGGTAGTGTATGTGTGTGTGTGTGTGTGTGTGTGTGTGTGTGTGTGTGTGTGTGTGTGTGTGTGTGTGTGTTGATATGGTCCAGTAAAGATAGGTTGTTGGAGGCTGGGGGTTATTAACTGTTGAAACTGACCGTGAAATTGTGCGAAGTATGGCCTACTTCTAGGGACTACCTCCCAATACGTGTTTTGTCTGTCTATGTCTCTCCTAAATGGGAAGTTATAAGGCCAGTACTCTTGCAGTTTATTTTAACAAAACATTATTTCGATACATCATATATAAAATATTGTAGCAACCGTTTCTGTTAGGACAACGTCGCTATTGTTTATTAAATTTACTGCATTACGAGAATTTAGGTTACTTTACTGGAAGCTAAATACAAATCAAATTGAATATGATCGTATAGTGGATTTTTATTGCATTGTGTTTAATTATTACATATTGGTCAGTTTTTAAGACTGTGGTTAAAGAAATATTTAAATAAATTGACAGACTAGGAGGCCGGAATGTATCCTTGGTAAAATAAATATAAATAAAAGATTACGAGATACACTACACTACTATTGGAGCATCTGCCCTTCTTAGAATATCACAAAACAGACACAGGCCTCTCATTGGGCCTTTTATAACCTCGGATGACATTGCTTTGGCATATAAATGCTCCCACGCTTGGATCATCCTTGTTTAGAAGTATCCTTTTCTTTGTAAAGCTAAATCCCTTAACATGTAATTTCATTCAAACTCAATCGGTGACCTCCGGACTTCCTTGTAGCGAAACTAAAATGGCTCTGACACACGTCTCGGACCGGCCTAGTAGTTATTCTTGTACAACATCCTTTTATTTTAACTGAACTGCGTGTAACTACAGTATTAATATATCAATCCACATTACAGTATTATTACTAATAGGTATACATTTTAAGTCAACAAAAATATGCCAAACTGTTGTTATCTCAAAATGACTGTCACAATATTATTACAGTAGATATATTTATTTTAATTTCCCACATATGGTATATCAACAGTTTATGTATATTTTATATAAGACATCCTGGAATTTTATATTTTTTCTTTGTTTTAAAGGTTTTTCATTAAATTTCAGGATGCTTATAATCAATATTAGAGAACTGTTTATATTACTATGTGTATAAAACTAAACACATCCAATGAAGCACAATTGTTCTGTTTTCAGGCCAAAAAAATATTTTCCTATATAAAATTCAACAATTACAACTAAAGCTTTCAGTCCCTTCGATCACACCCTTTAGTTTATCAAGTTACACTTTATTTTATAAATTAATTATTATCTACAGAGCTATTTCTTTTGATAAATTATCTACATATATCCTGAGTGGTAGCTTTAAAAATAACTAGAGATGTGACGGTTCCTATATTTCTCAATCCAAATTTGAATCCTTGAATTTTAAAATGTGTGATCTTAGCTGAAATGAAAATATCTAAAATTGAATCTAAAAAAAGTTTTTAAGGCTTGGTGGTATTGACAATATTATTTTGTGTCATGTCAATACGTCATAACAATAAAGAGAACACTTTTTTAAGTAAATTAATTATATTAATATAATATTGTCTTTTTCGTGATTTTGTTACTCTACCAACTATACAATTCTATATAACTCTTTTTACCAATAATTTCTTAAAATTGTTATCAAATTAAGGTTTCATAGTTTATTTGAGTACTTTTTTAAAAGTATTCTATAAATCTCAAATCTCTTGAATGCCATAGGATTCGACAATCCCATATCTAAAATAACCCAAATAATTGATGAATAGTTTGATTTAAATGTTTTGTCATATCTCTTTAGTGCAACCCTGGTAAAGAAATAACTAGAATCGTTTTCGGAGGTTTGTGAATACACGGTTGGAATATGTCTTCTTCTGTTGGGAATGCCACAAAGAGGTTTGAGAAGACTGTAATATACCCTTTAAATAATCATAATATACCACGTCAAAGGTTCGTGGCAAGCCTAGCTCCTAATGATAATATTCCTTCAGGAGTGTCCTTCATCTGGTGGCTCTCAAACCAATATTACCACCAGTCCACAGCCTTCAACACTTCCTAACACTGGGGATGATGCAATCACTGTGATTGTAAGAAGTTGCCAGGAATACCATTTTGCATCTGACATAGATATTTTATTCTAAAGAAAATGCAAGATTAAAGAGAAAGAATATCAAAGTTAAAATAAAACAATCAAAGTTTATTTGATAAAGTCAAGTAAGAAAGGTAAGGCAACATCAGGAATAAAAATTAAGGGCAAAATCAATTCATCCAGGGACTGGTATTTCATCTGTTGCTCTGTAAAATTGGTCCATCAACCGGTTGAAGACTGGATTCAGTGCAACAAATGTGAAAAATGGTGCCACTAGAACAGTGCTGACAGAAAGGATAAACAAAAGGACATTTTATTTGTGAAATATAAAATGAATAAACTATTTTTATCTAATTAAAGTATTTAAAGTTTATTTTAAAGATTGTTCTACTTAAAAGTTATTTTTAATTAGGTTTAGAGTTTAACTGGTTTGGAGCGAATCTGATAAACTCCCATCTCTTGATTATTTCACTATGGAGTATAGTAGTAAAATTTGTCTTCGTTCTGGGTTTTTTTATCTCTGAAGAGATCCAATTTGCCTCTTACTGCTTTAATTAGATGTGCTATACGTGTCGGCCCAGGGCCGTACCGATTGGTGGGGGGGGAGTGTGGTTAAGAACATTAATGTCCATTTCCACTCCCTTTTCCCTAAAAGTATTATTGTTTTATTAACATACATTTTAGTATTTCTCCTCGGTACCAAGGTTAGTAACTTATTGGAGTATTGTAAAATTCATAGCTCTAACAAATTTGTAAAATAAAGATTTTAAATTGATTCAGTGACAAGAGGGGTTTAGGCTTCTGTTGGAAAAAATAATTGCTATCTACTATTTGGAAACTTTTCAACGAGAATATGAAGAAAGAAACACCTCCCCCCAAACCCGTTTCGACCCCTTTAAAAAAAATCAGGGTATGGCACTTTTTCATACCACAGAAATCAATACCAATATTTTATCTCAGTAAAACCTTTTACAAACTTCACAAACCAATTAAGTAAAAGCTTGTTTGCAGCTTGGACATAAAAAAAATCGCGAGTAAACTTTAATGAGATGAAAAAAATCCATATTTGAATAAAAACACATAGCTTACATGACTAATTAGAGCCCCGAACTTGTTTCAGAGAACACAGTTTATTATGTTAGTTTCAAATAGGTTAGCTTAGATCAAAATAAGGTCGACTTTACGCAATTATTTCTGTGCACATTCAGGGAGATACGTGTACCCCAAGTTGAGAACCACTGCCATAAATTAATACGTTACAACACGCGTGTTAGGACCAAAAAGCAACTGTGATTGAAAATGCTTTAGTTTATATTTATTTGTATTATGACCCGCCTAGGTGGCGTAGTTGGCTAACGCGCCAGTCGTGTTGAGTCAGACCACCGAGGACGGGGAGATCGAGGTTCGAATCTCGGTCGGGTGAACTGGGAGTGGTTTTTCCTAAATGGTTTTCCACTCTCCCTCCATGCAAATGCGGGTTCACTTCCCCTATATTCAACCTTCCCAATTTCTATTCTATTAGTGTAATTAGTACTTAAGCGTATAAACCCGAACGGGTAGTAAGACGCGGTGCTAAAATAATATTTGTATTATGAATGATCGTTTACTAATAATACGTGAAGCGTGAATATTTACTTAGTCATTAGCTAGTTCTGTCCCCGGAACATATGAATATAATAAAATAAACTTTCAAAACTCATAGCTCTACCCAACTGTACGACTGTAAGGGAATATTGCCGGAAATGGACTCGATGCCCCACTGTTGGATAATAGCGTGGTTTAGGGACAACATAAAGGAAGCTATTGGCTGTTAGAGAGTGATAGCAGTTGAAGGGTAGTAAGGGTGGAAACAATGAATGCGTACGTGGTAATCTGATATTAGTGCAGCTATATGATAGAATATAAGCCACGCCCCCCCCCTCCCTCTTACTGTTAACATGCCTGGGATACGGGCTGGAAGGGTTTGATAGTGACCGCTTGATGATCAACGTATACAACTTTATCGAACGTTGCTCTCGTCGAAGCTCCTTTTTATCGAGCTTTGGGGCGCTTGGTTTTCAAATATATCGAGTGACGTTTTGATCGTAGAGCTCTCACCTTTCTCCTCAACTCCTCGTAGTACAATGAGAAATTAAGTCCGGTGTTTGGAGTCTCATTTGAATGGAATGTGTCGTTGTGACCGCATTGGTCACGTTTCTCTTCCAATGTGAGAGTGTTGTACACGTGTTTGATTTGTGCTCCTACAAACACAACCAATCAAAGGCGAGCAGTGCTCCTCCTTGTTGGGCCCCAGTTACCACTTGGTCCGGCTGGACTTGTTGACTAAACCCCGGTGAGTTTATCTACGCCAGAATGGAGAAGATGACAAGTGCTATCCTGTATTCAGGTTCGTGACACACTAAGTGATTGGTAGTGCGTACCTGGTTTTATCCGCGGATAGCTAGCTGGTCCAGACATCTCTTCAAAGAACCAGCTGGGCAACTAAGGGTACCTCTGCCCCACCCCCTAGAGGTAGAAATAGGTGGCGGATATTCCTGACTTATTCAAGGACGCTTCTCCTGAGAGTACAGTTATGGTGAGTTAAAGTGAAGGTTCCCAAACCTTTTAGACCTAAGGAACCCATTGCACCAAAAAAAAATTCATGCTGGAACCCCCATAACTATATTCACACTAATATTATAAAAGTTCAAAAATACAGTTAAATTATACTAGAATAATCGTATAAAACATACAGAAAACATTAAAGATTCTGCTGCACCTTTGGAAAATGTCCTTTATTCGGAATTTGAAAAAAAAATTGCGAATACTAATTACTGTGCTATTTTAATTGAGAAAAACCAATAAATATTATACTAAAATGGCCTCATGGACCCTGAGATAACCATAGTGGAGCACAGTTTGAAAAACGCTGGGCTGAAGAACCCTGAGAGGGGTGACCATATTTTACCTGTTGACGACAAGTGTTACGCTTATTATTTCGTTGCGTGGTTTAACTTTTGAACATTTTCTGACTCATATAAGGCACCTCCTGTCGATAGAAATGCAAGCCAATAATAATGAGGAATGATAGTTTTCGACGCAAAGTACAACCAATAGAAACATAAAGATGCTAAAATACAACTAGGATAAACATCTCCAACTCCGAGTGGAAATGAACAATTTTATCCTCCACACAAAAATGGGCCACCAATATAAATAAAACACATGTCACAATACATGGGGAAGTGCTTGACCAATAAAAGTACAGGTGTGCCATCTTTTATCTAACTTCCCCTGCGATGTAAAGCCGCTCCTCAGTAGTAAATTTATATACCGTCCAACCAATTGAGAGACAAATGGTGGTAAGGGGGATAAAAGGGGCATAAAATAACTAAAAAACAATGGGGTAGGTTAAAAACTATATTTTACATCAAACGTGCAAAAGCGTCTTAGCAAACTGAAATCTTGATGGATTAAATAGAAAACGCTATTATATTTGATAATCATGGTTATAGTCTCGTCTAAATATCATATTCTTTAAATTGAAAAATGACACTGGACACGGGAATTGAACCTGGACCTTTGGCTTAGTATGTCAATGTGCTAACCACTGAGCTATCCAGGAATTGGCCCGTGCTCAGGGTAATTTTTTCACTCATATTTTAAGACAGAGTCTGTGATGGACTGTAGAAATCTCATACACATATGAATGAACAATTAAGATCACGAGCTATCAGATAGCGTCTTTATATTTTATAACAATCTTAAAACCAAATTTTGTATAAACATTTTTATGAACTTTCAAAAAATAAGTTATTTGTAAACATACCTACACAAATTGTTTATATTTGTAAATAATAAAAAAATTATTTTTATTTATTATAAAAAAATTTCCCAGAGAGGTACAATACCTATATGAACTAAATCTCTGAGGATTTTTTAAATTAAATTTTCTTAAACATTACGCGTAATAAGTAAACTATCTTTAAATTAATTTATTTTAGAAAATAAAAATAAATAACAATTATTATTTATTACATAAACTAAATATAAATTATTTGTTGTCATGTAAAATAGCCCCCAAGCGCCAATTTTGAACAAAATTCGCAGAAATTATTTCTAAAAGATTTTTTGTACTTTTAAAAAATCAGTTATCAATGAACAAAAAAAATTTTTAAGAAAAACTAGTATGTCTGTACAATTATGTAAAATGAATGAAACTTAACAAATAGTCATTTTGAAGCAAATCATTAGAGTCATTTTTAAAATTAGCTACCAGTAAACTACCATAAAGGAATTTTACCCCTAAAACAAACATACAATATTATTTGTCAGATCTGACACTCCATAAATATCTATTTTAAACAAAATATTTAAAGCCATTTCGAAACTTTTTGATTAAAAAAAACACTCGCCAAAAAACCACAATTAATTTAAATGCAGTGTTCAAAATCAAAATAAGACTTGAGGCATAGCATACGATCTAAATATTAAATTTGAACAAAATCCATAAAACCATTTTAGATCTATATAAAACCAAGGACAAGCAGATAGAAACTGTAAAATTCATTTTTTGGGATGAAGGGCACATAAAACACAGAATTCATAAAAATCTCGATACCAAAAATGTTCACGATCACAATACTTTCTCTCTATAAACTTGATAAAGTAAAAAGGTACAATGTATCGAACAAATGTTTGAAAATTTTTTCCAGTATCAGGGCTACATAAAATGTAATATTTTAATCAAAATATTAAAATATATTTTTTCAATATCAGGGCCACATTAAATATCTAAAATATTTTATTCTCAAAATAAATTTTAAAACACATAAAAAATGTATGCTTTCATCAAAATGTTGGCAGTGGTTTCTTTATTATTTGGGACACACATTTTTTTAAATTTAAAGCTTGAAATCTACTGTTTTAATATAATAGTAAAATAAATAAATATTTTATAAAAATCTTCGTATTATATTTTTTAAATCTAACAATACATAGTCTCTACCTTGCATTATGTTACATCCCATTCATGAATCTTCACAGTTTATGAATCAGGAAAATCTCTGCCCATTCCGAGAACTGACCTCTCCTCCTGACCATTTCATGAATTGGGCAGCACCAATCTTTCCCATTCATAAACTGGACGAGTTCTTGCCCTGTTCTTAAAGTGGCGAGGCGAAGAACAGGTTTGGTCGTTAACTTAGTTTTTAATCATTTTATAATAGAAGGTTAGGTTAAGTTATGTTGCGTTAGTTTAATATATGATTTTAAAATGAATTTTAGTTAAGATTGTAGTAGATAGTACAATAGGAGTTATTGCAATTTTTGCTAAGTTCGTGAAATGGTCAAGAAGCCAGTTCACGGAATGAGCAGAAGTTTGCCCAATCCATGAAATGAACAGTTTCACTATTGGGATGATGAGCGTGTTTGAGAATATTTTTTAAAAAAATCTGAATATCCTCTTTTTCCTCGTGGCTTCTTTGAATGTGGATATAAAACACTTCTACGAGACTGGCATCTACAACAATGTTCTCCTTTCTGACACATGTCAAACAAAAATTGAATTCAGAACGTGAGGCAATATACCTCCACTCCCTTCCCCCCCTCTCTTCTCCTCTTCTCCAACACAAAGTGAAATAAAAACGAACCGAGAGATATGAAAACACAAGACCCCTCCCCCGCATCAGTTCCGTTTCTTTCACCAAGGTAGATATACCTCTTGAAACTCCACGTACCAAAATATCAGCAGCAGTCGCGATAAATTCAGGACAAGCCTTTGTTAAGCGCCTACCGTTTTGTTATAAGCGTGACGTCACTGGCGAGGACGCTAAAAGGAAGCCGATAGCAGACGGAAGAAGTTCTGGAAGTGGGTACATAAACTGACTTCTCTTTCCTTGTGGCAGTTGGTACTGAACTGAGGACAGTACATCCGGAAGTTCTTGGAAATAACTAATTGTTATTTAAAGTTCTTTACTATTCGCTCGTCTTACAAACCGTTCAGGTTACACACATATGTACCAATTACAGTGTAATGGATAGGGAAGGCTAAATTTTAAAAGAAGTGTACCCGCATTTGTGAGGAGGAAAAGTGGGAAAGCATTTAGGAAAAGCCGTCCTCAGTGCACCCGACCAGATTCGTACCCTGATCTACCCGTCATGGGCAGTCCAGTCTAACAAGAGAGTTACACCTTAGACCAGTGTTTTGATGAAGGAGGATCACCAAATGGAAGTTGTGTGAACTTGGGTACCACAGGGATCAGGAGAGTAGCGGGGGAGGGGACGGTGAAAACTATGCTGAAAAAATATTTTTAATTAATTCCTCACAAGACTAAAATTGATCTTTAAATTAAATGTTGAATACAATAATTATTATATAATTACATTTATTTATTAATTAAGTGTTTTGATCATCTTTAATATTTTGAACTTCATAATTTTTGATAAACAAATGTTCACTTAATAATAATAAATGTTGACTTAAGGTTGGTACAAACTTACTTTCCTATGTGACTTTTGTCTACCGATGAAAATAAATGGTACGGCACACCGCACAGACTTTCTCTCTCTTTCTATAAACTCGTAAGATTTCTGAACGGAATAATGTACATTGTATCATCACCACTCCACAAAAGAACATGCATAAAATAATATACAATGATATAGAATCAATGAGAAAAGAGGCGCTTCTTTGTCCACCTTAGAACATTTCAAACAGTTTAATGTCTTCCACAAGGGTCAACACTTCGTATTAAAATTTCGATTTCTGGTTAAAATTTTAACATTTTAAAAGATGTTGCAGATCTTCAAGTCATCGCATTGATATTTAATTATTCATTTATACATTTTGACCAATAAAAAATGTAAATATTGACTATTGAGTCTAAAATGGAGATAGATCATTGCTATGCAAACATTTCTCCTAAGAGATTTAAGGAAAAATAACATACTTTTTTTAGATACTTACTTATATTTAATTACTCTATGGCATTGGAGTATTATTGCGTTAAGACTTAAGTAGTATATGTTTACAACTAAAGCTCACAAAATTGTATTAATATATTTGCAAATATCTCAGAAACTGCTGTTTTTATAAAAATATATGTCAAATAAAAGTTTTTTATTTCTAATAGTCCTACAATTTTGCAATGATAAGTTGTTTAGTTTCTCCAATAGTTGTGGAGATACGGAAATTAACGCTTCTGTAATGTACCCTAAAAATCATTTTCATAGGAAAATGAAAATAGCCAGTTTATTTATAATCTTAATCAACGCCTAGATACGAATTTTAATCAAAATCGTTTAAGCAGATTTTGAGAAAACCAAATTTTTCTCTTTTCGTCCTTCAGTAAACTACCCTTAATTTTAAGTTTTTATAGACACACAGACAGACGGCATTGCAAAGACTATTTTTTAGGGTTCGGGGGGTCATGAGACGTCGACATCCATCAACATTTCAGGTTAGTTTTTTTTTTACGGTCGCAATACTTAAACTTTAATGTCCAAAAAGTTTAAAAAAATTCATATAATTGCGTATATATTGAAAGTTATTGATTTTATAAAAATATGTTTCGGATAAAATATCTGTATTATAAATATATATACATATTTGTAATGCTAAGTAATTTCATATCTCAAATAGTTTCGGAGCTATTTAAAAAAATGTTAATTAACGCATCAGACCGGAGCCCTTAAAGCCATTTTGCCGAAATATTGAGGGTAGCCATTTTGTTTGGAATATTTATTAATGTTTATAAATGAAATTTAATCAAAATCGTTGGAGCCGGTTTTGAGAAAATCGACTTTTTCTCTTTTTGCCATTCAGTAAACTACCCTTAATTTTAAGTTTTAATAGACACACAGACAGACGGCATTGCAAAGACTATTTTTAAGGGTTCGGGGGGTCATGAGACGTCGACATCCATCAACATTTCAGGTTAGTTTTTCTTACGGTCGCAATACTTAAGCTTTAATGCCCAAAAAGTTAAAAATATATATATAATTGCGTATATATTGAAAGTTATTGATTTTATAAAAATATGTTTCGAATAAAATATTTGTATTATAAATATATATACATATTTGTAATGCTAAGTAATTTCATATCTCAAATAGTTTCGGAGCTATTATAAAAAATGTTAATTTACGCATCAGACCGGAGCCCTTAAAACGATTTTGCCGAAATATTGAGAGTAGCCATTTTGTTTGGAATATTTATTTATGTTCATAAATGAAATTTAATCAAAATCGTTAGAGCCGATTTTGAGAAAATCGACTTTTTCTCTTTTTTCCCTTCAGTAAACTACCCTTAATTTTAAGTTTTAATAGACACACAGACAGACGGCATTGCAAAGACTATTTTTAAGGGTTCGGGGGGTCATGAGACGTCGACATCCATCAACATTTCAGGTTAGTTTTTCTTACGGTCGCAATACTTAAGCTTTAATGCCCAAAAAGTTAAAAATATATATATAATTGCGTATATATTGAAAGTTATTGATTTTATAAAAATATGTTTCGAATAAAATATTTGTATTATAAATATATATACATATTTGTAATGCTAAGTAATTTCATATCTCAAATAGTTTCGGAACTATTATAAAAAATGTTAATTTACGCATCAGACCGGAGCCCTTAAAACGATTTTGCCGAAATATTGAGAGTAGCCATTTTGTTTGGAATATTTATTTATGTTCATAAATGAAATTTAATCAAAATCGTTAGAGCTGATTTTGAGAAAATCGACTTTTTCTCTTTTTGCCCTTCAGTAAACTACCCTTAATTTTAGGGGTAGATATCCAATTCCAAAAATCCCTCGGGGCAACCCTATGAAAACCCTAGATATCAAGTTTCAGCTCAATAGGTAAAATAGTTTAGGCTCTAGTTGGAGGTACAGACAGACAGACAGACAGACAGACAGACGGAAATTCAAAAACCACTTTTTCGGATTCAGGAAGTCATGAAACGTCAAAATTCATCAAAATCTCGAGTTCGAATTTTTTGACGATCACAATACTTTCTCTACCTGTAAGATAGAGAGAAAGTAAAAATACAGCAGTATGGATATTTAATATTTAATCTTTTTCATTTCAAATGTTTGTATTTTATATTGTCAAAATTCTTTAATTCATTATTATTACTAAATTCACTAGATAATTAAAAGCAAATTACATACTACACTTTTTCACTTTTTGAAGATAATATAATTTAGGTGAGCTCCCCCGGACGTCAGGGAAACCTCAGCACGTTGTCCGTCACTTTCCTCAGCATGGAACGTCTAATTGTTTCCGCCCCACCCTGTATAAGGACATATTGGAGAGATGAATGGATAGCTAACGAACAGAATTACAAAGTTAAAACAACTGCACTAATATATAATTTTAATACTAAAATAAATATATACTAACTAAAACATATAGAATTACCAATCAAGGAAATGTAGACACAAAACCCTAAGTTTTTTTAATTAAAATAACGAAGTTACAAACATTCAATACTAGCACCATTCGTGATTCGCAAAACATCCAGGTGATAATTCGAATTCTGTCCTTTTAAAGATAATTTCAGAGCATACTGTACATTAATGCACATACAGTAAGATCTACAGCGTACACCTTCTGTGAATACAAAAATGTCTTCCTGCTCGGATTCAGATTAGAAAGGTCCGTGGAAGCATAGAATAGGAAGCAAGAAAAACGGTAGTTTTGAAATGCTAGTCAATGTTGTCAAGGCTAATTTAGTAGAACGGGTGTTTATACTCGTCAGTGGAAGGGGGGTAGCGTTAGTAACATGTAAATTAGAGGCCCCATAAGATGATCTGCTCATTTTCTTTCCTCGCTTTTTATTTCGTACATTGGCGTCTAAGTATGATAGTACTTAGAGTGCTTAGGTGCGTCAAATTAAGATGCAGTCCACGTTTCAAAATATCTACGAAATCCCCCAAGTAGGCGACGTCGTTAAGTCCTGCATCTACCTCTGACAACATCGGCTGTCATAAAAATCGATCTTTTCACTAGCAGATGAAGATGGTACTACTCACGCCTCACGCCTCACGCCTCACGCATCACGCTTCACGCAAGACAATCGCATTTCTAGCGTTTGTACTGTAAGATATACGAACGTGTGTTTTCAATGTTTTTCCGCTATTTAGGGATTTTTAGGCATAAATATACGTCTTTAGCGGTGTCCATGTCCGTTATTGGGAAGTCGTTTGGCCGTAAAAGCCCGTATTATCATGCCGGCGAAATGTAAACTGTCCGTTATAAAGATAAGTCTACTGATAGGTGTCAATTAAGAGAGGTGTCACTGTAGTTATAATTTGAATAACAAGAATAGACAAAGAAAGTGGTAAATTATTGCTACCACCTGGTACTGAACCTGGTTTCTTTCATTCAAGATAAGGGTAGTGTATAAATGTTGTTGTTTTTTCTGCCAAATAAGTAAAATATTGCTCCAGTTGAAACAAAGAGTTTAATTTTCTTCACATGGTGACCTCAATAGTGCTTGAATATCTGTTAAGGATGTCCTGGAATTTGATGAGAACTTTTTCTCTTCATTTAAAAAGTTTCTCGTCTAATACCAATAATACGCTCTACGTCCTGTATTAGAAGCCCAATAAGCTCTGATGCCAGTTTTGCCAACTGCTTCTGCTCCATAGACTCAGTGTAAGATTTATAAATGTTTTTACATGTGGTACAGTCCAATTTTTATAGGAAGATCCTTTAGAAAATACCAACATAATTTTTATGCTAAAAAATATAGCTTTTACTATATCAATATGTGATTTTATGGGTATTGTTAGTATATATCAATTGTTACAGCTCCAAATCTCATATTCATTCACGTATTTAGATTAAATGCAACCGCATTTGTATGGCGGAAGTGTTGGGAAACCTTTAGGATAACCCATCTCAGAGCTGCCGGAAAGAGCTCGAGACACGGACTTCAAGGCACCATCAAACCAGACCAGACGAGACTAACGCCTTTGCGTATGTCTCACTTATGCAGGTCCCAGGAAAGTAACTGTAAGGCTCAATAGCTGTTTATAGTATATAACAAGAATTAGTCAAATTAATAAAGTAACCTTGATTACATGATATCGTGTTTTTATTTCACCGGACTATTTTATAAATAACTTTATTTCATGTTATTCTAGCGCTGGTTTTCGAGAATAAGCCCATTTTGAATGTACAGCGCATACTAAAATATATTTTTTTTCCTGTTCTCAAATCCAGCGTGGCAGAGAAACTTTATATGGTGATCTTCTAACTTTTAAAATTATTCTGTTCTCTCTTTTATTTGTCAATACCAACAACTCCAGCACACAGACCAGTCTTCCTTTTGACTTTTCTTTATATTCGCTTTTATTTGTCTGGTTCAAAAAAAAAACCGCTTTAACTCCACTAAAAGTATACCCCCATTTTCTTACAAATGGACATTTCCGACAACCAGAAAACATTACTAGATCTACGTTTATTTATTCATACGTCAATAATATAATAACATCGTATCAATGTTAACTGCAAAAAACGTGTTTACATTCTCCAAAAGATGAAACGATTACTTAAAGTCTATTCAGCGTAGGAATTGTTTTCTGAAAGGCCTTTCTCCGTACCAGAAATATAATATATAGTAGGATATTGGTAGGAAAAAAGACCTTTCAGAGAGTAGTTCCCACCGTGAATAGAGTATACCTAGCTGTTGTGTATTACTGTGGTAAGTGAGAGTATCAATCTTTAACCCCACTAAAACTATCAGGGATTCCTTACTTATTTGATTTTGTTTCATCCTAAAAGGGAGAAGGGCAAGGGAGGGGGGGATAGAGTTGGCATCGTGCGACTTTTAACAAATACAAGATTCTGCACTTGTGGCTGGATGATCTAAGGCGTTAGAATCTTAATATACTTGATGGTCGTTGGCAGGGATATAATGGTTTTAATTTTTGCCACGTTCACTGAGGGTAGTTTTTCGCATGTGACTCGTGTCTCTATAGTTTTTTCATACTCTCTCTACGCAAATGTAGATGCGATACATTTAAACAACCTTCCTCTCTTTCAACTGGTATTATTTGGTGCGTTCCTTCGAGTCCAGACAACCATCTTCTCAGGGTAAATCCACCCTTTGCGCTGTTCAATCCATCTTTTCTTCCCTCCTCGTTTCAAGAGAAACTTTTCTTATCCCCTACCTCCTTTCTTTTGTATATCCGTTAGGCCTGTTTCTGAGGGTTTAAAGGATTTAACACAGATTGTCTATATGCTCACGAAGAATTGTGAATTCATGAATAATATGACTTGTTTAGCGTTCGGCTAGTCAGGAAAAAGTTGAGGACTAATTTCATATGTATTTTGTGATGAAAATAAATGAAAGTATTCCTATAAATACCAGATTTTCTGTACTGTCTCTAGTAAAAAATGAATTTATAGCACTAATTTGTAAAATAGTAATCATTTGAATATTGTAATTTTTATCTTTTAGCATGTAGCTTATACTTATATGTCATTAATAATTTATTAGATAATATAACAAATGGATAGGTCGTGCAGGACCATCTTGTTAACCTGCTCGCTCCCAAGACTTAAATACACTCGATTTTTTATTTTTGTAGCCACTTGAAACCAATTGTTTACTCAACAGCCATTTCCAGGATTAATATATGTCCAATGAATTCAACAAACACCTGGTATTTTTTTTAATTAGTGCGGCATTCCATGACACGACGCGACGACTGCAGGCTTTCATCCAGGTCCGAAGGCGGCCATTTTGAGCACGTCCTATAATGTTAAGCAGTTCCATATGAATGGAGTACAAACATGACTATAGCTCGGATGGAAGGTCAAGTATTTATATTAACATTTTTACAGGTAGAGAAAGTATGGTGATCGTCAAAAAAATCGAACTCGAGATTTTGATGAATTTTGACCTTTCATGACTTCCTGAATCCGAAAAAGTGGTTTTTGAATTTCCGTCTGTCTGTCTGTCTGTCTGTACCTCCAACTAGAGCCTAAACTATTTTACCGATTGAGCTGAAACTTGATATCTAGGGTTTTCATAGGGTTGCCCCGAGGGTTTTTTGGAATTGGATATTACCCCTAAAATTAAGGGTAGTTTACTGAAGGGAAAAAAGAGAAAAAGGCGATTTTCTCAAAATCGGCTCTAACGATTTTGATTTAATTTTATTTATGAACACTAATAAAATTCCAAACAAAATGGCTACTCTCAATATTCGGCAAAATGACTTTAAGGGCTCCGGTCTGATGCGTAAATTAACATTTTTTATAATAGCTCCGAAACTATTTGAGATATGAAATTACTTAGCATTACAAATATGTATATATATTTATAATACAAATATTTTATTCGAAACATATTTTTATAAAATCAATAATTTTCAATCTATACGCAATTATATATATATTTTTAGCTTTTTGGACATTAAAGCTAAAGTATTGCGATCGTAAAAAAAACTAACCTGAAATGTTGATGGATTTCGACGTCTCATGACCCCCCGAACCCTAAAAAATAGTCTTTGCAATGCCGTCTGTCTGTGTGTCTATTAAAACTTAAAATTAAGGGTAGTTTACTGAAGGGCAAAAAGAGAAAAAGTCGATTTTCTCAAAATCGGCTCTTAACGATTTTGATTAAATTTCATTTATAAACATTAATAAATATTCCAAACAAAATGGCTACCCTCAATATTTCGGCAAAATGGCTTTAAGGGCTCCGTCTGACGTTAATTAACATTTTTTATAATAGCTCTGAAACTATTTGAGATATGAAATTACTTAGCATTACAAATATGTATATATATTTATAATACAAATATTTTACCCAGAAACATATTTTTATAAAATCAATAACTTTCAATCTATACGCAATTATATGAATTTTTTTAACTTTTTGGACATTAAAGTTTAAGTATTGCGACCGTAAAAAAAAAACTAACCTGAAATGTTGATGGATAACGACGTCTAATGACCCCCACAACCCTAAAAAATAGTCTTTGCAATGCCTCTGTCTGTGTGTCTATAAAAACTTAAAATTAAGGGTAGTTTACTGAAGGGCAAAAAGAGAAAAATTTGGTTTTCTCAAAATCTGCTCAAACGATTTTGATTAAAATTCGTATCTATGCGTTGATTAAGATTATAAATAAACTGGCTATTTTCATTTTCCTATGAAAATGATTTTTAGGGTAATTTACAGAAGCGTTAATTTCCGTATATCACAATTATTTGTGAAACTAAACAACTTATCATTGCAAAATTGTAGGACTATTAGAAATAAAAAACTTTTATTTGACATATATTTTTATAAAAGCAACAGTTTCTGAGATATTTGCAAATATATTAATATCATTTTGTGAGTTTTAGTTGTAAACATATACTACTTAAGTCTTAACGCAATAATACTCCAATGCCATAGAGTAATTAAATATAAGTATTCTAAAAAAGTATGTTATTTTTCCTTAAATCTCTTAGGAGAAATGTTTGCATAGCAATGATCTATCTCCATTTTAGACTCAATAGTCAATATTTACATTTTTTATTGGTCAAAATGTATAAATGAATAATTAAATATCAATGCGATGACTTGAAGATCTGCAACACCTTATAAAATGTTAAAATTTTAACCAGAAATCGAAATTTTAATACGAAGTGTTGACCCTTGTGGAAGACATTAAACTGTTTGAAATGCTCTTAGGTGGACAAAGATGCCCTCTTTTCTCATTGATTCTATATCATTGTATATTATTTTATGCGTGTTCTTATGTGGAGTGGTGATGATACAATGTACATTATTCCGTTCAGAAATCTTACGAGTTTATAGAAAGAGAGAAAGTCTGTGCGGTGTGCCGTACCATTTATTTTTATCTCCTATTCAACGTTAAAATGGATCACCACATGTTACGGTACATCCCGTAACAAATATATAAGATACACATATAATTTATTATTTCTAGCACTGCATTTTACATATAATTAAGGCACATAAAAGTTACTATATATAGGCTAACTAAGATATGTATTATTCTTTAAATTGAAAAATTACACCTGCACACAGGAATCGAACCAGGGAGCTTTGGCATAGTATGCCAATGCTCTAACCACTAGCTATCCAGGAATTGTCTCGTGCCCAGGGTAATTCTCCACTCATATTTTAAGGCAGAGTCTGTGAGGGACGCGAGGAAATCATCGGCTACAATGTATGATCAATTAAGATCATGAGCTGTCAGGTTACAACCACTATTGACTCGGGAGGTCTTTATGCTGCCAGTAGTACAATTATAACTGTGCAATAGTGAATACGCATATCATGATGGATCATGATGGATAATTATATGCGTATTCGCACAACATGGATTTTCACTAACCCTTTACTAAAGCTAGGTTATATTTCCTCTATCTTTCTACCATCTTTATCTCTACCTAATAGTATAAATATGCGAATAACCCAGACGGACACTAGGAGGCGTTGCAAAATAACAACAACTTTATGTCTGATTTAGTTGGCAAATTATTCCATTATGATTTTGCACGTTAACTCAGTCGTTAGTCTATCTGTATAGTGAGCTAAGGGTCCCAGCTTCAAATCTCTGGCATGGCTGAAAACTTAAGTATTGGTGAAATGTGAGTTTCTCCCTTTCACAGTGATGAATTAACGCCGGGGGCTGGATGTTGTGTATGCTCTATATTTAATTTGGTTTATAAGTCGTGTGTTGATATAATCAGCCGGTTTAGAAACTTCATATAACTGAGAAGAACAAATGATTATTTGATGAAAGGGGTCGTGTTTTACAGACAATACGTTCATACACCGAAATAATGACAAGCTATTGTACAGACAAGGTGACGTACTTTTTAATTTTATTTCTTCGTCTGAGGTATTAATTGGTCACTTACTGAACCGATGATTTTATCAGCACACGAGAATTTCTATGGGCGAGAGCAAAAGGATTACCAATTTTGCCGGAAAGGGTATTTTCACATACCCCCCAGGCTTCTTTTACATTCCACAAATCGACATAGGACCGACGGCTTATTTTCCCTCCGAAGAAAGTTGTGCTACAAATTTTTATCGCTCAAAAAAGTCCAATTCGACCCCGGCTGGGTTTGAACCGTGAATATCGGGTCCTGAGGCGAGAAGTTTACCCCAAGACCTCCAAGGTCACGTGACCCATCTTGATATAGGTCCTATATTATTATTTCCACCGTGTCTCGCTAACCATTCGGGCTGTACGATATAAATATATTGTTCTATTTTTAGCACACATCTTACTATCTGTTCAGGTTATACGCGAATATACTGATTATGGTAATGAGTTAGGGATAAGTATGATTGAATTTATATGAAGTGTACCCATATCTGCGTGGAAGAAGAGTGAAAACCATTTTGGGAAAAAACACCCTCAATACACCCGACCAAGATTCAAACCCCAATCTCCCTGTCATCTAACACGAGAGTGACGCCTTAGACCACGTCGCCACTGAAGCCGGTTATAAATAATTAAATCGTTTTATTTGGAAACACAAAGTGCCACCACAGGTTTTCTTACTCCTACGGTGGATATAAAAGTGTATCAGACACTTCCATAGCCCAGGATCGATACATATCGTCCTGAACCTATAGATTTGAATATTTGTGTTGGAAGGCAGCTTTCTCGGCAGCTTAGAAGCTTCTAGAAAGAACGTCACATTAGGAGTCTCCTCCAATCCAGACTTGACATTCATCCCCAATTGATACAGCACTCAGCCCCTGCCTCTCAATGAGTCAGGATTTCAGTCTATCGATACTTTACCAGCATCGGTCGACTATCTACGGCCCGCAGTCTGGATCTGACCCGTTAACTGATTTTATCTGGCCCGCAAAATAGTTAGCAAACAAACAATTATGTTTATAAAAATATACTAATGTAATAGCAAATAAGTTTGAATATTTTGCTTGATATTTTTTTCTCAACCAGCTGAATATATAATAAAAATGTGAATGTGCTGAATTCGTTATTTTGTAAAATTACGGGTGGAGGTATAGAATCACTCAAAGCAATATTCATTGTAACAAATAATAGGACCTATATAAATTTACCAATAATTTTATAAATTTTCTAATGCAATATGGTAAAATTATGTTACTTGAACTTTATTATCTACATTTAGCGGTAATTTTATAAAATCCCTAATGTATTTTGACGAGAGTATAAAAATATAAATCCAAAATAACCTAAGCTAACTTTTCAAAACTAAACTATCCGAACATAATCTTGATGTGTTTATTAAAGTTCTCCAGTGGCTGATGGTAATTTTATAAGCTCCCCCAGTGATTTTGTAAAACCTTCAACGAGTATGTGAAATAATAAATACATTTTATACATTCCCAACTGAACCAGTGGCTTTGTAGAATATCCGGTGACTTAACAAACTCATCAGATTCAGCATATTCACAGTAGCATATATATATAAGTAGGCATATATAGATATAGGTGTATATATAAGTATATATATAACTATATATAAGTATATATATAAAGGTATATATATTAACTCATACAGCCCGTGATATCCAACCCTGCTTTACATGTATCGAAAGAAGCGAACTAAAAACAATCAGTATCTATTTAAAGAGTAATTAATTTATATTATTTTATTTTTAGTAATTATATTTGAATATTTTGTTTACCTATCAAGTAACAATAAAAGTTTAAATTTTGAAAGCTTATACCAAATCACTAATAATTAAATGATAATATTATACACAATTGCCTAGATATGCGTCTGTATCATTTACGAACAAAACGGCAGAAACGTTCAATCCAGACTATCAGAGAATGGAATTATAAATATTATATTACCAAGACCAATAAACCAACTATAACCATACGAGGGTTTCTTTAAATACCTATCCGATAATATGGAAGTGAGAATTAATATTATATAAGGTAGCAAGTAAAAAAAATTAGTATTGAAAGGTAAAAAAGCTATATTAGTAAGTATTGATACTTATTCCGCTACCGTACTTCAACCAGGAAACAGCCACCCAGCTCTCACTTAAACCAGGAAACAACCACCCAGCTCTCACTTAAACCAGGAAACAACCACCCAGCTCTTACTTCAACCTGGTAACAACCACCCAGCTCTTACTTCAACCAGGAAACAACCACCCAGCTCTTAATTCAGCCAGGAAATAACTACCCAGCTCTCACTTCAAACAGGAAACAACCACCCAGCTCTCACTTCAACCGGAAAAAACCACCCAGCTCTCACTTCAACCAGGAAACAACTACCCAGCTCTTACTTCAACCAGGAAACAACCACTCAGCTCTAACTTCAACCAGGAAACAACAACCCAGCTCTTACTTCAACCAGGAAACAACCACCCAGCTCTTACTTCAACCAGAAAACAACCACCCAGCTCTTACTTCAACCAGGAAACAACCACCCAGCTCTTACCTCAACCTGGTAACAACCACCCAGCACTTACTTCAACCAGGAAACAACCACCCAGCTCTTACTTCAACCTGGTAACAACCACCCAGCTCTTACTTCAACCAGGAAACAACCACCCAGCTCTTAATTCAACCAGGAAATAAATACCCAGCTCTCACTTCAAACAGGAAACAACCACCCAGCTCTCACTTCAACCCGGAAACAACCACCCATCTCTCACTTCAACCAGGAAACAACTACCAGCTCTTACTTCAACCTGGTAACAACCACTCAGCTCTCACTTCAACCAGGAAAACCACCCAGCTCTTACTTCAACCAGGAAACAACCACCCAGCTCTTACTTCAACCAGAAAACAACCACCCAGCTCTTACTTCAACAGGAAACAACCATCCAGCTCTTACTTCAACCTGGTAACAACCACCCAGCTCTTACTTCAACCAGGAAACAACCATCCATCTCTCACTTCAATCAGGAAACAACCACCCAGCTTTCACTTCAACCAGGTAACAACCACCCAGCTCTTACTTCAACCAGGAAACAACCACCCAGCTCTTACTTCAACCAGGAAACCACCACCCAGCTCTCACTCCAACCAGAAAACAACCACCCAGATCCTACTTCAACCTGGTAACAACCACCCAGCTCTCACTTCAACCAGGAAACAACCACCCAGCTCTTACTTCAACCAGGAAACAACCACCCAGCTCTTACTTCAACCTGGTAACAACCACCCAGCTCTCACTTCAACCCGGAAACAACCACCCAGCTTTCACTTCAACCAGGAAACAACTACCCAGCTCTTACTTCAACCTGGTAACAACCACTCAGCTCTCACTTCAACCAGGAAACAACCACCCAGCTCTTACTTCAACCAGGAAACAACCACCCAGCTCTTACTTCAACCAGGAAACAACCACCCAGCTCTTACTTCAACCAGGAAACAACCACCCAGCTTTTACTTCAACCTGGTAACAACCACTCAGCTCTCACTTCAACCAGGAAACAACCACCCAGATCTTACTTCAACCAGGATATAACTACCCAGCTCTCACTTCAACCTGGTAACAACCACCCAGCTCTTACTTCAACTAGGAAACAAACACCCAGATATCACTTCAACCAGGAAACAACCACCCAGCTCTCACTTCAACCTGGTAGCAACCACCCAGCTCTTACTTCAACCTGGTAACAACCACCCAGCTCTCACTTTAACCAGGAAACAACCACCCTGCTCTTACTTCTACCAGGAAACAACCACCCAGCTCTTACTTCAACCAGGAAACAACCATCCAGCTCTTAATTCAACCAGGAAACAACCACCCAGCTCTTACTTCAACCAGGAAATAACTACCCAGCTCTCACTTCAACCAGGAAACAACCACCCAGCTCTCACTTCAACCAGGAAACAACCACCCAGCTCTCACTTCAACCAGGATACAACCACCCAGCTCTTACTTCAACCTGACAACAACCACTCAGCTCTCACTTCAACCAGGAAACAACCACCCAGCTCTCACTTCAACCAGGAAACAACCACCCAGCTTTTACTTCAACCTGGTAACAACCACCCAGCTCTCACTTCAACCAGGAAACAACCACCCAGCTCTCACTTCAACCAGGTAACAACCACCCAGCTCTTACTTTAACCAGGAAACAACCACCCAGCTCTTACTTCAACCAGGAAATAACTACCCAGCTCTCACTTCAAACAGGAAACAACCACCCAGCTCTCACTTCTACCCGGAAACAACCACTCAGCTCTCACTTCAACCAGGAAACAACCACCAAACTCTTACTTCAACCTAGTAAGAACCACCCAGCTCTTACTTCAACCAGGAAACAACCACCCAGCTCTCACTTCAACCAGGAAACAACCACCCAGCTCTTACTTCAACCTGGTAACAACCACCCGGCTCTCACTTCAACCACCAAACAACCACCCACCTCTTACTTTAACCTGGTAACAACCACTCAGCTCTCACTTCAACCTGGTAACAACAACTCAGCTCTCACTTCAACCAGGAAACAACCACCCAGCTCTCACTTCAACCAGAAAACAACCACCCAGATCTTACTTCAACCTGGTAACAACCACCTAGCTCTCACTTCAACCAGGAAACAACACCCAGCTCTTACTTCAACCAGGAAACAACCACCCAGCTCTTACTTCAACCGGTAACAACCACTCCAGCTCTACTTCAACCAGGTAACAACCATCCATATCTTACTTCAACCAGGAAACAACCACCCAGCTATCACTTCAACCAGGTAAACAACCACCCAACTCTTACTTCAACCAGGAAACAACCACCCAGCTCTTACTTCAACCAGGAAACAACCACCACATCTTACTTCAACCAGGAAACAGCCACCCAGCTCTCACTTCAACCAGGAAACAACCACCCAGCTCTTACTTCAACCAGGAAACAACCACCCGCATACTTCAAATGGAGATAGTATTAATGTTATATACCTGAAAGTGGTGTGAAAGGATGCTATAAAAGGTAATGGTTTTTGCAGTTTTTATATAAAAATTTGGGTTAAAATAAATCAAATATTGCTCCAGAAAACATGGAGGGTTTAATATTCCTCATTGGTATAAAACTAAAATAAATGTATTTACTAAAGCAGTATTTTATTTTTTGGCCAAAACTTATTAAGTTATTAAGTTTAAGTTTTGTAATATCGGTTAAGGATGTCCGGAATTTAATGATAAATTTTTCGCTTCATTTAAAAAGTCTCTCATCTAATGTTGCTATGCTCATGACATATATCCAAAAACTGTTGATATAATCAGGTGAAGAAAATTAAACTTTAGGGTTGTACTGAAGCAATATTTTATTTATTTTGCAAATAAATATTTTGCTATGAAAATGGCAAAAACGCTGCCCATAACTGGCGTTTCCCTATATTCCCACCTTAACCCATGCACGCTAAAATAAAAAATAACTAGAGTTAAGCCTGTATTTTTGAGTTCTTATAAAAATAAAATTTTGGACAAAATAAATATGATCTGCCATGGGCATCCTGAAATGTTGATATGAAATTTTTCCTTAATTGAAACGTTTTCTCTTCAAATTCTAGGAATCCATGAAAAATATTCATGAAAAGTTGATATTAGCATTTTTAGAAAGCTAAAATAAATGTATATACTAAAGCAGTATTTTATTTTTGGCCGAAAGAAAATTATTCTTATAAAAACTAGACAAATACTTGTCATAACTCGATCCCAGCTTTGCGTTCCCCAATCCAAGCATGAATACCGTGTCCACACATAGTCTCACGTGAGATATTCCATAAAGTTGGTTTGTTCCTTCATCCCATTTCTCTCAGTCACATCCTCTGCCAAACTATTCTGACTGTGATCTCGAACATATTGCCTCGTACACTGTTACGTTTGAAGTAACGCCTGGTACAGTTTTGAGTACTGAACTTGTAACCCTGGCTACCCCACGTCACCAACATAGCATCTTCTCTGCTGGGTCCACAACCGCCTGTTGCTTACAAGGTTGTATGTTTCACCCTTACGTAGGCTACCACACGAAACTTGACCAAACCAAGATGGGTTTGACGCTACAAAGTTAGATCGATGCCCTTTTTCTGGTTATATTTTTCAAAACTTTTAATAGTACAAACATTGAATAATCTTCCTTAGACAAGAGCCCTTACAGGGGGACACATGCTATAACACGTAATCTCTGTTAGATTGGATCGCTGAAGACTGAGACGATCCGACACCTTAGCTCAGTCGGTAGTGTGTCTCTCTCTACTGAGCTCAGGGTCCCGGTTTCGATTCCGTCATGGCTAAAAAATATTCATTGATGACATATGGATTTACCCTTTGAACATTGATGAATTAACTGCTGGGACTGAATGTTGTGCCTGCTCTAGTCTTAAGTTAGATTATAAAGCATATGAAACTAGAACAGGCCTAGCCAGCGGTAGTGGAAAATATGTCTTTAATAAAAAAAATTACCAGGCCACAGGCTGGAAACAGTAATAATGTAAAAGTAAGTAAGACTGGTAGAACGGAGTTCGGATCCGGTAGTGTTCACTAAGGGTGTTTTTTAATAAATGGCTAATCACTCTCCCGCCACACAAATACAGGTATATTTCCTCTCAAATTCTACATTAATGTTTATAATTACATTGGCGTGGTCAATATATGCGTATAAGCGAACGGACACTCAGACTAGGTAGAGAAAAATTCTCCACTTCCCCACGCTGTCTCATAATCCACCCACAATGATTAGTTTACAGTCAAATGTTTATAGATAGCTAAACAAATTACTAGATCTAAATTTACATATGTTTTACGTGAAGACATATATCTGAAGCTTTCCCATTTGATAGATATCATCAATATAGCCTATACATGGTGTTTTTGAACACTCAACAAACTTAAGCCACGTCATCTGTGTGTATAGAGGTAAAGGAAAATACTAGCAAAAAAATGTCCTAAAAATTCATCTTGGACTACTAAATGAAAGTTGAAAATATACGCAACAACGCAGCTGTAAGTACATTAATGTGCAGCAGTTGCATACCGTTAGGCGGACAGAAAATGTCGCCACGAGTAGCGTCGCTGAAAGGTGAGCCCACATCCAATACAACGACGGATACTGATGTGACTAAGGCTGATTCTAACTAGCGGTTAAAACGCGGCGGTTTTGCCGCTATCTTACTGCCCCCAAACTCTTGAATCTACACCTGACTTTCAAAACATGGTCTGTTAAACAGCTATCAAACGTTAAGATTCTACACTAGCGGTTTAAATGCCGCGGTTGTTGCTTCCACTTGTGAGAATGGTTTAAAAATTTAACATTGTACAGGCTGGCTGTATTGCGGTACTTATTTTGTTGTAGGAAATTTGCTACAAAAAAAAAACCTCAAAAGAGACGTTGGTGGACTCACCCCACATTATCGAACCGTCTCTCAACAGACAATTTCATATTCATGTTTATGAATCACAGAATGTACCCAGAGAATTTTTTTTGTACTATAGAATGTCATGTGGTTTCATTTGATGAACTAATTGGTTTAGTGAATTAAAATATTACAAAAACTGGATACTACCTTGAGGAATAGTATTTATTATTCCTGCTGAAAGATTGTGAGAGTGAGGCACAACTGCCTGTTAACGCCTGATGTACTTTGATTCGCGTCTCTACCGCTAGGCGGTTTCAACGCCTCCAGAGGTATCGTCAAAACGTGGTCTAGACGAAAACTTATTTTCTAACTTGATAACAAGAGCTTCATTCAAAGGTGCGGTTTGCTAGCGTTTTAATCGCTAGTGTAGAATAGGCCTAGGTCGGGAGGGAATTATTTGGAACGCTGCCGTTATGTGCCCACCTAATGATATGCAACCTGCTGTACACGTACGTACCAACAGCTGCGTATCCCAGGCGTTTTTACATCTAACTTCAACTGACATTTTAATTATACAAGATGACTTTTCCGAAAAAGATTAATAGGAGTTTTTACTTCTTCCACCCACAGATGCTGTAGCTCAAGTCTGAGTAGAGAGTTTAGATTTTGTTTTTATTTGAGGAATTTAACGAGCACTCTTTGAACCTACTGATTATATCAGCACACGGAAATGTCTATGAGCAATAGCGAAAGAATCTACCAATTTTTCCGGGAGAGGTATTTTATTCTGCCCTCCAAGATTCTTTTACATGCCACAATCGACATGGGACCGAAGGATTTACATCCTCTCCAAAGGAAGTTGTGCTATGCAATTTTTTTTCGCTCAAGAAAGATCCGTTGACCCCAGATGGATTTGAACCCACGAAAATTGAGTCTTGAGGCGAGCACTTTACCTCAAAATCATCGAGCTCGACGAGAGAGTATAAACACTCTGTACAAATAGTGAAACACTAATCCTATGGTAAAATGTGGTCAATGTTGACCGCAAAAAAAGTTTAAAAAAATACTCTTCTTATGAAAATTGGACTGTATATTGATTATTTCTATGTTTTGTTTGTCAGTACTAAAGAGATAAACCTCTCACTAGGAAACATAAAACGCTACTCACGCGAAACAGTGGAGTCATGGATTGGAGAAAAGGAAGGTGTGTTCACTATTTATACTGACAGTTTCATGTAATTAATACGTCTCACGTCACAGACCCCCCTTTTTTACGTATTAATTCCGGTACAAGTTGACTATTACCGCGTGAGTGGCCCACTCTAAACAAAACTAGTAAAGGAGTTATAACATTCCAAAATCCAGAGCTTGTATTAATCTTGGTAACTGGTCCCATGGTGTAGTAGTCAGTCACCTGGCTACGAGTCTAGGGGTTCCAAGTTCAATTCCCGGCTGGTACCTTGGGTGTTTTTCCCGAAAGGGGAATTAGCTCAAAGCTCACCAGGGTTTGGTTGATTATTAAGTTAGGTTGTAAGTATTTCCAATGGTTTACTTCACTCATCTTCACTATAATCTTCTTCTCATCGGTCATGGAAAGAGCCTCCATGGAAAGGATGTACCTAGTTCATTCGGGTGTCCCTTGGACAACGGTTAATTAGTATAGGTTAATCTTTCCACTACTGGGCTACGAATGACGTAGTCCAGACACGCGACATATATTAATCTTGGTCATAATACTTAGTGTGGAGGGGGACAGAAGGTAAACCCCCTTTTTTATATACTCAGTACCGTCCCACAGTTTTTCATTCATAAAAACCAAGCACGACGGTCAATATATATTCCTGCTGACCATTGTTTATCTTTCTCCTTCACCAACGTCCTTCTATGTGAGATTTTTTTTTTAGGTTTTTAAGCTGTACTTTCTAAACCGACTGATTATACCAGAACACGACTAATTTAATCCAAAACAGAAACAACATCCAGCATCCCCAGCAGTAAATTCATCGTGCTATGAAGGAGGAAACCCTCATTTCACCAATGATAATTTTTCCAATAATGCCAGGAATCGAACCCGATACCTATAGCTCTGTAGACACACACGCTACCTACTGAACTGAGGTGTCAGATTAGAGAGAGAAATGAAGTGAGCTATGACAGGGTTAACGCCATTTTGAGTTTAGTTTCATAGTATATCAAGAAGACCCCCTTTAGGTGGCCAATGCTCCCAAATTTTCTGGGCTACCTCCAGACTTCCCTTATTTCCAATACTTGGAGGGGGCCTCACCCCTCTTCTCCCTCTAAACCCTCTTATCAAGCCATCATCCCATTCACACCAGTAATTTACTCTATACTACATCACTGGGCTGACTATTAACAAAACCAGTAATGAATAATACAGTAAAAACGTGAGTATCTTAGTTGGTATAGCAGTGGCGTATTCAAAGGTCCATGACTAAAAACATCAAGAATTAATAGCCAGAGCTATTATTTATGCTTATTAGGGGAAATTACTCCATCTAGATATCATATTCATAAAATTGAAAAATGACACCTGGACACGGGAATTGAACCCGGGACCTATGGCTTAGTACGCCAAAGTTCTAACCACTGAGCTATCCAAGATTCGTCCCGTGCCCAGGGTCATTCTTCACTCATATTTTAAGGCAGAGTCTATGATGGACTTAGCGTTATCCGATGGCTCGTGATATTAATATAATCACATACTTGTAGCCGACGATTTCCGCTAAGTCCATCATAGACTCTGCCTTAAAATATGAGTGAATGACCCTGGGCACGGGACTAATCCTGGATAGCTCAGTGGTTATAGTATTGGCGTACTAAGCCAGAGGTCCCGGGTTCAATTCCCGTGTCCAGGTGTCATTTTTCAATTTTCAGAATAAAAACAAAAGGTCACATGTCATAAACCTATCAATATTGAGTGAACCATGTCTCACTGTTCATCCGGCTTATCCTAATATTTGCACCAGTGAATTAAAGTATGAGGAAGTTAGAATTAAGAGGAAATCTACCGGTATTAGCTTAGAGAGAGACTGGAAAACTATTAAGGGTAAACAACCATTCGTATAACCGACTGGGATTCTAATACCGATATTCCTATCACCAGCTAGCCAGACTATATAATTTTGACATTAATCCGCGTGACCACCTATGTAAATGTTTAGTATATTATCATTCTTCACTTGTTAGTCTTGCTAAATAATGAGGGCAAAAAACGGTGCCGCACAAGAGTTTTATATTGATTATAAAAACACTGTGTTTTTACCCCCCCCCCCCTTCCAGCCTTTAGTACCCGCTCGTACAACACCTTAGCTCAGCTGGTAGCGTGTCTGTCTACTGAGCTAAGAATCCCGCGTTCGATTTCTGGCGTGGCCAAAAAATGTATCATTGGTGAAATGTGGGTTTACCCTTTAATAGTGATTAATTAACGATATGAGGTTAGATGTTGTGTCTGTTCTAGTTTTAAGTTAGTTGAGGATCGCCATGGTTAAGGAAGCTTTTAACAACAAGAGGCTACTGCTGACCAGAAAGTTGAGGTTGGAACTGAGGAAGAAACTGATGAAATGCTACAATTAAAGCATCGCGTTATGTGGAGCAGAAACTTGGACTATTAGGAAGATAGGAAAGACATACCTAGATATCTTTGAAATGTGGTGCTGGAGAAGACTTGAGAAGATCAGGTGGACAGACAAGGTGACAAATGAGGAAGTCCTAGTAAGAGTGGGTGAGAAGATAGCTATGTTGGATGTGAATCTTCGGTACAAAGCAAACTGGATCGGACACATCCTTAGGAGGAACTGTCTTCTGCACGATGTCATAGAGTGAAAGGTTGAAGGAAAGAGGAGCTTAGGAAGAAGGAGGAGGATTCAAATATTAGGTGACTTGAATGAAGAAAGAAAATTCTGGGAGATGAAGTAGGACGCAGAGGTCAGGGTGCATTGACGGTCTAAGTTCACTGACGAAAGGGACCTGTCATAAGACAGAAAACCTAATAATAATAAATTACAAGTCATGTGCTGATGTAAACACTTGGTTCAGAAAGTGCACGTTAAATACCGCAAATAAACTTTTAAAAAATAGAGCCTGTTCGGGTATACGCATACATTACTCACGATATTGGAATAGGAATGAGAAATGTAGATATTTAGAGTATATTCACCTACATTAGCGTAGAGGGAGAATGGGAGACCATTTATGTAAGAGCACCTTCAATAAACGAAGCCGAGATTCAAACCCTGATCTCCTCATTACGGAAAATCCAATCAAACACGAGAATGACGCGCTAGACCATGTAACCATCGATGAGCGTAAAATCCCTGTGATTTTGTGAGGGTGTGGGGGGTAGGAGCTCATCCAACTCTGACCCCCAATATAAAAATTGTTGTACCGTCTTTAGAGTTGGTGGGTGAAAAATGTAATATTTGGACACAAAATGTTGAAAGCGGTACATATTAACAGTTTTAATTTGATAATACCCGCTTAGGTTGCCGCAAGGTCTAATGTGTCACTTGCGCAATAGACTAGACTTCCGACGACGTGGGAATTTGGGCTAGATCCCGGTTGGGTGTACTGAGCGTGATTTTCCAAAATGGTTTTCCCTCACCCTCCACGTAAATTTGGGTACACTTCCTCTCAATTCAACCTTCCTCATTCCTTAATACATAGAAGTAATTAGTACATATGCTTATATCCCGAACGGGTAGTAAGACGTAGTGCTAAAAAAAATGGAGAAGTTTTTGGGAGCGGGGGATCGACCTAAGTACCTGTCCTCCACGAACCGAGCTCCTCTGTGTATCACCTCGTGACTCGCGAGTCGTGCAGACTTTCCCTTCCTCATGAGCGACATCAACTGTTGGTTTGTTGTGTCCCAGGAGAAGAGTCTGTGTTAGTGCTTTCCTCTGTACCGGCTCTTTCTTCTCCCCTGGCTGCCTATAATAGAGACACTTTCTATTACAAATGGTACCAGGAACAGCCATTAGGCCCTGCGGCTTCACGACGTCAGGGACCAACTTTAATCCTATGAGGAACAACCCGCGCATTTTCAAACGTTCGTTGGCCGGCAGACGTGAGACGGCAAGACACTGTTGGCTTTTATAATGTGGGGCTTTGCATCATTTGCATATTATTTGAGCTTCAGTGCCAGCGATGTCTAGTGAGAGCACAAACAATTTTAGTTAATTAAGGACTTTGCCTACCTGTTACGTCATCACAACTCAAGAAAGGATCTTCCTTCTTAATGTGTTTTATAGGAGTCCGACACCTTATCTCAGTCAGTAGCGTGTCTGTCTACTGAGAAAAGGGTCCCGGGTTCGAATCCTGGCATGGTCGAATAAGTTATCATTGGTGAAATGTGTGTTTACCATTTCACAGTAATGAATTAACGGCCGGGGGACTGGCTGCTGTGTCTGTTTTAGATTTAAGTTTGTATATAAGTTGTGTGCTGATATAATCATTCGGTTCATAAAGTGCACGTTAAATACCTCAAATAAATTTAAAAAAGTTGTATATGTCTAGGTAAAGATCTAACATTAAAACAAAAACCATAACCTCCTAAATAATTCTAAAAAATAGTCCTAAATTGTTACACAAATTGTCTATTGAAGCTTTTTTGTAAATGAATATTAAAAAAATTACAACGTAGGCTATTTTGTTTAGTCATAGAAATGTAATCTTCCTGCTAAGATATAGATTATAAAAAATCCGTAGAATTATATCTAGAATAAGGAACAAGAAACTGGTTATTTTGAAGTGCAAGCAAATACTGTCCAGGTGCATATAGCATAGTGAGTGTTTATACTCGTAAACAGAAGAGGTAAAGTGTTATTAGCAGGTAAACAAGATGCCTTGCAGGCTAAAAGACGCATTTTCTTCCCTTTATTTCTATTTATCACATTGTCGCCAAAGTGTAAAAGCGCTTAGAGTGCTTAGGTGCACCAAGTTAAGATGCGCTCTAATTTTCAAAATAGCTTTGAAATCCCCAAGTAGGCAACGTCGTTATATAACCTTTTGAACAAACCATGGTTTTCAAAACACGCCATGGAAACTAAATTAACAGAGCTTGAGAGAAAAGTCTAAGAAAAGTAAGGTTTTAACAACTTTTTTTCAGCATCGCGTCTTACTACCTGTTCGGATTATAAGCCTATATACAAGGGTGGCCCTAAGTAGATCTTGCGTTCTAGTGGGATTGCTTTTTGGTGCCTCCCTATCTAACCAGTGAACAATAGTAAAATATGTAAATAGTCCACCAAACCTATCAACTCCAAGCCCAACGTAGCCTGGGCATAATAGGTAAATAATCTGAAGGAAAGTTTCACAAATGATAATCAAACTCCAATTGTTTCAATGTGATATTGTACGATAACGTTTAGGATTACAAATAAAACACCATTAGAATAGGTTTTATAGACAATATTCTCCCCTTTATTTTTTATTTTGACAAATAATTGTATATAATGAATGGTTAACGAGATAATTGGATAAAACCATTTTAGGTCGCTATTTTTCCAAGATGTTGTATGTAAAATAACTTTTTAAGGGTGGTTAAGTTAGGTAAGAAGTAATAAGTTTGGGGATTATTTTTTATATCATGCCCAGGTTACGTTAGGCCTTGTTGGTGCTCTGAATTTGGCAGCCAGCCCTGCCTATGAAATAATTACACAAATGGATTAAGGATGATTAAGGTTGAATTTATAAGAAGTGTACCTGAATTTGCGTGGATAGAGATATGAAAACTATTTTGTAAAAAATTACCCTAAGTACACCTGTCCAGGATTCGAACCCCGATCTCCCCGTCATCGGTCGCTGGTCGCGTGGTCTAACAGGTCAAGTTCCTAGTAGACTGGATAGCCGATGACGACCTTCCAGGGCTGTATACATAATCGAGACTTGGAGATCAACCAGTTTCTCAGTTAATGAAATAACAAGCAATTAAGACAAAATGAGAGATTAGTTTGACTTGAGACTAGACTATAAAAAAACTACAGCCTCTAACTGCGGTTATACTTTTATATATATATATATTTATTTATTTTTATACATTCATTTATTTGGGGTATATAACGTGTACTTTCTGAACTGACTGATTATATCAACACACGAGAATTTCTATGGGTGAGAGTGAAAGGGCATACCAATTCTGCCAGGAAAGATATTTTCACATGCCTTCCAGGTTTCCTTTACATTCCACACAGTGGGCATTAAGACTAACGGCCTTACTTCCCCTTTGAAGGAAGTTGTGCTACGGATTGTTATCGATCGGTAAAAATTTGTTGACCTCTGCTGGGTTTGAACCCATGAACATCGGGTCCTGAGGCTAGCACCTTAACTCAAGACCACACAGGGCAATTACTACTAATTTAGATTTTCAAAATTTAACTACACTATTATATCAGGAAACAGAAAGGTAAAATTCTAGAGAAAATGTACTCGTCACAGGCACTTTGACCCTTCATTCACAGGTACTTTAAAACTTATAAAAGAACTCCTCTAAAATTAATATTGATAGTAACTTTCTATAATATTATTATTGATATTATTAAAACCATCATCATGTTTATTAATAAAAACTCAATATAACTTCAATAAACATATTTGAGTTTTTTATAATAATGAAAATATTAATAAAGGTTCTCGAAATGATTTATTTTAGAAAAAAAGTCTTTAATCACATAAATCACATAAATGTTTCAACCTCAACTTTTTCAAAATAATAATTTATTGCTTGCTTGAACACCTTTAAGGAAAAACGGAGACCAACACCTCTCTTTAATATATATCATCCACTTTCAAACAGAAATAATTACTATATACATACAATGTTTGTGTGGTTCAAATTATCGAGACCAGGGGTGCACAGAATTTTGGGAAAAAATCTACTTGCCATGATTGTCACATTACTATTGGAACGCTACTGGTTATGATGTTACGCAAAACAAAAGGTGGAAATTTGAGTACATTATTATGAAAGATGTTTCCGAGGTAGGTAAAACAATTTTTTTATAAAAACACAATTCAGCCAATGTTTAGAAAAATTTGTACTTAATCATTTTCGTAAATGAAAGTTCCATACATTTTATCTACTCAGCTTCTCCCAATTTAGCTTAATCCAACCTACATATTATCTCACATTTTACTAAGAATTATAGTATATTATAATTATTTTGAATTATTTATCAGGTGCGGTGCTATAAATTTAAAAAATAATAGGTAATTTAAAATTTTACATCTATAATTACAAAAAAAGCTGTGGGAGAATTTAACTATTACTACACGAAGATAATCTTAAAGCATGTAAATAAGTAAACATGTGAAGCAAAGTCAAAACTAAAGTTGAATAAAAGGTTTTTTACTTCACATAACATTGCTTTTTATGCTCACACTAACCAATAAGTGTATCTAGGTAAAGAGAAAGGTTTAGAGGGGAAAAATCAAATCACACTATATTCTTTTATGCTGACCCATATGAATAATTTATCTCTTCTTACGTTGTATCATGTCATTACAATTTGGTGTTACAATAGTGTTTAATAGCTGTTGTAAAAATTGATTATTTTTGTTGAAATATGTTGAATGAAATGTGATAGCTCAAATATGTTTATAAAATACCGAACTCTTTTTACTCTTCCTTCGGGATGTTCAGATAATGTGAAAGTTATTGTGGGTGTCAAAGTCAAATTAGAGGATATTTGACTTTCAATTTCAATTTCATCACTTCGAGCCATCAAACACCCCTAGCATTAAACAATAGTTTTATAAACCTAAACACGATTCAAATTTAGTAATCTCCAACTTGTTGTTAGCTAACAGGGTTAACTAGTCCTGTGGCAATAAACAGGAATACCTGTGATGGGGGGATCGGGGTTCAAATCTCGGTCGGCAGTATTGAAGTTGGTATTTCCTAAATGGTTTTTTTACTCTTAAGGTAAGCGCCCACTGGATCAGTACCGCACGGACCGCAAGGACGGGACGGAAATTACAACTAATTCGTAGCATTATTTGTTACCAAGATGCGCCCACTACGTCGGTACCACCGGCAACGGACTCTCCGCCGTTCCGCCATTCGACAGAAAATCCGGGCAAGGGAAATTAAAATCAAATGCGCTCCGGAATTTTTGGCGTCATCTTCAACCAGATCAGGAAATAATGTGTGGTATTCGCCAAACATAGGTATTTTCCTGTTGATGTTGTGATTCCCAGAATCGTCGTTTCCTAAATTTTCTTCTCTCCTCTTCAATTAAAAGTAAACTAATATCTACAAATTCTTCGTCGCTTTCCATATTTAAATAATACGGTGAAATATCACTCACAAAAGCACAATTATAAAAATTGAAGCAAATCCAACAATAACAGAAATGCAAACGGTACTTCCTTGATCACGCAAACGAGAAGCTCACATTCTGGCTCGAGAGCAGCTGAGCAAACTGAGTCTCCGACCGTGCTGTCAGTGTAGATAGTGGGCGCAACCCCCCCTCCCCCCCAAAAAAAAATACGTACCGTACCAACCCAGTGGGTGCTTACCCTTACTTCACACAAATGTGAGTACACCTCCTATAAAAGAAACCTCACTCCTATTTAACACATTAACACATTAAGGTAGATAGCTTTATGTAGCATATATACTGAATGGTTAGGGATAAACACTGACCGAAAATAATCATAAAAAATATAAATTTCCAATTATACGTGTCATGAGAAATAGTAAAAATACCTATTCCTACTAATTATAATGTTTGTTGTGTCAACTAATGTCCTATTTACTATCCAAGCGATAAAAGTGAACAGTACCTACATTCAATTTAATAGAGCTTGGAGCTTAAAAGTAGGTTTCTTAGAAAGGGGAAGTTTTAATCTTATTTCGGTTTTGTTTACGTCTCCACGAAGGCGCATAAAGTTTACCCTGTCCTCACTTTCTCACGTTACGACATCCCTTCTACCCCCTAACACCCTCATACTCACACCAAACAAACACGGAAGAAAAATGGGGAGAAGAGAGGAGTAACAAATGAATTTACGTCTCGATTCACGACACGTCTGCTAAGTTACTTGTCTGCTATTCCTTCTTTTGTTATCCGTTACAACTGAGTTCTTACTAACAAGAGAATTTACGGTTGAAGATCAAAATAAATAGTAGGACAGTAGAAAGGACAGTAGCAGACAGTAATCAACGTTACTAGAGCTACAGTAGGAACACAGTAGGAAGTACAATATTAAACAGTAACTAGAGCTATATTAGGAACACAGTAGGAAGTACAATATCAAACAGTAACTAGAGCTATATTAGGAAGACAGTTGGAAGTACAAGATCAAACAGTAAGTAGAGCTATACTAGGAACACAGTGGTAACGCCAAAACTGATACATGTTGTTTCATTACAATCTTTGAAGCTCAAACTCATTTATTAACTTATAAAAATGTCTAATCTATTGTGTACTTACTTATTCTGAGATTGTATTTGAGTTTTGATGAAAACGTAGATATCAGCTTAATGTTATCTTCAATGTGATATAAGCGTATTCTTGATTATCAAAATTGTATTACACAATATTAACACGTGTATAATAATTATAAGCTATAAATACTTATTTAATTATTTCAAATCATTTCATTCACGAGCTATAAGGGGTCAAACTCGATATTTTATTATTTTCACGTACCATTGTTAAGGTTAAGTAATGAATCTATGTGGATGAAATTTAGTACAACTAGACATTCAAATGAGCTGTACAGAATGACTTATTTATAATATTAATATTTCACTAAAACATTTATATTATTAATAAATGTTAATAAAACCCACATCGATGGCCGCATGGTTTCAGGTGCTACTCTTGCAGAAGAATAGACTGACGATGATGGGGTGATAGACGTTCGAGTCACGGTCGGATGAACTGAAATTGCGTGTTCCCAAATTGTTCTCCACTTTTTCTCCGCTTAAATGCGGGTGATATTTCCTATGAATTAAACCTTCCTCGTACATGTTATATAACTATCTTTATTAGTTTATTTACGTATGACCCGAATGGAAAGTGATATGCCGTGACAAAAATAAAACACACATAAATATATGAATGTGAGTTCGTTTACTGAGGTAACATTGGATAACTTTAAAAATAACTTCATGGTGAGATACCACAAGTGGGCTATACCTACCGACCAAGCGGCCGCCAACGTTAGCAATGATAGTGCCAACATGTGTGGGTAGAGGGTGTCATGTGGTCAGCAAAATGATATCTCTTACCGGTAATCCAATGTTTATATACTGAAGCCGCTACTTTTTTTTTTATTCAAGTGGTTCCTAATTTGTCCTCGTGAGGCTGATTTTTGACCCCGTTCCAGACCCACTGTTTCCCATATAAATATTGAAACCACCGGGGATCAAACCCGGAACATATGGATCTGTAGCCCTAAAACCCTAACCACTAGACCACAGATTCGGTCTATCGAATAATGTCACAAATAATATTAACAATATTTTGTAAAAAAAAAAGTTTATTATGTAACTTTTAGCTATATGTTGGTTCAAACATGGAAACAGTTCTACACATTTCTCAGAAAGAGAGAGAGTGATATATAAATATGGATAGGGAAAGCGAGATGAGCATATACATCGGTAAACGGACCGTAGTTAATTATAAAGCATGAAAAGAGAAAAGCATATCCAATGCATGCTATATTTTGTTAGGAAAGGTGTTGTTGAACGTGTGTGTTTGCTAACTGAACAGTGAAATATCCTTTCTCTATAGAAACGTGCAAATATATGCTCGGTAATGATTTAAACAGAACTTTTTTTTGTACAATATTTAATTCTAGAGAAGACTCACAAATGTGACCTGCGTACTTTCCATTTCCCTCTCTTTTCTCTATACGGATCTGTGTTCTGAAACTTTTTAGGTTCTTGTTGTCCCAATAAATCTGTCTATTTCCCATTTCCAATCCTTCCCCACTCCTCATTCCCCTTAACATTGCCGGATTCCTTTATTTTACTTCCCCCCCTCTTCCCTTATTTTACTCTTCCTCCCATTCAACAGACAACTCACAGAAACACCTGAAGAGGATGTTTCACTTCTCTTTGCACACACAAGACTACAATTTAGACATGTCGTTTTATGTTTGCTGTTTTAGTATATTCGCATTTATTTTTAAGACTTAAGATTTGATCAAGACACGATTTACTTAAACTATAATCATAAAATCTAACTCTAAACTCCTAAGCCTAGTCGCCAAAGTAATCATTTCTGTACATTGCAAGAAACCTCCACAGAAGCTACACATTACTTTTATACGTCACTCGTGATCGAACCAGGACCCACTGGACTGATGACCAACCTTCTTAACTACTGCACTGCACACATTTCTGACATATCCTAGGTGTTTTCTTTTCCCTTTTACTCCCATACCTCTCGCGCACACACAAACGAGTCAGTAGCTGAATTAGGCCTGCTATGCTCTTAACCAAGTCCCACCGCCCCTTCAACTCACTCACCCCTTTATATCCTTGCTATGAGCAAAGCTTTTCAGACAAGTAACTAGTCTACGGTATTATTATTATTATTATTATTATTATTATTATTAGCACCGCGTCTTACTACCCGTTCGGGTTATACGCACTTACGCTAATGTATAATGGTAGGGTGATTGTGACATGAAATGGAGGACCTACAGTTTAACGTGGAATCCGAACCACGGTGGAGGCCTGGCATTCCTCACATTCACAAGTAGTGATTAATACACGTCTTGTCAGAGGTGAAGGAAGGGTTCGGCATTCAGATAAATCTGTGCCGGGACCGAGGATTGAACCCTGGACCCCCAGCACAGAAGTCTGACACCTTACCCCTAGACCGCCAGGTCACCCTCTACGGTATTAATTGACCATTGACCACTAGACCAGTTGAAAACATTCAAAATTAAATAAATTAAATTAAATTAAATCATTAAATCATTAAATAAAAAAACATTGTATTGTATGTTTGTAATTTGCAGTCTGAGTAGACTCGTTTGTGGGGGCTGGTTTGCAAGAAAGAAATGGAGCTGATAGCTGAACCTAGCTTTCTGAAAGCCAGTTTATTTTCACTAGAAGGCAATTTTTTTCTGCTCTTAAGTAAAACTATCTTTAAAATGAACTGTTTTTAAAATGCCTGCTTGATAGTGATGTTGTCACTGGGGATTGCATGTAGTGATCCCCTTGTTGAAGGACTCAAGCTCGCCCAATTATCGTGGCCATTTTAATCTGGAGTCCGTGGGTCTGTTGTATACCTTATCAGCGTCCCAGTCTTACTTTGAATATTCATTGGGAGTTTGTTTGCAGACACAATCTGACTCATCAGCTATTCTAACCAACTGAAGAGTCCTCACCCTATGGATAGAGCATGGCATATGTAAACCCCAGCTATGGTAGGAAGATAGGAAGGTGACAGCTAGCCTAAGTTGCCCTATCTACTCTCATGCGTTCATCCACCAAACCATGTGATCTGTAAGACCATATTATTATGAGTTTCACTGTTGGCAGTAATAATTTTAATAAAAAGAATTGGTTTTTAATTATGTTTTTCTTTTGGCCGTTTTTACATATTGGAACATGAGCATGTAAATAACCGTTTGTATATTTCTATTTTATGGAACCCGCCTCGGTGGCGTAGTTGGCTAACGCGCTAGTCGTGTTGAGCCCGACCGCCGAGGACGGGGAGATCGAGGTTCGAATCTCGGTCGGGTGAACTGGGGGTGGTTTTTCCTAAATGGTTTTCCACTCCCGCTCCACGCAAATGCGGGTTCACTTCCTCTAAATTCAACCCTCCCAATTCCTAATCCATTTAGAGTAATTAGTACTTAAGCGTATAACCCGAACGGGTAGTAAGACGCGGTGCTAAATAAAATATTTTATGGAAGCGGTTTTTGTGGTTCATTTAAAAATGAATTCCAAACGAGAAATTCTAAAAGGCTGCTTTCCCTTCGAAAATTAAAATAGTGAATCAGACGAAATGAAGGTGGTTGATGACGTCATATGAACTATCTTCGGTTTTGTTCATGAACACTTTCTCTAAGATATAAACCACATTTATTTGGTGGCCAGTTATGACAAGATGAAAGTGTGAATATAATAAAATGTTACTCATTATTTCATAAACTATAACAGCTCTTATTATAAAAACCACGAAACCTAAAGCATAGTAACTTTATTAATATTTGTTGTTATATAAATAACTTAGGGGAAAGTAATCCTTAGGAAAGAATTATTAGAAAAATTTAGATGACACTTTTGATTGATAATATATCATTACTAATAAAATAATAAATATTTCCAAATAGGTTAAAATTAGTGATTTTCAAACAATGTTTGCAATACAAATCTTCTGCTAGCTTTCAGTTACTACTTCTCTTACGGCGAATGAACTTTACAAGGCGTAGAAAGCGAGTTTTGATAAGGGGGTCTGCTAGACAATATTACTATACCTTTATCCAAAATTTTATAAACGTATATACTACCGCCCCTAGGTAGAGTCCATGAAATTCTAAGAGGGGCTCAAAACCCCCGCAAACCCCCCTCCCCACCCCTATCTTTCTACGCCATTACATGTTTAGGTAATACAGCATGAACCAAGATGTCTCATCTTTGAGCGGTAAAATGTTATCTTATTTATAAAACAGTTCACCATATTTAAAAATGATACAACAAAATATAAATATAATTATTTAAAAATAAATTAACTGATCTCATTCAATTTGGTTGTTGTCAAATGGATAACCCAGATAACCGAACATCAATATGAATTTTGAATTTAGCGTAATCATGTATTTAGTCTCCCGGTTAATCGGTTATTAGATGGGCTCTAATGGCACGTTGTATCCGCATCGGTGGTCGCATGCTTTAACGCGTCACTCTCGTGTTAGACTGAACTAACGCAATGGAAATTCGAATCCCAGTTGGATGCCCTGATGTTTTTTTTCCTAAATGGTTTCCCACTCTGCCTCCATGCAAATGTTGGTTTTTTCCAGTAAAATTATACCTACCTAAATCCCTACTTCATTGACTGCCTATATAGCAAAGATAGTGCCAGTAAGATGTTGCTTTTAGGTTAAATATTGATAAAATCTTTTAGCAGTAAGTAGGCTACACGATTTTGGTGTTTACTGAAATGTACAAAAAATAACTTTTATGACTCTAAACACATAAACAATTGTAAACCTAGCTTAAAAGTTGAAATTTTCCACTCTGAAAATTCCAAAAATCCACATATTGTCACTAAGAGCAAAATGCCCGAGAAAGGTAACTGGTATAGTACTGTAAATGTATATTTGTGAATCAAATCATATAATTTAATAAAAGGGTCACAACAAAATTGTATTGCCTTTTGTATTATCCTCCTTCCCTGTTTGTTCTCCTACCACCGGACAGCTGCACCCCAGGATCGTTATAAATGTACTTTGTTTTTGGCGTTTAGGAAGTTCTTCTCGAATATTCAAGCACACTAGTTTGAACTGTTACTAATACTTATCGTGAGGATGTTTAAAAAAGAACTCGTATTTTCAGAGGCTAGCTAGTATCATATCTTGCCCCCCTTGTTCCATGCAGTTCCACCCTCCAAAGTAATCTGCGCCCAGCCAGTTGTTTCTATTTTAAAACGTGTAGGCAGGTCTTGGCCGGCTCTCCCTGAAATTGAATTTGGAGTTTGTAGAATGGCTAATTTACACGGTTTTAATGAAACCGTTTGTTATCGGTCTTGTCGTGTGTGTGTGTGTGTGTGTGTGTGTGTGTGTGTGTGTGTGTGTGTGTGTGTGTGTGTGTGTGTGTGTGTGTGTGTGTGTGTGTGTGTGTGTGTGTGTGTGTGTGTGTGTGAGTCCGTTGCACCAAACATTCAGCACCTCCGTCGAGATGCTGTAGTCTTTGAGCGTCACTGAGAAGAAATTGAGAAACATCGTCCTTTTAGAGCATAGCAAAGAAACGTTTGGACTTAACTTCTTTGCGTTCTTATAAATTAAAATGATAAAGGTTTTCTTTGATAATAAATTATTTATTTATTGCTCACTAAGTAAGTATTCCAAAACTAGAAGGGGTTGAATTTACACCCAGAAAGAGGATTTATTTATTTTGTTTCAAATGGTGAGGTAGAAGGGGTCAACCCAGCCTTGTGAGGACAATGAGGAGTTACTTGAATAAGAAAAGTAGCAGCTACGGTCTAGAAAACTGAGAATAATGGTTGGGGGTGTTCATTGTTCTGACTACATGATACTATTTATCTACAAATGTTTATAGAGAGCTTATTAAATTAATCACACAACAGAATCAAGAGTCACACACACTAGACTCCCAATTATCTGAGACTTAATCATCCAAGGTTTCATATTATCTGAGGTTCCGTACTATCCTAGGTTCCGTATTATCATAGGTTACGGACTATTCAAGGTTCCATATTATTCGAGTTTCCGCGTTATTCAAGATCCGGTATTATCCTAGGTTCCATATAATCTTAGATTACGTATTATCTTAGTTTTCATACTATCCAATGTTCCATAATATCCAAGGCTTATTATTATTCAAGGATAGATAATATCCGAAGTTTAGTATTAACTTAAGTGGTAGCACAACATATGTTTTTTGAGATGTATCTAGAAAATGATCCGCATTAAACTGGTTCAGCCTCTAGTACGAGTAATGGAGTGAATCATTGGATGACTAATCGTTTCTACTTACGTGACCTAGTAGAGTCATTTGCCTGCCAATCAGCATTTAGACTGCAGCTTATTTATTTATCGTGATTTTTATTTTTTTAAATTGTTATATTTAAGTGCGTTCAAATTTAGTGTGGTGTATTTTTTAAATTTATAAACCTGAGTATAAATAAAATAAATAAGGTTTTTACTATAGAGTGTTCCGTATTATCCGAGTTTTTGGCTATTCGATGCTGCCTTGGTCCATTTAAACTCGAATACTTGGGACTCAACTGTACTTCTTTGAGTTTCAATGTATTTTCATAACAAAGGTAACTTCCTTTCTTCTCAAGACCTTTTGTAAACATCACTTGTTTACTTACCTCGTTAATAAATACCCCTTTATCTTACCACACATTCTAGACAAATACACACACTGCGTGTTCTGCAGTTCTCCAGCAACGCCGTACACATTCAACACGATACAACTCAAGCCACACCTACCCCCCTCTAACTCAGCTCCCAAGAATGGCAGGAACGTAAAAATGTAACACCTTTCAAGACCAAATATTTTAGATATATTTCCAAAGTGAAGTTTCTAGTTTGAATGGTTAGTGAGAAACCGGACTTAAAATTAACCTTATTTCTGGACTCACTCACTGATCATTAAAACCTATAGGGTACTTCCGGCAAACATAATAGCCTTGAAAATTGGCATAAAGGATTTAAACCAAGGGTAAAATACAAAATTTCAACTTTTCAATTTGGTTCCCAAAATATGGGGTAAAGGTGTAGGGGATTTCCGTGCTTATGTTATTATCTTCTTTTTTTATCACTGTCGCACTAGCCACTCAGGTTACACGAATACAAACGAATTACGCAAATGTGATAGGGATGAGGAATGTTGAGTTTTAAGGAAGTGTACCCGCATTCGCGTGAAGGGAGAGGGGGAAACCATTTAGAAATAAAATTTGGTACACCCGACCGGGACTCGAAGCCTGATATCATCGTTATTCCAGTATGTTGCTTTATTTATTTGCGGTAGATATTATCTATTCTGAATGTAACTAATTAATTGCTTTTTTAATATTTGTAGACAAGAATGTACAGTTTTATAAAATGTGTAGTTTCAAGCTTCAAAAGTAAAACTATATATACAAAGTGTACCAACCTATTTTCATTCATATTTGAATGGTTTGTGAATTCAGTTTGGCAACACTGCTAGAGGCATTCTGTATGAGAAGAGCTTGCTTCCAAGAAATAAGTAATAGATTGCACAGAGAGTAGATGTGTAAACAAATACTCGACCCTTCATCAGTTTAAGATTTAGCATGTTTGAAGGAAAGGCATTTAGCTCCTCCATTAAGGTGGCGGATTGGAAGAGCACGTAATTTAAGGTCAATATTCTTCACAATTCTTTTTTTGATAGCATAAATAAAATATTACTCCGATGGATGCAGTTAGTTTATTATGTTAATGAATGTAAAAAAAATCAAGTTTTTGAATAGTTTTCATATACATTCTGGCATTTGATGATACATTTTTTTTTATTAAAAGAAAAATGTTAGTCAAATTCTAAGAAAATATTTAAGAACTGTTGATATTATTATGTGTAGGGAATCAAACTTTGTGCATACTCCACAGCAATATTTTATTTATTCTGTCCAAAGATATATTTTTTCTATTTAAAAAAACTAGAGAATTTATTTCCCTATTCGCAGCTTTACCAATCCCACCTTAACACACAGGTCTATGCATAACTGACTGAACATAAACCCTACAATAGATAGGGAAGGTTCTTCCTGCTACGGTTATCTTACTCTACCCTGTCCACCATTGTTTAATCCGTCCAACCAACCATCAGACGTGACGTCAGCATGAGAGACACAGGAGATCCCTGTGCAGGATGACAGGAGTAGCGGACCATAAGATGTTCTGTTGGAGCTGAGTGATGATGTAATCTGTCCGTTTGTCAAGAGGTCCCCTGATTCCACCCTGTCTAGATAATACCGCTCTTCTAGGACAAGCTAACGAGGGAAACTAGAGACCACACAACAGATATAACAAGAACATTATTTTAAAAAATAACTATGGTCTCATACATTTAAAAAAAAAAACTTTTTTTCAACGCGTCTTACCTCCTCCCCCTGCAACACCGGCTAGGCTACATGCTAGGGGTGTGCGAAGCTTTGAATTGTCAAGGTCAAAGGTCACATTTTGTTCTTAGACTTCGACACCCATACTAGCCTTTGCATCTTAGAAACATTTTGAAGGAAGAACACTTTTCTGTAATATCAACAAATTTTAAATATCTCAATAAATATAACATATTTCAACATGTAAACATTTTTAGAACAGCTACCAGACAGTATTTTAACACCAGCTTATAATTAAATAACATATATTACGTTAACAAGGATAAAACAGATCGTTAAGTAAAATAAAATGGATTATATCATACTGAATATCGCCAAAATTACTTAGTTTAAAAGAAAAATACCTTCTAAGCTGTAATAATATTTGTATGAAGCTTCCTTCTTTCTTTCTTCCTTGCATACACGTATACAATATTAGTCAGTGATATTCAATCTCGTTGGAACTATCTATGATAAATTTACAATTGCGTTTTTGATGAAGAAGTTTCTCATAGTTTCTTTGATCATTGATTTGTTATTCAAAATGGCAAATACTGTGAATGTACAGTACAAGGTGAAAAATGAGCACCAAATTTAATTTTAAAAACTTATATTTGACCTAAGCTTTGTTTCACATGTTTCAAGATTCACTTCGACCTCACTTTACATTTAAAATGTGACCTCTTCCACCTCTTTATATCCGCATATTAACACTAATAGAGCAGGGATGAGGAAGATAGAACTTAGATGAAAGGTATCCTCATGTGCCTTTAGATGAAGGAAAAAGCCATATACAGTACACCCTCTCAGGGTTTGAACTCTGGAAAGCCAGAAAATACGGAACTATAACCTTTTATCTGAGTGACCATCGATGTTAATGTTAACTTTTTATTATTTTTTTAGTACAACGTCTTACTACCCATTTGGGTTACACAATGACTTTTTAATGTATTTTTCTATGCTATATACTTTATATATGACGAAAAAAAGTTTTAGGTTGTTCGAAAGCAAGGTGTTTAGGAATATATTTGGTCTAAAAAAAGATCAGGCTACTGGAGAGTGGAGGAGGTTACATAATAATGAGTTATCTCACAAGACAGTTGGCATAATCAAGTTTAGTAGATTACGGTGGGCAGGGCATGCAGCGCGAATGGGAGAATTTAGAACAGTGTTTTGAGTATTGGCTGGCAAACCCAATGGGAAGAGACCATTGGGAAGACATAGACAGAGATGGTAGGACAACTTTGGAATGGACCTGAAAGAGATAGGGTTTAATGATGTGGACAGGATAGAATTCATATTACTAGCTCAAGATAGAAATAGGTGCGTACTTTTGTAAGTGCGGTAATGAAATTTCGAGTTCCCAACACTATAGAGTAAATAATTAAGTAAGTGTTATATATTTCAGTAGGTAAAATCTAAATACATTTTACCTCTTTCTTGACCTCTTACACAATTCTTCTTCTTGGAATGAAGATGGCAGAACCAAAATTTCTTAACTTTTAGTTCACAGTGTAATTATCACGCAGAATGGACAAATGCAAAGATGACACTTGACGAGTCTAATTTGTCCCATTTGACAACTATGGACGTAATATCAACTGGTATAGTCTGTTCACGATTATTTGAGCCTATTTTGACAGTAGTAAAATAAATAAATATAGACAAAGATTCATCCTACTAACGGATATGAGTTGGAAAACTTGCTTGGCAATGAAACCGGTCAGGGGTTTGAATCCTGGTCGAGTGCACTGAGGGTGTTTTTTTCCTAAATGGTTTCCTAATGTCCTTAAAAAACAAATATGGCAAATCTCCTAATAATTCTACCTTCTTCATCCTTGCCGGATTAGTTTAATTCAATAGCTATACTTTACTGTATAGCAAAATAAAAGTTTATAGAAAATATAATTTGATAAAAATTGATGAATAAAATAGATTATTATGATAGTTTCAATATTATTAAAGCTTAGTTCAATACTATATAGCGTGTAGTACATTATTTTTTTAATCAATAAGTTATCAATGGTGGAACATGTTCGCAAACGACAAGTGTTGGTCATCAAGGGACTCCTTCCAAGATTGAATAAAGTAAAACTCTTCCCACAAGCAATAACAGACCTCCATTCAGGGTTGACTGAAACATTTCCTCGAGTCTCATCTTTCACAATGCACGCTTGATTCAATTGAACGAGAGTCATCTCCCAGTTGGGGAACAGATAACCTCTTCAGTTCCGTGCTGTGATCAATGTTCGAGGCTCTACGCACAGGATTGGGAGCAGTTCTGACGGAATTGACGACGGAAGTGGGGACCATGAACGAGATATTGTTCCTTCAACGCAGAAATGTATCAAAAAATGTTTTTTAGAATATAATAAAACTAGTTGTTAGACCTGTCTACGACCAACCTAACAAAAACCATCCTTCAATTATTATTTTAGCACCGCATCTTACTTGTCGTTCGGTTTATACACCTATATACTAATTACGTTAATGGTTTTAGGGATCGGTACGGTTATATTTATAGGAAGTGTACCTATATTTGCGTGAAGAGAGAGTGGAAAACCATTTTGTAAAAACCTCCCTCAGTACACCCGACCAAGATTCGAACCTCGATATCCCCGTCTTCAGCAGTCTAGTCTATTGTGAGAGTAGTGCGTTGGACCACGCAGCCACCGAAGCGGGTTATAGAATTCAGTTGATAAGCATATAGAAGTTTGGGCTTTTTATTTTTTGCAAAAAAATTCTGTCAATTATTACGTAATAGTGGATAAAGTGAGAGTTAACTTTATATTTATTAAATAAAAAAATTGAAAATTGAAAATCCTGCTTTGTAAGGCTCTGTCACATGATCTATACTATAAATGTGTATGGTTTCAGCTTTCTAGATCATCTAGGGGCTTCTAGAGGATGTGGAAAAACACACACATTAGGAAGTTATTATTATGTATAGCTGTGTATATTTCTGTACAACACGTCTTACTACCCATCCAAGGTGAAAGCATGTTTACACTAATGAGGTAGCAATGAAGAAGTTAGAATTTAAATTTTATGCACACGCACTATTTTGAAGGAGGAAATCATTTAGGACAAATCACCCCTCATTATACCAAGCCAGGACTCTAACTCCAAACTCCCCGTCAACTCTAAACAATACCAGGTGATTGTATTTATATTCATTTTATCTTTAGTAAGGAGAAATTGATTGAGAATATTTTGCAAGGAACGAGCTATATGAGAATATTTCCCAAGTTGAAAGTAGTTTAATGGATAAATGGGAGTTAAGATATTAGAAATGTAAAGGAATTAATATTTCAGTAATCAACGTATCTTCAAAACTACTCCTTAAGATATGTGAAGTTACATTTATAAGTCAAAAATTAAAAGGTAGATAAATTGAAAAGTTAAGTTTTAAAGAATATTTAGGATCAGTCATATTTAATAATTAAGAAAAAGACAAATACAGTAATCCTATGAAAAACAAAAATTAACCTTATGAAAAAAGTATTAGATCAGAGATTGTAACATAATGACTAGATGAAACATCATAGTTAATATATAATATGTTTAAAACTTTTGCCACATAAGATATGTGAAATTACATTTATAAGTCAAAATTAGAAGGTTGAAAAATTGTAAAGTTAAGTTTAAAGACTATTTAGGATCAGTCAATTTGCTAATTAAGAAAAAGAAAAACAGTAATCCTATGCTTTAATACATCTTTCATATGTTTGTTAATTGTTTTTCATAGGATTGCTGTTTTTCTTTTTCTTAGTTAGCAAATTGACTGATCCTAAATAGTCTTTAAACTTAACTTTTCAATTTATCTACCTTTTAATTTTTTACTTATAAATGTAACTTCACATATCTTAAGGAGTAGTTTTGATTATACGTTGATTACTGAAATATTAATTCCTTTACATTTCTAATATCTTAACTCCCATTTCTACATTAAACTACTTTCAACTTGGGAAATATTCTCATAAACTCGTTCCTTGCATAATATTCTCAATACCAGATGAGCCTGACATCCATTCCGCGTGCCCGCCAGTGTGGGTTATGTCAATTCTACAATATTTAATGCTTTGGATAGAAATATATAAGATCTAACATTAGATAACCACTAAAAGAGTCCTACATCGCTCGGTATTTCGAAATGATCATTGTTCTCTCATCAAAAATTGTTACAAAAATTGTTAATTAGTTTCAACCTATTTTGAAAAAATTAAATAAACTACGCCAAATATTGTACTGAACAAACTTATTAAATTAATGTTTATATGTGTGATTGTTTTTTAAGGAGAAATTCACTTGACTTTGTGTGAAAGGAGAGTGGAAAATCAGTTATAAAAATACACCTCAAAACACTCACTGGGTTTCAAATCTCAAGCTATGCTTAATCGATCATCTAGATTCAACGAGACTGGCATCTTTGTCCACGTGACCACCGATTCTGGTAAAATCTACATGGCTTATCTAAATCTCATTTCTAATGGATACAAATATACAGGCTGCAAATAGTTGTAATGCCGGGAATGTCCGTATGGAGGAAACAGCATTCCAATTAATTTAAATTAGTTGAAAAATGATATCCTGCGTCCTGTTGGCCTCAGGATGGTGTCCAGATTGACAAATAATTATCTTGACGCAGGAAGGATTTGTGGGAGCTGTGTTAACGAATGTTAACCATGATACAGTAACGGGCGGTGATGTTAACCATGGTACAGTCACTTGCTGTGATGTTAACCATGGTACAATCATGGGCTGTGATGTTAACCATGGTACAGTCACGGGCTGTGATGTTAACCATAGTACAGTCACTTGCTGTGATGTTAACCATGGTGCAATCATGGGCTGTGATATTAACCATGGTACAGTCACGTGATGTGATGTTAATCATGGTTCAGTCACAGGCTGTGATGTTAACCATGGTACAGGCACGTGCTGTGATGTTAACCATGGTACAGTCACAGGCTGTGATGTTAATCATAGTACAGTCACGTGATGGGATATAGAGAATGGTACAGTTACGTGCTGTAATGTTAACCATGGTACAGTCACGTGATGTGATGTCAACCATGGTACAGTCACGTGCTGTGATGGCAACCATGGTACAGTTACGTTCTGTGATGTCAACCATGGTGCAGTCACGTGCTGTGATGTTAACCATGGTACAGCTACGTGCAGTGATGTCAACCATGGTACAGTCACGTGCTGTGATGTCAACCATGGTACAGTTACGTTCTGTGATGTCAACCATGGTGCAGTCACGTGCTGTGATGTTAACCATGGTACAGTTACGTTCTGTGATGTCAACCATGGTGCAGTCACGTGCTGTGATGTTAACCATGGTACAGCTACGTGCAGTGATGTCAACCATGGTACAGTCACTTGCTGTGATGTTAACCATGGTACAGTCACGTGATGTGATGTCAACCATGGTACAGTCACGTGCTGTGATGGCAACCATGGTACAGTTACGTTCTGTGATGTCAACCATGGTGCAGTCACGTGCTGTGATGTTAACCATGGTACAGTTACGTTCTGTGATGTCAACCATGGTGCAGTCACGTGCTGTGATGTTAACCATGGTACAGCTACGTGCAGTGATGTCAACCATGGTACAGTCACGTGCTGTGATGTCAACCATGGTACAGTTACGTTCTGTGATGTTAACCATGGTACAGTCACGTGCTGTGATGTAAACCATGGTACAGTCACGCACTTAAATGTGAATCATAGTACAGTCACGTGCTGTTACACAATTGCTAGATATATTCATATGATCGAGGCTCTTATAACTCAATTAAGAAAGGGGGTACGAAGTTCCCTTTTTAAATTCGAAGTGAAGTCAAAGTAAAGATTGAAACATGAAAATAAATGTCGATGTAGAAGCCGAAAATTTTTTTGCTGTCACATAACATTACCTATTATTTAGACTATCCATTAAATGCACCTAGGTAAAAAAGAGAAAGGCTTAGAGAACAATACAAAGCACAAAATATTAATTTATAGACTACTGATATACTTAAATTTATATATTATGCTGACGTTTTAGATGCTATTTGATCACAAGTCTGGTTTAAAATACTGTTTTGTAGCTGTACCAAAATTATATGTACCACCAATATGTCATATTTAGTGATATATTTCAAATATGTTCATAATATTATCTAAGTTTTCTTCTTCAAAATGTTATGAAGTTCTTATTAAGGCTATTGTAACTATGAGTGTCGAAGTTGAAATGGAGATTTGACTTTCAACTTGGACGTCTTGAAGATTTAGCGAAGAGTGAGAGAAAATATTGGCTTCATTTTTAGGTACAGTGTGAAAGTAATTCCTCATGGGATATTCTATTTATAAAATTAAGTATTATTATTATTAGCACCGCGTCTTACTACCCGTTCGGGTTATACGCACTTACGCTAATGTGTAATGGTAGGGTGATTGTGAGATGAAATGGAGTACCTACAGTTTAACGTGGAATCCGAACCACGGTGGAGGCCTGGCATTCCTCACATTCACAAGTTGTGATTAATACACGTCTTGTCAGAGGTGAAGGAAGAGTTTGGCAATCAGATAAATCTGTGCCGGGACCAAGGATTGAACCCCGGACCCTAGCACAGAAGTCTGACACCTTACCCCTAGACCACCAGGTCACCATAAAATTAAGTAAATTTTTTGCCACTGCATCTTAGTAGCGGTTGAGGCTATCCGCAATCAACTATACACTGAAATGTTAGGGATGACGAAGGCAGAATTTAGATGATACATCAGAGACCCTTTAAAGCGCTCAAGAATGAGAAACATATCAAAGCGCACAGGGAAAAAATAATTACGTATGTGGCAACATGGTAAACATAATATATAGTAAGATTTACTCCTTACAATAGTTACAATAACATAATAAACCTACGGGCTTAGGCTAGATTAGGTTAGGTTGATAACTGTGTAATTCACGAAACTTGCGATACTGTAATTTTTGAAAAATATACATATGTTGCGATGTTGCCAAATGGGGCTTAGAGACAATAAACAATGGTGCGCTTATAATATACGCAAAACTGGAACACAAATTCGACCTGTGTTCTTTCAGTTTGTAGCCGGAAATATACCCGACTTTGCATGGAGGGAGAGTGGGAAAATAGTTTATAAATACCATGCTAATGGCAACCAGCCTTGAACCTGACTCGAGTAAAACACCTTCATAATCGATCAGGCAAGCCAGTCAAACACCCTGGCACAGTGCAGCTGTTTAGTTGTATTCAATCTTAACTGTTTGACTGAGCTGTATGGAGAGTACTCCGTGTTATTCCACCAAATATGATGTCCCACTTCTTCAATTTAACTAAATTGGGGAAATGGAGAGAACGCATAATTTCAACATAAATCAATATTCTGTGTATTCGATGGGATCGCCATGTGTCTACTTTTTGTTCATGTCGACTGGTTCCATAAAAATATCACGTTACCTGAAGAGTTAGTTGCTTTGCTCTTGAACTTGCTTTGGTCTAAAATTATGTAGGGATGGAATAGAGGATGTAGGGGAATTATAGTTTATTCAATGCACATACATGCATAAAACATGTACACAAATAAATATACATATTCATATATAGAGACATATTTAAATCACTTCTACATTCATATAGACACATTTATATCATGTATACATATATAGAAACATGGTTGCATCATTTAAAAATGTAGGCATATTCGTATCACTTATACATATTTAGAAACCAATTTCCTTATTTACATATGTGCAAACATTTAAATCATATAAACCTTTTTAATTATGTGTACATAATTATATATAAATATAATTACATCATGTATACATATATAAATGACGTATTTACATCATGATACACTTCGTTTAACTTAATAGTAGTGGTATTACCTTGACGAGCTATACTATGGCCCTATCTTCGCTATAGCTATGTCATAGTAGAACAATTCAAGGTAAGATGGCTACCTTTCGGCTTAAACGAAGGGTAGGCAAGGTATTATATATAGAAACATATTTACAGCATGTATAAATATATACTACATGTATATATTTTATATAAACATATTTACATATATGTATCATTATATATAATCATGAATACAAATAATTAAATGCATGCATGCCTACACACATGCATACATACCTAAATATATCCATACATACAATGAAGGCCTTTTTAAATAAATGCACATAAAATATAATATAAGTGCTTCAATATATTTTAAGGTTAAAGATTACGGTATTTTAATTACAAACATTAAAATAGATGCACGTGTAAAATTTAGAGATAGCTATATAGTTTTATTGAGAATGTAAGAAGTATAATCAAATAATTGTATTTTTAGAAATAAATTGGGGGGATGTCAATAAAAAAAAAGGAAAAATACGTATTGTAATAAAAAAATTTATAAAACTGTTGAAAGTATTCGTGTCACAAAATTGAGAAAACTAAATATAAATAATTATAGAAAATTTAAAAAAACATATCCTTTGTTCGAAGAAATTCTACTAGAACTCCTTATATTTAGTAAACTTGTGCGGATAACAACACAGTTTTCCAAACATCTTATTTCATACAGATTTGGGATAGCAAGACTCTAAACCAGGGGTCTCCAAACTACAGCCCGCGGGCCACATCCAGCCCGCCACAAGATTATATCCGGCCCGTTCCAAGATTTTATCAAAAAACAAATTAATTGTTTCTCTTCGTTATTTATTAACCACGCCGTTTATTTGACATGTCCAATTTCTGTCCGCACGCGTGCTTCCCCCATGACACTAACCCTCATTTTCATTCGTAGGCGCCATTCCTTGTACCGAAAACAGAACGTCTTGACTGTGACGACTTTTAGGTAGTTCCAAGTCTCCCGGTAGAGGGTTATCAAAGGAAAGTTCCAAAAGATGCTACCTAATTTAAAAACAAGTAATTATATTGACTAATAATTATTATAAATATAATTTATTACATATAAATTGATTCATCTCTCACAGAGAAGAATCAAAGTCAATCACTTTTTTTAAATCTATATTTGCATGTTGAAACAAATTTGATTTATGATATATTTGTACATGTCAAGGCATTCAGGGCAAAAATAATTCTACTTTAAGAACAGGTGAACGTTACTTTGGCCCGCAAATATGTGTAAAATATATTATGTGGCCCACATAGCAAAAAGTTTGGAGACCCCTGCTCTAAACCATTACCTCTCATCTCGGTGGCTTGGAGGTTGTTTGCCTTTTGTTTGAGCGCTATACGTCTGTGCTTTGTTTTGTTCAAACGGATCACCTATGTGGTCTAGTGGTCAGAGTTTCAGGCTTCAGATCCAGCAGTACCGGGTTCGATCCCCGATGCTTTCAAAATGTGTCTGTGAAGCAGTAGATCTGGAACGGAGTCAAAACTCGGCCTCTTGAAGACATTTATATATATATGTATGTAGTTGCTCGAATAAAGCAGGAGAAGCTCCAGTTTATAACATTGAATTCAACTGCTGGAGGGCAAATTGTGCTGACCACATGAAACCCTCTATCCACAAATATTGGTATTACTATCAATAACGGCTCACACCATTAAGTACATTTTTGTTTTTTATTCCTACAAGGTGCTTGGAACAAAAGTATCAATTGTACAATAATTAGTTTTACATGAATAACTAAACTTAGAAGATGGAAAAGATCTTTAGGTACTAGGTTCATTTCCCATGTAGAGGTTATCATTGTTCAAACTTCTAATAGAATAAAGCTTGATTTACTGTTACACCAAAAAAATATAGTGCAGAATGTGGTTGAGTAGCGAGTGATTCATACGCTACTATAAATTAATGTTATGAAGCCTATAGGCCTGTGGTGCTTTTTTTATTGCAGACCATAACCAGCTGATTATAAACATATTTTATTTTCTAGTGGATAAATACTTCTTGATTAATATAATGATGAGTTAAAATTGTAAAATCTCTCAAATTAGGATGGGCAGGACTTGTAGTACAGATGGGAGATTCTAGAACCATGTTCAGAGTACTGACTGGCAAATCCAATGGAAAGATATAATTAGAAAGACCTAGATGCAGATGGGAGGATAGCATTAGAATGGACCTGAAAGAGATAAGGTGTAATGAGGTGAACTGGATAGAACACTAGCTCAAGATATATATAGGGTGTAATGAGGTGGACTGGATAGAATTGGCTCAATATAAGATAGTGTAATGAGGTGGACTGGATAGAATTGGCTCAAGATAGAAATAGGGTGTAATGAGGTGGACCGAAAAGAACTAGCTCAAGATAGGAATAGGCGGAGTACTTTTGTAAGTGCAGCAATTAACTTTCGAGTTCGTATTGTCATAAAGTAAGTACATAAGTAACTCTGTATGTTTTTATATATTATTGTGTTGTGACAAGAAACAAATTAAAACGTTTCTTCTATTTAAATGCTTCTATTTAACAAGATATATAAATCTCCTCTGACAACATTATACTCATCTGTCTGCTTACTATCACTAATTAGCACTAATTGGGTCCGTTGATTTGGAGACTTGATTGGGTTTCCCAGGCATATGTTACTGCGCAGAATTGATAAAGCTGATACATTTTCAAACTGTGCCGAGCGAACAGCGCTGACGGTGTTGAAATAATGCAGAAATATTTTTAATATTACTACTTAAAAGAGAAATACCGTAGTACGAAAATAAAATTAGCTTGATTTAAATAAAATACCGAGAATCACATTTTATAAGAAAATATTTAATCTCGAGAGTATTTTATTGAAACAAAGGTTGAGGTGATACATATTTAAGCGTCTCTTCATAAAGACAGAAATGTGTATTGTCACGTTTCAAAATACGTTTTAAATGAATTTTTATTCAAATCGTGTGATAAAATGTATCTCAACTGAAGAAACGTGGCTTTAAAAGGACAATTAAATATAAGATTGAGATTTTTAATAATATACTATTGCATAATGTATTATTTTGAATAAAATTAGGAATATGGACTACGCGTAGGCCTAATTGTTTGGAATGGGATTGCTTAGGAGTAAACTTCTATTAAATTATTACAAAGCTACATTATAAAAAAATCAATTTTTTTAAAAGAAAATATGTGTTCTAGATTTAAGTAATTTATTATTTTAAATATTTTTTTGGATGATATGTATATAATCATCAGTCAATAAATCAGTAACATATAGCTCTAAAGTGTGTTGTCAGTTTATTAAATAGGTTTAAAATTAACTTTTAATTAAATTGTAATTGATTTAAAACGGTAAAGAAAAATAACTATAAAAAACTTTTTATAAGTGACACGGCACAGGAAAAGGGACCTTATCTTCACATAGCACAGCGGTTCTCAAACTGGGGTACGCGAGCAGCTCTCAAGGGAAAGTTGGCAAAATAACAAGGGAATTATGGAAACCCTAATTGTTGACAGTTACCGTTAACTGGTTATTTCCACCCCTCATTTTCCTGTACACGCTCTCGGCCGGAGACCGATTCTTGAGAATTGTCAACCCTCTACTTTTTATATACCTTCTATATTAGCAGTTTATGATGTGTTTCTCAACAACATATCACTGAGAGAGTGGTTTTTCATCCATGGTGTACCTAAAAAATAAATACCTCAATAGGCTAAATTTGGAGCCAGACCACCACCAGAAAGTTTCAACTGGACAACCAAGCCATGCAGCCACACCCCTCTTGCTGAAAAACTTTGAGATTCATAATATAGCAGCTCTAATTAAAAATTTTGATTTGAAAATATTGTGTTTATGTTTAATGTTTTTCTTTATTTTTGAACGAATTTGTAAAGAAAATGTATAAAACTTTTTACAGTAGAATTAGGTTTTTTTAACTGATCATAACGATTCTTCATAAGAGATCATGTTAAGGCTATATAACAGTAGGATTTTCTTTAACTAGCTTTGTCACATTTCAAATAGTTTGATTACGAATATTATTATTTCCCAGTAGATTGAATAGATCAATAATTTACCAAGTGATAATATTTATTAAAGCCTGTCATTTTGAAATAGTTTATCTTGGGGGTACATTAAACTTTTATACACGGCCAAGGGTACAATCTAAAAAAAAAGTTTTGAGAACCGTTTGACAATCCATAGAAAATATTATCAGGACAGCTGATTATATTGATCTGGGCTCAACATAACGTATTTTTATATTAATGCAGCAAACACTACCTGCACTATCTTAGAACAACTATTAAATAGTTTCTGGTTCAAATTTTTACATCCTAGAACCTAGATAGCAAGAAAGGATTTTGGTAACTTAGTTTTAAATAACGCCAAACTGTAAACCTTGTTTTCTCAAAACGCACTTTTTTCAACGTGTGGGTTCAAATGGCCATAACTTTCTAAATTCTAGGACTGTGTTTACATAGTTTTCATCACATTATTCAGCACGTTATGTCTTTCCAGTTGATACCAATAACTGAATATTGGGCTGGATGAAGATAAGGTACCTTTTCCCGTGCCACGTCACAAATTTTAGCAATTATATCAGTCCAGTTTTTAATACAATAAAATACATCTGATATCAAATAATTTCTCAGGAAAAGCTAATCTCAGTATTTTCTTTCATTAGAACTCATTGGTTTTTTGTTTTTTATCGTCGTATTTTACTACCTGTTCAGAGCTTTACGCTTACATGACTACTATAATAGGGTAGGGATGAGGATGGAAGTATTTTAGAGGTAATATACCCGCATTTGTGGGGAAGGAGAGTAGGAAACCATTTAGGAAAAGCCACGCTCGGTAGACTCGACTGAGATTCGAACTCCAAACTTCCTATCATCAGCAGGCCAGTCTAACACCAAGACGACACCACTGAGAGGGGATTGTTTTGTTTTGATTTTGTATTTACGTAACAACCTTTTAAAGACTTCTGAAATGTCAATTTTTTTATTCATAATAAATAACCAACTGGGTTAGGAAATATTTAAATTGGACCACTTATGCTGAAAAGTCCCTTTTGGATCTGGACGAACGGTTACCTAGAAACTAAATTGAAATAGTGGGGAATAACACAGGAATAAATTGAAACCCGCTTCAGTGGCCACATGGTATAAGGCGCTACTCTCGCAGTAGCCTAGACTGCCGATGACGGGGTGATAGAGGTTTGAAACTATGTCGAGTGTACTGAGGGTGATTTTCTCAAAATGGCTATCCACTTTCCCTCTACGAAAATGCGGGTATACTACCTAATAATACAACCTTTCTAATTCCTAAAGCCAATAGTTTAATTTGTACATAAGCGTATAGCCCGAACGGGTAGTAAAACGGGATGCTAAAAGCAAATAAAATAATAAATCGTCACTAAAAAGCATAAATTATAGCTTCGGCTGTTGATTCTTAAATATGCAATCCCTTACAGCTATAATAATTGTACAAGTGGCAGCAATAAGCCAACTACCGAGTCTAAGATGGCTGCGTTATCTGATAGCTCGTGATCTTAATAAAATCAACATTGTAGCCGACGATTTCCACAAGTCCATCATAGACTCTGCCTTAAAATATTAGAGAAAAATGACCCTGGGCACGGACGATTCCTGGATAGCTCAGTGGGTAGAGCATTGGCATACTAAGCCAAAGGTACCAGGTTCAATTCCCGTGTCTAGGTGTAATTTTTCAACTTTCAGAATAAAATAAAATAATAAATGTAAACATACCTCAGCACAACCAGCCAAGATTCAAACCTTGACGGTGCCCTCACCAGCAAAGCAGACTATGCGAGACTAATGCCTGAGTCTATATGCTCACCAGTAAGGTTATTACTAGACTATTAATTAAGTTTTCACCCGCATCGATAGTAGCGCGGACTAAGTGTCAGGCTCATCTAATCTGGTTTACCAGTGACGGGGATCGAATCACGGTCGGGTGCACTTGGAGTTGTTTCCAATACATTTTAGTTACCATTTTTATCTCCGTGCAAATACGGGTACATTTCCTTTCAAATTGTTCCTTTCTCTTCCTTATCCTATTGGTGAGAATAAATTCGGATAGTCCGGACGGGTAGTACGACATTAAGGGATACAAAATCAATCTAGTTTGAGTTTTAAAGTCTACGAGATGATTTCAAACACTTCTTTATAATCAATTTGAATTATTTAATACCCGCCTCGGTGGCGTTGTTAGCTAACGCGCTAGTCATGTTGAGCTCAATTGCCGAGGACGGGGAGATCAAGGTTCGAATCTCGGTCGGGTGAACTGGGTTTTTTTTCCTAAATGGTTTTCCACTCTCCTCACGCAAATTCGGGTTCACTTCCCCTATATTCAACCTTTCTATGGGACAATTAAATAGCACCAAGTGATACAAACTTGTTTTGTTATTATTTTTATTTATTATTACATTATTTCTAACATCGCGTCTTACTACCCGTTAGGGCTATAAGCTCATGTACCAATTACACCAATAGTTTTAGGGATTGGTAAAGCAATATTTAGATGACGCGTACATGCATTTTCATTGAGGGAGAGTGGAAAACCATTTTGGGGGAAAAAAACCTCATTTCACCCGAGTGAGATTCGAACCTCAATCTTCCCGTCGTTGGCAGTCTAGTCTAATGCGAAAGTAGCGCGTTAGACAGTGTGACCACCAAAGTGGTTTTTTTTATTATTATATACTATATTGAAGGAGACTACGGCTGGTACGAGAGCCATTATTTGAATGACACTTCCTTTAACAAACCCCCTCCTCCTCCCCTTGTCACTCTTTTCTTCCCCGCTGTCGAGTAATAACCAGGACGTGACCTTTTTAAAAGGCGGCCGATAGAAGTCACACAATTACATTACAGCGACTAAATGAATTCGTCACCCACTCGGGTTCGATATCGAACCACTCGCTCCGCAGAATTTAATTGAGTTCTTTTCTTTATCACTCAATTTAATCAAGTGCTGTACCCGGCATTTTAATTTGAATTCCAGCCGAACATGAAATAAAACGCGTGTCGTGTGTTTCTATTGGGGAACGGCCACTGGCTGTTTCATCTTCACGACCAGAGTGCCCCGCCCGACTGCTAATGACATTACCGTTGGGGAAATCCAATGTGGAGGAAATTGCCTAGCCCTAGTTGGGCTCATGTAGGACCCTCATTTCCGATTACGTTTGGAGGAGTCACTCTAGCCAAGTTGAGCGTTGTGCTCACTAAGGGGAAATGAGGTTCTACTTGTCTGTTGAGCGTTGTGTTCATTAAGGGGAAATGAGGTTCTACTTGTCTGTTAAGCGTTGTGTTTATTGAGAGTGAAGAGGAATTACTCGTCTGTTGAGCGTTGTGTTTATTGAGAGTGAAGAGGAATTACTCGTCTGTTGAGCGTTGTGTTTATTGAGGGTGAAGAGGAATTACTCGTCTGTTGAGCGTTGTGTTTATTGAGGGTGAAGAGTAATGAATGGACTGCTGAGCATTGTGTTTATTGAGGGTGAAGAGTAACTAATGGACTGCTGAGCGTTGTGTTTATTGAGGGTGAAGAGTAACTAATGGACTGCTGAGCGTTGTGTTTATTGAGGGCGAATAGGAATTACTGAAATGTTGAGCATTGTGTTTATTGAAAGTGAAGAGTAACTAATGGACTGCTGAGCGTTGTGTTTATTGAGGGTGAAGAGTAACTAATGGACTGCTGAGCGTTGTGTTTATTGAGGGCGAATAGGAATTACTGAAATGTTGAGCATTGTGTTTATTGAAAGTGTAGAGTAACTAATGGACTGCTGAGCGTTGTGTTTATTGTATTGAGAGTGAAGAGGAATTATTCGTCTGTTGAGCGTTGTGTTTATTGAGGGTGAAGAGGAATTACTCGTCTGTTGAGCGTTGTGTTTATTGAGGGTGAAGAGGAATTACTCGTCTGTTGAGCGTTGTGTTTATTGAGGGTGAAGAGGAGATACTCATCTGTTGAGCGTTGTGTTTAGTGAGGGTGAAGAGGAACTACTGAAATGTTAAGCATTGTGTTTATTGAGAGTGAAGAGAAACTACTAGTCTGTTGAGCGTTGTGTTTATTGAAGGTGAAGAGGAACTACTGGATTGTTGATCGTTGAGTTTATTGAGAGTGAAGAGGAACTACTGGATTGTTGAGCGTTGTGTTTATTGAGGGTGAAGAGGAACTACTGGATTGTTGAGCGTTGTGTTTATTGAGAGTGAAGAGGAACTACTGGATTGTTGAGCATTGTGTTTATTGAGAGTGAAGAAGAACTACTAGCCTGTTGAGCGCTGTGTTTATTGAGAGTGAAGAGTAACTACTGGATTGTTGAGCGTTATGTTTATTGAGGGTGAAGAGGAACTACTGGATTGTTGAGCATTGTGTTTATTAAGGAGGAAGAGGAATTACTAGCAAGTTCATATCCCACATACCCACATACGTGGTCATGCTGAAACTGAGAGGGTTTATTTACAAATGATTTCCCACACACTCTCCCCGCTAAAACAGTTATTTATTATTTCTATCTTACTCATACTCATCCAGTTATTGTGGCCAAATAAATTACAGCTCAGACGAGTAGTAAGAGATTTTTGGATGAAAAAATATATTGATGAATATTAATACAAATAGTACGATTTTGGAAGGCTATACATTGCAAACAGTTGACTTCACATATTTAGGCCTACATATATTTTGGGTTGGTAGAGTGTGGTATTATTTCGAATGGCATTATAGTAAATATTTATTATTTGTAAGCTCGTTCATCTTGCCACTCGCTTCAGTGTCCACATGGTCTAAGGCGCTACTCTCGCAATAGACTAGACTGCCGAAGATGGAGGGATCGGGATTTGATCCTGATCAGGTAAACTTCATCTAAAAATTCAACATTGCTAATACCTTACACATTAGTGTGATTAGTACATAGGCGTAAAACGGGTAGTAAGACGTGGTGCTAAAAAAATTTAAATGCCTGGTTGATAACCTAGGAATATAGAATTAGCTCTGTTAGATTGGGCTTGGCTAAATTTGTAAATCATGGGATGATTTCATGTGTGTGTTTGTACGTTTAAATGCCACTAATAAAAAATCCCATTAATATTCGATGTTTCGTCGTTATAGTGAAATTATGAATTGGTTTAGTTACTATTAAAAGCATCAATTTACCTTAATTGACGTATAAACACGTTAAAGTAGATGTAGTAACCTTTCTAACTGTCAAATAGGAGCCTTCCTATAGAATTTGGACGGTGCATACACCAAGAAGTCACCAGTTTAGCGAATAAAACTGATTTTTTTTAAAAATAAATATTGAATATGTCTCCATCAAGACCACTTATATTTTTCAACTTTTTAAATGTTACCCTGAAAGTCACTAACCTTCTACTTTTATATTTCTTTCTCTCCTCTCCCAGCCATCAGGTGACCTTGAAGGAAAGGACGAAGAAAATATATGTTGCCCTGTTTACTAAGTGACACCGCCTCACTAGCGCTTTCTATAGATGAGATATCGAGACAACAATTTTATATACCCTTATATGATAGGACATCCATGTTGAAAGGGTGGTATCTGTCAGCTAGCAGAAGTTTTTTATCGCGAACATTGACTGAAAGTGACTGATGTCAACCTATTATGCAATAATTACTATTTGCTTACTAATATTATATTATCAATAAAATGTTTTATCAAACAAGTCTAATAACACTTCCTAAAGATTACATTATAATTGGTGTTTTCCATAACTTATTTAAAGAACAAAATATATTAATAAAACTATTATACCTTTTGTTTTTAGGTTATGGCAAAAAGAGATATTATAATCCTATATATTATTTCTGTTCTGACATATCATACTCAGTTTAAGTTAAAACACGTTACTTGTTTAAAATTTAAGTTAAAAGAAAAATCTAACAATATTTTTGTATCAATTACCGAAAATAAACTCTCTTTGATATTTGGAGTACACCTTCACTGAGTATTTAATTTCAACAACCAAACAAAAGACTAAATCTTTTTTTTTGGGGGGGGAGGGAGAGGAAGGTTTAATGTGCGAAAGTTTCGCAAGGGTTTACTGGTACATAAAATAATTAATTAAAAAGTATTAAATTCACACTTGCATCTTGCTGTCAAAATAAAAAAGTTTTTTATAACTTAGAGAGAGCCATACAAAATATTAGTTTCAAAATAAATAGTTTTTATTTTGTGAACAGCGTAAACGGAACGTATCTTGGCATGATCTAATGCTTCTTGAAAGAGAGCAAATTATAACAAATACCTACCAATTGGTCACACCATACTATTCGCGGAGTTGATCAACGGAATGTCGCATTTGGTGAAGGTTAACAGAGTAATAACACAACCACCTTAACTGCTGTATGACGTCATCAAGCACTCCCGTTTCAGCTGGCTCGCCATCTTGATTTCAGAAGGTTTTGCAGTGATTTAAAAGCTCTCGTTTGAAAAGCATTTTTGAAATAATTGATAATTTTTATTATTATGAATAAATAATATCCAAACAAAAGTAAAATTGATTGATTTTATTTAATGATACAGTAAAACCATAATCACCCCTTTAAAACAAATAAAGGTACGGTTCACCACACATACTTCCCCTCTCGTTCATCTTAAAATAGAGATATTTATCAATAACTCGTTAGGTTTGTGAAACGAAATAACATACATTGTTGCAGAAGCACTCCTACAAAGTGTATAAATTAAGTAATATACACTGTTATAGAAACAGCGAGAAAAAAGGAACTTCTCTGTTCACTAAGGAGCATAACGATTCAATTTGGGTTTTCAAAGAGTTGCATAAAAAACTAATTTGCGTGTATCTCAGAAACTATTATAACTAATATTCCAAACATTTTTTTTTAAATTTTAATATTACCACAATTTTACAATGATAAACGATGTTAAACGATGCTACAAAGTTTAATCAAAATATTAGAGTGAAATTTAAGAAAATCTATTTTTTCTCATTTTACCCTTAAGTAAACTAACCTTAATTTTAGGGTTATATATGTGAGTAAAAAACCTTTTGAGAACCTCATGAAAACCTTAAATACAAGGTTTTAGCCCAATCGGTAAAATGGTTTCAGCTCCAGGTTGAGATACAGACAGACGACATCGCGAAAACCACTTTTTTCAGTTTCAGATGGTTGACATTTATCAAAATACAGAGATCGATTTTTTTTTTACTGTCATCATAATTCTCACTGCAAAGGGTTGAGAGAAAGTATAAATAACACGTGATTAGACACATTTAAAAAAAATAGTAAACGATACAAAAATAACCGTATACCTATGGGAATAATTTCTGTGTTTGAAGTAATCGTAAAGATCTTTGTGAATTTTCTATATTATTCTTTGGGTATAGGGTCAATAGTTTTGCTTCCCCCTGCAATGAGGGTGCTGGTCTGGTAATTATTATGGCTAGAGGTGCTACTGCAAGATTCACCAGTTACTATGTACAGGTTGGATGAATTATTACCAACCTCCCCAACCCTCCCCTAGCTCCGTTGGGTCATTTTTCACCTGATGTGTCAGGGAGGTAATAATCCCTCCCGCCCTTACACCCGCAGCCATACGTGAACACGTCCATAGCACCATTTCCCCATTATCACCTCTTGTACTTCCATTACGTGGATATTGTTTGGAAATGCATAACATGGAAATTGGACACTTTCTGCTTCAATATGGCCTCAATTTCGGTGACCACGCGACCTAATTACAGCCAGTGGGTGATGGGAAAACTGGCTCACATTCCAGATAGTCAGTTTAATAAAAATAGATCCGGTCTATATTTGTACCAGAAGTGTAGTATAGATGTGACTTTCTTCTAAACCCTTCCTCTTACGCGCCCGAATTATCCGAATTTAATTACTCTAGTGGAAGAGTGAGTAACGGAAAATTTAAAGGAAATGTAACTTCATTTTCCTGGAGGGAAAGTGAGAAACAATTTAGACCTGATTTTCACCAGTCTACCTGGTTATGGTACCTGACCGAACCCTAATTGTGCCAAGGACCCAAAATTACCTCCCAAATTAAGCTCCGAATTGCGCCAATGACACATTAGAAAACTAATATAAAAAAAATGAACAACTTACAAAACAAAATATGTCTTAATAAGAATACAATTTTATAAAATAATAATATTTAACTAATACAAAACCTAATAAAATAAGTAGTATAATATCACAGTAAGATACTGCAGCATATTTTAGAATGGAAGGTTAGGTTTAGTTAGGTTTGGGCTAGTTTATCATTCTTGATATCGAAGAGGTTGCTAATATTGGTGTTTGTTTATTTCGGACTACCTCTTTTATCTCAACTGGACTGGTCGCAATTCGGGCTCTGGGATTAGGGAACCTTTTTCAAACTATTATGGATGGTCAAATAATTTGGCTCACCCTTTATAAAAACACCACCTAAGTAATCCCAGATGATATTTAACTCTGACTATCCTATCACTACCCTTACATTTAGTTATTTTGCCTAGCAATATCACAACCTCGCTCTCACCATCAAACCAGGTCAGACTAGGTCGACGCCTTAGCCCACGTGCTCATTGATATGGGCAACATTAGAGCTATAAACTGTTTTGTTTTTAAGGGTAGGAGAGAGGAAGGCGGTATGGATTAAATGCACCTACATTAGCGTTAAAAGATCGCAACTCAATCCCAGTTGGGTGTACTGAGGGTGGTATTTCCTCTATGATTTCCCACTCTTCATACATGCAAATGCGGGTACAATTAAAATAAATTTGACCTTCCTCATCCCTAGACCATTAATACACGTAGGACTATAACTCGAATAGGTAGTAAGATGCGGTGCAAAAAAAACTAGCGTGGAAAAGGGTTAGTAACCAACACCAATATATCTTGCTGAGATTCGAACCACGGCTTTTTTGACACCGGCAATACCATTCTCTAGTGATATTGATCCACTAAACCTTGCGGAAGGTGCCGTTGAGTTTTATTGAAAATACATACACCCGGATATATTCAAGGCTATAATTACTAAACAAATTACACACGTAAATAACTACAGCACACATTAAGTCAATTATTGCACTCACACACAAACCAGAACAGAGTCCACACTCCAGCCACAAGCTATCTCTCATCGTAACCTCCTGATCAAACCCTGACACGTAGACTACACGTCGCACATCACTGGTGGTATAATCGTCTACCCGGCCATAGCCCTGGGCTGAATTGACTTTTCAGAACAATGGACCTTTCATTACCATACACAACTAAACTTGTACTGGGTGGAATTTGGTCCTCATCTGGTCACATATTTCCACTAGCTGTATCCATACATTTAATATATAATTAAATCATGGCCTGCGGATGACCCATTACGAGTTCTTATGCGAAATGCAAGACATACCAACAAACGAAATAAATATAGTGAAAAAATATTAGAATTTAGAAAAAACATTACTATGGAAGTAGCCTATATATATATATATATATATATATATATATATATATAACACACACAGTTTATATTCAACACACCGATTAAGATTTGTAATCAATTTCAAGAAACTCAACTACTCAATTTACACCATACATTAAATAAATGATGGAATATATGTTAAAAAAATACATTCATCTCATTAAGTTCTGTTTTTTATTTTTATTTTGAGAATCACTTATTTTTACATTCTGTCTTCCTTACATGACAAAAACAAATTTAGTGGGTTCTAAAACAAGTTGCTAAGGAAGATATTTGGTGAAAAAAGGGGTGAGGCTACCAGGGAGTGGAGGAAGTTACATAATTATAAGTTACATACCCTTTACGTCATCACAAGATATTATTAGGGTAATCCAGTCTCGTGGATTACGCTTAGTAGGACATGCAGTATGATTGGGATGGTTATAATCTTGTTTAGGTATTGACTGGCAAATATATTGGGGAGAGACCCATGGAAAGACACAGACAAAGGTGTGAAGATAGCATTATAATGGTCCTGAAATAAATAGGGTTTAATGAGATGGACTGGATATAACTAACTCAAGATAGGGATAGGGTGTAATGAGGTGTAGTGAATAGAACTAGCTCAAGATAGGTATAGAGTGTAATAAAGTGAACTATATAGAACTAGCTTAAGATAGGTATAAAGTGTAATGAGGTATAGTGAATAGAACTAGCTCAAGATATGGATAAAGTGTAATGAGGTGTAGTGAATAGAACTAGCTCAAGTTAGGAATATGGTGTAAAGAGGTGAACTGGATTGAACTAGCTCAAGATAGAGATAGTGTGTAATAAAGTGAACTAGATAGAACTAGCTCAGATAGGGATAGGGTTTAATGAGGTGGACTGGATATAACTAGCTCAAGCTAGAGATAGGTGGCCAACTTTTATAAGTGCAGCAGTGAACTTTCGCGCTCCCATTGGCGTAGATTAAGTAAGTCTTCCTTTTTGTGTTGTCTATAATTTTAAAAATAAAAAATCACATTATCAAAAATTGTTTCTAATTTGGTACCACATTCTTATATTTAAATTCTCTATGCGGATCTTCAGCAAAAAAATACTGTCCAGGCCTTGTATATAGCAATCATCAGAATTACAATATATAAGATTCCTTAACAGACTATTAGACGTTCGGGATTTTTGTAATTTTTATTTGCCTAAAACTCTAGATTCTTTCACAGCCAACGTGCAAGATACAGATGGCCCAACTCGGTTAGAAGAGAAGAACCAGATAGGTCGACTAAGCACAAAGCTTTGAGGGCTGGTAGAGAAACAAAACCCAATAAACTTTATCGGAACCACAGCCAGTCTCAAAGGAGATCATGTTTACAATACCATTTAAAATAGCGACTGTAACTGTGGTGTTTTGAGGAAGAGAAAGTTTTTAAATTAAAGTAATATGATAACTTACTTCCTCTTCGGCACTAGGAACTAGAAAGCTCATTGCCACACTTATAAGAGTAGGCCACCTATCTCTTTCTTAAGATAGCTCTATCCAGTCCACCTCATTACACCTTATCCCCATCTTGAGCTAGTTATATCCAGTCTACCTCATTACACCTTATCCCCATCTTGAGCTAGTTCTATCAAGTTCACCTCATTTCACCCTATCCCTATCTTAAGCTAGTTCTATCCAGCCCACCTCATTACACCTTATCCCTATCTTGAGCTAGTTCTATCAAGTTCACCTCATTTCACCCTATCCCTATCTTAAGCTAGTTCTATCAAGTTCACCTCATTTCACCCTATCCCTATCTTAAGCTAGTTCTATCCAACCCACCTCATTACACCCTATACTTATCTTGAGCTAGTTCTATCCAGTCTCCCTCATTTCACCCTATCCCTTTCAGGTCCATTCTAATGTTATCCTCCCATCTGCGTCTAGGTCTTCCCAATGGTATTTTCCCATTGGGGAGGGGGGTTGCCAGTCAATACCTTGAATAAGGTTCTAGAATCTCCCATTCGCAATACATATTCTGCCTACCGTAATCTCCTAGAATTGGCTATCATAACAACGTACTGTGATTAGTACATGATATGTAACTCATCATTATTAAAACCTCCTCCACTCCCAGTATCCTCATCCCCTTTTGTACCTAATGTCTTCCCAAGCACTTTGTTTTCGAACAACCTATATTTATTCTCAACGTGATAGGTAAGAGACTACGTTTCACAACCATAGAAAATAACCGATAAAATTATTGTTTTATATATTCCTAGTTTTAGATTCCTTGAAAGTAATCAAGATGACAACAACTTCCTGACCGATTAATAGTAATATAATTAAATATAAATATGTGTACTTTATATAAAGTACATTCTATTTTATTTTCCAAGAGTAGTTGTCTCATTAGCAGCGTGGCGCCTAGTATATTGAAGGGCATCTAAAGCTCACAAGCGGGATGAAAATACCTAATATCAAAAGAGCACGAAGATATAGATCAAGAGCACACAAAGAAAAAATATCTAATGCAAAACGTGGCAACATGGTAGACATATGTTGTAAATTTTATTCCTTACAATAATTACAATAACATAACAAAACTACAGGGTTAGGCTAGGTTAGTTTAGGTTGATAACTGGCTAGTTCACGAAACTTGCGATACTTGTAATTTCTGAAAAATATACATTTCTTGCGGTGACAATGCTGCACCTACCTTGTTCGCTTCTGATATGCAACAAGTCAGTAATATAAATTCGACCTGTGCGCTTTCAATACGTAGCCCTATCTACAGTAGCCCCATGGCTTCTTTGGTGCTGACTGACAGCTCACAGCTGACAGCTGACGGCTTTGAAAAGTTACCAGACTAAACTATGTATCCCTACGCCGAACCAAATGATCTGAAAAAATATGTGTTTAGCAGCTGTCACTTCTGAAAGTCAAAATTTAGGTATATACCTAAATTTTTAGTGTCAGCAGTCAGCTGTGAGCTGTCAGTCAGCACCAAAGAAGCCATGGGGCTACTGTAGTTATACCTACGGTTCAACATTTGTAATTTAGTCGCTTGTAAATGATATAAAATAATTGTTTCAAAATATCTAAAAATGTCATTGTAATTTTCCTCGTATTTTTATCTTTTTATATTGAACTTTTGCTAAGGCATACTGTAATTAGCTCGTTATGTATAACAAAATAGAGTATTAAATTAATTAATATAGTTGTATGGAGGTATGGTAGGTAACCACGACCAATGAAACTCACTCTAGACCGAGAATTGCTCCCACCGGCGAGAGATAATCGTTTTAACCACTTTTCTAAAATTAAGTCCATTTTGCTGTGTGAAAGTAAAATTCAATTTATTTTTGTTAGCTACTAAATAAATCAAATGGATTTAGGCTTAGAAAATCACAAGCAGTGGTTTATTTTTTGACAGGTCATAGTAATCATTTTCATAAGACAGCTAAAAAGTTAATAGATCTGTTTTCATGGATTCATACATAGAGTTTTGTTAACCTCAACTGTCCCTTTTGATATAAAGATTAATACAATAACAATAATAATAATAATAATAATAATAATAATAATAATAAACATTTTATCAATTTTGGTGACAAAAAAATATATTTTTGTGTAATCTAAAAGACGTTTCTTACGAGAATTGGAGTGTACCAACAAAACAAGTGAACAATCCAAAACTCTTTTACTCAAATTTTATTATCATCTGACGAAACTAAACATTTATTTTGTCTATACCTTAAAAGGATCTTTTATATGTGAATCAGAGATATAGTAAGACCACACAGAAAGAAAGAGTTGGATTGTTCACTTGTTTTGTTGGTAACATTGCTCTCTTTATATGTGGGGAATGTGAAAGGAACATTTGGTTTGAAGTGAGTCGTATCAACGAGGAGTAGTGGAATGGGGGAGAAGGGGGGGCAGCAACAAAGACTAGTGATGGGGGGAATTAGATGCTGAACATTTTCTGCACGACAAACATTTATTGTTCTTCTTTTTTTAATCAAGGAACTGTAAAGAGAGATGAGGGTTGATGCTGGTTGGTAGTGGGCCAGATATAACTACCCCTTCCCTTTCTCCTCATCCTAACCGCGGGATTTACACTGTTGTGGTGGGTAGGATTAGTATAGAGCATCGTTAGACTGACAGCTTTGGGAGATATTTCAATAAACAAGACTATCTTCAAAATTAGGTTTGTATTTGTATCACAAACACACCATTCCTGTAACAAACATAAAATATAATACCATAAATTTACATTCTATAAATGATTGTATTTTCTGTATTTAATATAAAAATTACTTATGACTTGTTTTCTTTCCCACCCGTACAGCTCCGCCTTTTAATACCAATTAGGGTTATACATATATCTACTAATTACGCTAATGGAAGTGTGCACGCATTTGCGTGGAGGGAGATGGGAAAACCATTTAAGTAAAACCACCCTCAGTACACCCGGGTGGAACTCGAAACCAAATCTTCCCATCATCGGTGGTTTAGTTCAGGGGTTCACAAAATTTTTGTATACCAAAGGAACCCTTGCACCAGAAAAAAAAACATGCTGGGGCCTTCATAAAAATATTTATAGTAATAGTATTAACATTCAATGGTGACAGTTATATTTTACAAGCATTTTAGAACTTACTAACTTAACTTAACTTACCCAGTTGACCAATTGAACCGCTGTCACCCCTTAGCCTTTTTCCACACTTTCCTGTAAACAGGGGTAGTCTCCTTTACATCCTGTACTCCAAGGCTTCTCCTTATTACATCTGAGCCTCGGCGTACCAATGGCCTTCTTCTTTAATATTTGAATTAAAATATATTCAAAGAAATATTAATTTCACATTTACTTACTCGTGCAAAGAGATCCATTTGCAAAAATACAAAATGTACAGGTCTATATTTATTTATTAGCTGCTGGGTGGGCTTGCCTTAAATCACAAAGTGCTGCAATATTTGGAGTTATGGTTGTCAGCTGTAGGTGCAGATCAGCTTCTAAATATAGCCTGTTTTATTATTTCGTCTTGTAGCAATGTACAATGAAAAATGTTTGCTCAGAAAGGTATGTTAGTTAAAAATGAATACAAAATATCAACGTTTGATTTCCTATTTCAGGGTATTCCGGTGATATTTCAATCCAAAATTTGCAATATCTTATTTCAGAAATTTTGTTTTTAAATAATAATTTGTTGAAATTTCTATCAATTTTTCTCTCTCTTTTAAAGACAATTCGTCGACATTGGCAGATGTCCTTTATTCAGATTTGAAAAAATTGGAAATCTTTATTACTGGTGCTATTTTATATTATGAAAAACAAATAAAGAATATTCTAAAATTGCCTCACTAATCATAAGATGACCATGGCGGAGTCCAAGGGCTCCGTGGAGCACAGTTTGAAAATGCTGAGCTAATCTATTGCGAGAGTTACAACTTAGACCAGGCGTGTCAAACTCGTTTGATCGTAATGGCCACATTGAGCTTTGAAAATAATGAGAGGGGCACATTTTACAAAGTTCAATACTGTCACATTCTTAAATGGTAAAATCTCAATTAGACGCCATCTTGACATGTTATAGTTTGCGGTTCTCAAGACAAAAAAGTTCCCAGATGACCACTTATGTGAGAAGTATCTGACAATGTAGATATATTAATTCAAACAACATAATTGTTGTCAATAATTCTGTTAATATTTCTATTTACTAGGTCCGACACCTTAGTTCCGTAAGGAGAGCATCTGCTTACTGAAATGACATTATTAGCTTGAAAGTTTATTGCAGCACTTACAAAAGTATGCCTCCTATCCTTATCTTGAGCTAGTTCTATCCAGTCCACCTCAATACATCCTATTCCTATCTTGAGCTAGTTCTATCCAGTTCACCTCATTACACCCTATCTCTATCTTGAGCTAGTTCTATTCAGTCCACCTCATTACACCCTACCTCTATCTTGAGCTAGTTATATCCAGTCCACCTCATTACACCCTACCTCTATCTTGAGCTAGTTATATCCAGTCCACCTCATTACACCCTATCTCTTTCAGATCCATTCTAATGTTATCCTCTCATCTGCTTCTAGATCTTCCCAATGGTCTCTTCCCACTGGGTTTGCTAATCAGTACCCTGAACAAGGTTCTAGAATCTTACATTCACGCTGCATGTCCTCCCCACCGTAATCTGTGAGAATATCATAACAATATATTTTGATTAGTACAGGGTGTGTAATCTCCTCCACTCCACTTGGATCCAACATATTCCTAATCACCTTGTTTACGAACACTTAAATTTATTTTCTTCATCCAAGGCAAACATTAAACTATTACGCGTGTTCAGAGTATGAAGTAATGCCTTAAACCATTCGACCACTTCCGTGGGTATCTTTGTTGTTCAAGGTCATTTAATTGCTGAGTAAAATATCAAAATATTAATAGTCTTACATTGGTGTTGATAAAAACTTGAGTTTTTGCACATGCAGAATGCCTAATTTATACAAATTCCGGTTTTAAATCTTACTTCCCCTTGTAGTCCATGAGTCAAGGAGTCCATGTTACATAATGAGTGGCCGTGTTGGCAGGTCCCCTTGTAGTCCATGAGTCAAGGAGTCCATGTTACACAATGAGTGGCCGTGTTGGCAGGTCCCCTTGTAATCCATGAGTCAAGGAGTCCATGTTACACCATGAGTGGCCGTGTTGGCAGGTCCCCTTGTAGTCCATGAGTCAACTAGTCCACGTTACACCACGAGGGGCTGCGTTAGTTGACTGATCCATTGTGTGAAGTAGTCTGGTGACATGTAATCTATTTAGGCCTCACGCCCTCAGTCTGATGACAGATTACAGAGCTAACAGTGTTCAATGATGTGGTTAATAGTAGACTACAGGCGTGTACAAACACTAGGTAGAACCAACAAGGAAGGACTATAGTATTGCTTACTATGAGTATAGTGAAATAATGATAATTATGTGCTTATTTTAGCAGTCTCTAGAACCAGAAGTGACTATCATTGATTTGAATCGGCTTTGTTCAATAGTTCATCCAACACGTTCCCGTAAAATGTGAATTTCTTTTCTCCCCGTCTTAATACTTTCACCAACTATTCTCGTATCTAGACACATGAGGCAGGAATGGCTAGATATATTTTAGAGGAAGTGCACCACAATTTTATTGGAGGAAATTAGGGCAGTGGTTTATTGAAAATCGGGAAAGTACACCCTGGAGGAATTCAAACCCTGTGTTCACCTAGAAACAATTTAAGACTAGATGCTTTTGCAAGCATGAAGAAAAAGCAAGATTTGATTTGATGATTTAATATATATTTAAAACTACTATTTTATTGATCCAAGCTTCCATTTTTACAATTTATTTCTTATTAATGATTTCATGAAAAACTTTAATGATAGGCCTATTTTATACACATTTTTAGAGAGAATTTAAATGTGCAGTCTTTAGTATAGTTTTAAGAACATCTGACACATTAAATCGGTCTGAACGGGTATTAAGACGTGGTATTTAAAAAAATTAGATCTGTCTTATATAAAACCAAACTATGGGAATTAAGTCTAAATTCAATGGAGAGTCGTGAGCTATTAAATGTATCAAGTACTCTTTCTAATACAGCCACTATTACGTTATGACGTTATGACGTTATTACGTTAGGCCTATTAGCTAATTACTTTCTGACTTTTGGTCTAGGATTATTACATTCTATATATTCTGACTTCAGTTTGGAACGCAAAAACCTATACATTCTTATTTCTGGTTGACAAATATCACACCTAATATAACATTACTTTTGGTTGACAATAATCACACCCGATATATGAATTTTGGATGATAATCATCACATAAACTATATCATGACTTTTGGTTGATAATCATCACATAAACTATATCATGACTTTTGGATGATAATCATCACATAAACTATATCATGACTTTTGGTTGATAATCATCACATAAACTATATCATGACTATTGGTTGATAATCATCACATGAAAAATGACATGACTTAAGTTTACAACCATCATACCCAATATAACATGACATTCGGTTGATATTCATCATATAACATTACATGAATTATGTTGACAATCATCACACACAATATAACATAACTTATGGCTGACAGTCATCACACAAACATTACATGAACTATGGTTGACAATCATCACACAAAATATAACATAACTTATGACAATCATCACACACAATATAGTGTCTTACGGTTTAATTTAAAACTGTTACTAAGCTATACATTTATAAATACAGACCAATAGCATACCAATAATAGCTTATTCACAATAGAGAGCACATAAAAATTGAATTTTTATCAAAAACTCGTAGATTTTTTTCCAATACAAGACCTTATCTATTCTTCATTTTAGTGATAAAATAAAATGTATTGTGTGAGTGTTAGTAATTTTGTTCACCCCTGACAAATTGTCCATCGTCTCTCCCTTGTAACAAGCCTCCTTCCTGTCGCAAACCCCATCCCCATTATCAACCACTTCACCCTCTCTGTCTAACAGCACATGTCTCCACACATGAACAGACCGAGCCATCGAGCTGCGGGTGATACACTGATTAATGAGCCAGCAACTTCACTCAACTTCTTGCCCCCAGGACACGGCCCTTTTTATTTTATATGTATATACACACGAGAAAACGGACGTTAATTTTCCTCGTGATTTATCGTTGGGGGAAATTCATTTTATTTGTTAATAAGGATGGTCTGGCCGCTTTCCATTTCTAAACGACCGGGAAAAAAGTTCATTAATAAAGCTCGGGTGGAATTATTTAGAGAGCGATTGTTTTAGTTCATTTTGGAAGAATTTAATGACGATGGCTTTTATTATTGTCGACTTGATGTAGATGTTCCATGACGAGGGAATGTTAAAAGAGAGCTGAGAAGACCATGTAAGTCAGTATCCCCCTAACCCCTGTAAAAAAAAACTAGAGAGAAGCTTTTTAACAGCTTGGGAAACAAGACGTGATTTTTTTTTATAATTAATTACATGATCCAAAGAGCTAGAGCTCACTTATAGGCCTATGGATTTAAAATAATTGAAACTTTACACGAATTTAAATTTTTTTAAATTTAAAAGACATTATGAATATTTTATTAAGAAATAAAAGTAAAACAAAATCAAAACAAAAATAGCAAAATACACCAAACATAATAGACAGCAGTACCGGTACAATGTGACACAATAGATAATTTTGAAATATGTGTTAATATTGATGAATACATTTTATCAATAAAAATTATAAAAAAAATCAAAATAAGTTAAAAAGATAATAATAATAATAATAATAATAATGCATAAATAATGATAAAATTCCTTTTAAATTAAGATTAAAATTGAGGAAAATTAATTAGTATTATAATAATAAGCAAGAATTGTGGGTATGCTCAGAAAAATTATAATACCTATTCTAAAAATTTACTGTGAAAACATAAGCTATATTTATAATTGAAATATGTGTGATATTAAGGCGGGAATGAAGGGAACGCTCGAAAAAAGGCCAGTTTTTTGTCAGCTTTTATAGAAAAACTTTTTTGGTAAAAATAAATCAAATATTGCTTCTTTACAAACATAGACATAGAGGTCAACATTTCTTGAATATCTATCAATAATGTCCTGGCATTTAATGAACACTTTTTCTCTTCATTTAAAAAGTTTACTATCTAATGCTGATATGTTCATGTTAGATATTCAACAACTGTTGATGTCACCATGTGAACAAAATCGAAATCTATGTTTCTACTGGAGCAATATTATATTTATTTTGGCTAAAAGTGTTGCTATAAAAACTTCACAAACACTGCCCTTAACTAGCGTTCCTTATAAACCAAATCCCCCACCTTAAGGGAAGATCTACCAGGTGTAATCAATGAAGACAACGTTATATTCTCAATAGTGACAATTTAGTTCCCTAAGAGAAGATGTTCAGTTTATATTCTCTTCTCTACCCCACTACAATACAATCCTCTGCGCTGCCCTGTCTTCCTTCATGATAGGAGAGTTTCATGTATTACCTTACCACAATGAAAAGTATTGGTTCTTCTAATCACCACGTTTATACATAAGATCTATATGTAAGTTGAATTTGTTTTTCCACGTGAAAAGATTTGTATAGTTAAATATTGAATTACTTAACGTGCTTCCCGATGAACGTTTCAACCCTCTCTACATCATTTTATTAATATATTATTCGCTATTGTCTGGTTATTAAAATGGTTTTCTTGTCCTTGTTTTACCAGAGGCTCAGTCGTATTAACATAGGATTAAGTACTTTATAGAGCATTGTTTACCAATATGTTGTACGAGTACCCTCAGGGGTACGTGACACATTGGTGAGTTTTAGTAAGCATAAATAGGTTTTAACAAAGTAAGCATGATAAACAAATTAACGCAGATATTTATGAGATGTCACGGACTATCGTCGGCTTTCTTTCCCTCTGCCACGGCTTTACTTGATTTACCATTGAAACTCTACTAACATAATATGGAACAACTATTTATAATCTACAAGATAAAAGGTGTTTGTTTCCTTTTTAATGAAGAGTTGGAAAGGGGGAAGGGAGGGTAACTGATGAAAGCCTGGGGAACACTGTTTAGAGGATTTTTTATTATTTCTTATTATTATTATTATTATTCTGTTTATATATTTAGCCTTTTCCAAAATGAGTCCTCCAGCATTTTATATTAGTGGCTTCCATTTTTAGATTTTGAAATTTTATCTTCTTCCCTTGTTTGAGTTTATCCATCAGTTGTATTGGTCAGCTTCCTGGTCCCTTAATCCCTTGCACCTTATCTTACATAACAACCCTCAATAGTACATTTCTTCTTATTTAGAGATGGCTCTAAATGAGAAGAAACAAGCCAAGAAACTCAGTAACCACAGGACCATCATCCTTAACTCTCACATGGGGAAGATCGTAGCAAGAATGCTCAACAGGCGACTGGAACAAAAAGTATAAAGAGTGATGGAAGCAGATCAATTTGGATTAAAAAAAGGAAAATAAACCAGATATGCTATTGGCATGCCGAGAATAATTTCAGAGAGAGTGCCGGAAGTCCAGGAAGAGAACTTCATTCGTTGCATCGACTGACAAAAGGCGTTCAATAGGATGAAGTGGAAATAGCTGATGAAAATACTCAAAAAGATTGGACATATACTAGAGGGAGAGAAGGCTGATTGCAAACCTGTACCTGAGACAGCAAGTGAGGATGGGGCTGAATTATGGAGAGACCAACAGCGTAGAGATAAGAATAATATTGAGAAAGGATTGCTGTTTGTCACCCAGTCTGTTCAACTTGTTTGGAGAGTGGCTGGTCAAAGAAGACCTGGAGGGACGTGACAATTTCATGATAGAAGGACGTGCCATCAACACAATAAAATTGGCAGATAAACTAGAATTGTTGGCCAAAAATGGAGAGGAGTTGCAGAAAATGATGGACCAGCTGGTGGATATAAGGAGAAGATATGGCATGGAGATCAACATTTAGAAGTCAAAAGAGATTGGGATTAAAAAATGAAGAGCCGCTAAAAATCAGAATTGGAAACCAAGAGATGGAAAACATAGAGTATTTCAAGTACCTGGGATGTCTGCTGACAAAGGATGCCTCCTGCACTAAAGAAATTAGGTAAGGATCGCCATGGCCAAAGGAGCCTTCAACTGTAACGGGCAAACCAAGTTAGCCCCGTACTGTACAAAATTGCTGCTCTAAATCATTGCCCATGAACACATATATTATTCCCTGATATTCATACACGTCTATTAAGGTATAAATGTTTATGTGTTACATACCGCACCTCGGATTCTTGATGGAATATTTCCAGCTCCGTGGGTAGCGGCGCCATCTGACTGTTTTCCCTCCATCGGCTCCCTCACAAGACCACACTAGACCTGCCGGAGGATCAACAACGACTGAAGGCAGCGCGCGGTTTACTCATGAGTTGGGGCCTCGTTTACCTGAACGGCTCCACGTAGTGGGATTTCTCCCCCCTCCTTCCTTCCCATCATGCATTGCGTTCGGCCACTATATAACTCCTTAGCTGCTCGACAAAGACACGACTACAATTATTCATCACTTAGTGGATAGTCTTCACTCTCCAAAGTTCTCGCCGCAACCCGACTGCACACAACTGGGATCAAGATGTTCACGCCGAGGGACCGACCGGACCGCTGAAAGTAATGGGAAGTTCCATATTTTGCCAAGTCAATGGGAAGTATGCTGCCCTGATAGCGAAGAGGATTAGTTTATCTACGTTACTAATGATCATAATATTGTATAGATTAGGTTTTGGGGACTTAGTTCACTTAACGTGAAGTCACCTCGTGCTTCACAAGTTTTCTGCTTGGTCCATAAGACCGGCAGCTTAAATGGGATTGATTCCTTCGTCGTAGCCCGCATGACCATTGTGTTGTCTGCGAGGCTGTTAATAAGGAAAGGGACCATTCAGATTGTTCAGGGCCTAATGGCAGACACCTAGCTAGGTATTATTGTAGTGTGTTGATCACATTTCTTGGTGCTCAACTTGTGGGCCACTTCTTCCCGTCTGGCGTGGCTCGTGTTTTTTACAATATTTGTATTGTGTTGATCACATTTCATGGGGATCAACTTGTGGGCCATTTATGCCCATCTGCATGGCTCGTGTTTAGGTATTTTTTTATTTATTTGCCCTTTTGAATTGAGTTGTTCTCCCGTTTTTAGGGCTCAACGGGAGGGCCGTTCCTGCCCTTCTGGCTCAGACCTGCTGGTCGTGCGCCGACCCCTGACTTAGTTGAGGTCGAGAACGCTGAATGGGAACCTACCCTGCGCAAATGTCCGATGTATAATCTCAGCTCTTGGGAACATCCTCAATATAACAACCTGTGTAGCAAATATATATTGGAAATCAAAAGACCGCTTCTGTATAAATTGGCTTGTGTTTTGATCATGTACAATGTACTTATTTCAGCAATTGAATACATTAAACTAATTTGTTAAAATGCACTTATATCTTATCTTTTCAAGTGCTCATTGTTATGCTCATTTTCCTTGTTAGCTACCGTCGTCTCTGGTGTCTAAAAGTAACGACGGTACACAACGAGAAGAGGTTATACCAGCAAGTTGAGTTTGTGTCTGAGGAAGAAACTGATGAAATGCTATTTGTAACATCGTGCTGTTTGAAGCAGAAACCTTGACTCTTAAGAAGTTGGGAAAGGAATACTTGGAGAGCTTTGAAATGTGGTTCTGGAGAAGACTCTAGAAGATCAGTGGGTAGACAAGGTGACAAATTAAGTAGTCTTAATAAGAGTGGGCGATAAGAGAACTTTTTTGAAGTGATTCTTTGGTACAAAGCATACTGGATTGGACACATCATTTAATGCAGCGGTCCCCAAATTTCTTGACTCACAAACCCCTATCACAAATTTCTGAGCTGCACGATACCCCTGGTAAATATTCATAGCCACGCACTTAAATTTATACCTAATTTTTATGGAATTTAGTTATTAATTGTAATCAAAATGTTTAATACCTTTAAATTAACCTACAATAGCTCCATTAGGTACTTTGGGATATCCTACCAAATATAATTAAATAATATTGAAACCACTTAAGTAAGAGTTTAAATAACTATACATTTGTTTTAAAAATTAAAACTGAAATTAAAAAGCAAAGTACTTTAATAACATTTTCTTATCTTTAATGTCACAATATTATCACATTTGACGTATTTTTTAAAGTGGTACTGGAAATTTCTGCTTTGGCATAGCTGAAATACCCACCTTTAATCACAAAATTCCATGCCGATTTAAGTTTCAAAATTGCTTACAATTTTTAACAGCTACTCACTTCGTCACGTGACTTTTTGAGACAGATGCGCTTGTTTTGGATGGCACAAAGGCTTAAATTTATGAACCACCGACAGTAAATAAAGTCTTAAGTCACGTTCAGCATTGAGCCTGTTTCTGTGTTTATTTTTCAAATAGGCATATGAAGAAAAACATTTCTCGCTCAAATACGTAGAAGAAAATGGTAATAAAGCTGTATTAGCTTTATTCTATAACACTGGGAACTCCTCCTTTAAACTTAACCAGAAACCAATTAATGACAAAGATTTATAGCTTTTCTTTAATTCAAAATCAGTGAAAATCTCAAGGAACTGCTTCTTTTCACTAAAGCTTAATGTGAAGGATTTCAAAACTGCTGTCTCTTCTAGAGGATTGCTAATCCAATTGTTATTATTGAACGTGGCTGAGAAATATTCTCTGAAGGTTTTCCAAGTTCCTTCAAGTGTTCTATAACCATGTTTTTTTAAACATTTTCCTCCAAAGAAAACTGATTTTCTACCATGAAGTCGTGAAGGGTATCAAAGCACTCCGTTTGATTGCTAATTAAACACGTTTCCCAAAAGCTAATTTTTTTAGAACGACTTGATAAGGTCTTACACAGTAAAAACGTTAACATTTGACCCTGAGGAAATAGTTTTAAACTGTTCATTTTTGAGAAAATGTCTGTCAAATAAGCCAAAGCCTGGAGACACATTTTATCTTGCATGCACTTTGCTTTGTGAAAGGGATGGTTTGGTAATAAAAACAAAAACTTTGTGTTTAAGTTCAAACAATCTTGTAAGAGTTCTACCTCGAGATAACCAACCACCTGACTTCAGTGTGAGACGATAAACAGTTGTGAATGCTTCCCATTTTCTCACAAAGTGCTGCAAAAATCCATCATTCCAGAAATTTTTTGGTGAACCCCTTGGAAGATTTCGCGAACCCCCGATGGGTTCACGAACCACCGTTTGGAAACCAGTGATTTAGACGAACCGTCTTCTGCATGACGTCATATAAGGAAATATTGAGGGAAAGACGATCTTAGAAAGAAGATTCAAATATTGGTTGACATGACTTGAAGGAAAGAAGAAAATTACTGAGAGCTGAAATTAGGAGGCAGAGGACAGTGCGCATTGGCGGTTTAAGTTCATTTACTAAGGGAATGGACTTGTCGTAAGACAGAACATTTAATAATAATAGTAGTAATGATACCAATAATATTATTTTTTTAAAAGTATAGACTGCTTGTCTAATTTATAGTGTGCTTGGAAACAAGGTGCCTAGGAAGATAATTGGTCCAAAAAGGGAATAGGCTATTGGGGAGTGGAAGAGGTTACATAATGATGAGTTACTTACCATATACTCATGACAAGACGATGTTAGGATAATCAAGTCTCGTAGATTATAGTGGGAAGGATATGAAATGATATTGGAAGATTCTAGAACCTTGTTCGGAATACCGACTGGCAAACCCAATGGGAAGACCTAGACGCAGATGGGAGGATAACATTAGAATTGACCTGAAATAGATAGGGTTTAGTGAGGTGAACTGGATAGAACTAGCTCAAGATAGGGATAGTGTGTTATGAGGTGGACTGAATAGATAGAGCTCAAGATAAGCACAGGTGTTGTACTTTTTTAAGTGCAGCAATGAACTTTTGATTTCCTAAGGCCATAAATATAGTAAGTAAATATTAAGATTTTCTTCAATTTTTTATCATAAAATTTTAGAAAAAATGTGCCTTATGACCTAATCGTTTTTCACACATTCATATTAAAATGTTGAGGTGATTAAAGTCTAATTTAGGGGAAGTTTATACATATTTGTGTGGAGAGAGTGCTAGAAATCATTCAGGATTCCTTTTAGAATGTTTTATAAAAAAAAATTATTTTATTTATCACCACGTCTTACTACCCATTCGGGTAGTACGCTTAAGTACTAATTAAGCTAATGGCTTAGGGATAGGGGAGGTTGAATTTGAGAGGAAGTTAACCACCACTTGCGTGGAGGGAGAGTGGAAAACCATTTAGGAAAACCTCCCACAGTTCCCCCGACTGATATTCAAACCTTGATCTCCCCATCCTTGGTAGTCTAGCTCAACACGAAACCAAAGCGGGTGTATAAAATGTTATTCAGAAAAATTTTAAAGGCTGTTATTTTATTATAAAGCTGATAAAATATTGGTTCTACTAAATTAATATGCATTCATACGGCAAATATTTTATTAATTAGGTGCATTTACTATCCTAATATTGCTTCACAAAGGTGATACCGGTCTGTGAGCGTATCCATTTTATCGTATCTTATAGTAAACGTAACTTAGTGGCAAAGTCGTCCGCTAAGCAGCTTAGCAAAGAAAGTCTGTTGGCGAAGGAGTAATCAGATAACAGAAGCTGATTTTAGGCCTCTGATTTAAGTTTTTTTAATATGAAAATGTTTGTAATATTTTTTTCGCCACGTCCTAACACGCCTCCGGGATAATCTCATCATGGTACAAGGAAGGTATAATTTAAGCATAAATGTACCCCGATTCTCATGAAGGAAGAGTTGGAGAAAATCACTTATAAAAACCACCTCGATGCAACCGGACAAGTTTTAAACTTCCACTTCTTCCTTATCGGAAAACTTTATCAGACAATCTTGAGGCTTTAATCCATTAACCCACCGATGCACCTGATTAAATATTTAATTCAGTAATAAACCTCATTATGATAGTTTCAATCTTTTCTGTATCCTTCTGTTGTTATTTTTATTCACACCTTTATTAAAAATTGTTTACTTGCCTTTCTCTTAACTGCCATCAACGTCCTTTCAGAGGAAATCAGTCTAGAGTAATCAACATTCGAAAAAAAAAACACTAAATAATTTTCATCTTACATTTGTAAAAATCTATATTCTCTGTCAAAATTGAAAGTTGCAGAAAACATGATTTGACGTATGAGCCCATGAAAGTTGACTCAAGGGGTACGTAGGTACTTGTTGCTGACGTCCAGAAATACTTTGTTGTTTAAAGAAGGGGTTTGTTATTTCAGAATAAGGTTCGAGCCATAATGAGGAAGTGGGATTAACATGTCACATTAGGATTACAGGGGGAAATGTATAAACTGGTCCCCATACGACTATAAACCTCAACTTTTAACTTTTATAATTTTTTTTAAATATGAAAATTTAAGTTAAATTATTTTCAATGACGCTTCACACGAAATGTCATAATTATAGATCTAAGTAAATGGCAAGAATCATAGATCTAAATGAAATAAAGTGATGTTTAGACAGAGCCATAAAAAGAATTAAGTTTATAAAATAGTTGGAGTCTGTTTGAATGTTTTTTTTTCTTTAGGACTGCCATTCCCATAAGAAATACGGGAGCGTAAGGATACTTCTTTCCAAGTAGGCGGATACCTTATTGACTGTGTAAACCTTTAAGCTCAGCACCAAGTTTGTATAATCACCTGTGAAAACTTTGTGATTATATGTGTTGGTGTGCTCATCGATATAATTACTGGAGAAATTTAACACTTTGAATCGAACTTTATACTTGATTCAGGCTTTGTTATTTAGGAGCATGTTAGTAAAAATTTATTATTGGAATTCTTGTCTATATTCTATATACTTGGTAGTGTTATTTTAATTTTAAATTCAATTAATTATCTCGTTATCATTTAGTTAATTTAGAAATTACATATTAAAAGTGACCAAATAAAATGAGCTTTTAATATAATATTGTTAATTGTGCAATTAAAATGGAAATGAAAATCAAAGTTTATCAAAAATAGTGGGCCTATGTATAAAAATAACAATATGTTTTACTATTACCAAGTAAAGTACGTTTTCTTGTCATATTAATATTATAATTTTCAAACGTAGGCCTGTTAAGAAATTATAGTTCTTTAAAGCAGTATCATTTCCAAAACCTGAAAAATTGCTATTTCTTCAAATATATAGTAATTTAGTTTGAGTAGTTTTTTTAACTAGCCCCTCTTTTACCTCTATATTTATCTTAATGTATCCCTCTGCATCTTTTTCGTGAGTAGAAATATGAGTTCCTTGACTCATCACTTCTAGTGGATACACATTCCGAGCGCAGCTGAATCATCATCATGAAAATATATGTGTTCCACATGTGTGCGCTTGGCCAAAGTTCAACATATGAATGTTAGTTCTATCAGGATGAACAGTTCGTGTGTGTTGAAAGTGTTAATGTGTGTAGAAAGGAAGTAGAGAAATAAGCGTGATGACAAATACAGGAATAAATCAAATGATAATCAAAATTCTTTGTAGTCGATGTAAATGTAATATTGTAATGTTATTATTATTAGCACCGCGTCTTACTACCCGTTCGGGTTATACGCAAATATTGTAATGTTAATGTAAATGAGAACATTCCATGAAACGAAGAATTCTGATTAAATTAGATTTAAATATTTACACTTGAAACTTATTACCTATCCTGGCTATAAATATTAAACAAGCCAGATAAAGGTGAGGAAGGTAGAATGTACAACCCTTTGCAGGAAGGATAGGTGAATAACTATTTAGGCTAAAAAAAAAACTTCGTTCGTCAAGCAGGATTCGAATCACAACCTCCTCAATCTTATTATCCTAGACTAGATAAGCTTGACATCAATCCCACATGACCTCTGGTGTGAATATTAAGATACAAATTTTAATCTAAGCACCTTCCTTGTGTAGCTAATAATTAAATTTATATATTAAAGATGCCAAGACGACTTTACTTATCATATTGGTTAGTAAAGAAACAAATAAAACTGTTGTTATTGTAGTATCAAACTTTTTTATGAATTAATAAATTAAAATGTAAGCTTAGAACTATTTTGTAAGCTTTTTAAACTGTAGTAAATGAAAATAAATAATCTTTAATTTTATACTGAGATTAACTACGTAATCAAAGGGACTTTTTTCAAATATAAAATTTAAATTTAGTCTTTTTTTCTGCTATAGGTTAATTCCATTAATAAAATATCCTAAATTAACTATTAATTTAATTTTTTTATTAAAATATAAATATTTTAGTTTGATATGTCCCATCGCTTGAACACTTTGCACTAGTGGTCACGTGGCCTAGGTCGATAGATTTATAATAGATTGGACTCCCTGTATAAGGGAGGTCCAGATTTGGTTTTTGAGTGGGAGCAATGGCGGTGGTTTTCCACGTGTGATTTATCACTATAGATTTATCATCCCTCCTCCATGTTAATTATGGTGCATTTTCTTTAAAAATATCTTATCTACCTTAGCTCAACGGTATATAATACTTTATTATTAAAACTTGTGAATAAAATTAAAATGTATTCTTTATATTGAAAAATTACACCTGGACAGAGGAATCGAACTCAAATCTTTGGCTTAGTACACTTAAGCTTTACCACTGAGCTATCCAGGAGTCGTTCCACGCCTCATATTTTGAGGCAGAGTTTATGATGGACGTGCTGAAATTGTCAGCTACATTTGTTTGATCAACTAAGATCGTGAGCTATCAGATAACACAGCCACCATCGACTATGTAGGGCTTTATGCTGCCAAGAGCTATAACTGTAGCCTACAATTACGCATATCATGATGGATTAAATAGCAAAACTATTTATTTTGTCAAAATTAAAACATTAACCTCAAATAATCCCGAATCGAAACAATCTTAACTAACCCGAGAATATCATGGATAGTTAGTCAACTTCTCTGACAGTGATGTTTAGCGGGACTACCCCCCCACAGCCCCTGCAAACACGTCAATTTTATTTTCACTTCGTGCTAGTGCCCATTTAAATTAAACGTAAACACTAACTAAGCTTATGGAATAGGGATAAGTAAGGTACAGTTTGGAGTAAATTCAATCACATATACTTGAAGGGAAAGTTGGAAACCATTTAGGGAAAAAACACTAAGCACACCCAACAGGGACTCAATCCCTGATCTCCCGGTCACCTCCTATCTGGTCGAGAGTGACGCGTTAGTCGATGCAAACACCGATTAGGGTTTCCTTATCCTTATCTCAATCTAATACGTCCGTCTACTTATATAAAGGTTCTGATTTTTTCCCCACAAAGTCGGATAAATTTATCTTTGGGAGGAATTAGGGATTCCCCTTTCAAAGTGATAAATTGACAGTTGAGGGACTGAGAGCTGTTACTGTTCTAGATTTAAATTAATATATGAATATTTTCTTAATATAATGTAATTATATGGAATTATATATCTCAAAAATGTATTATTCACATCTATATTCAAAATCACGACATTATAAATGAGAGCGGGTAGTAACTTATTTTTAAGTTAAGTTGCAAGTTATGGCGACATCTTTCTACGTCTCTCTTTAAAAAAAAATACAACGCAGTTTGGTCAACTGAGGCGTACCTGGATGATTGCACCTATTTTTTCTAGGAAGCTTCGAGAAGGAAATGTCGCTTGATATACCCCCTCAGAGTATGCATCTCCTCATTTCCTTCCTGACAAGGAGCCGAGTAGGTAAAATCTGTGAAATCTTAATCCGTGTTTTTACCGGAATCTAAATCTAGCATGTCGGGAATTGTCGTGTTTATCACATAATAGTCGGGCATTTAAATTAAAATCAATATCGAGCAAAAAGTGTTTATCTATTTATAATAAAAAATATAAAATACCAGGACTTTTAATTTCTTAAATAAGATATCACCTATCTTTAATTATTGTAAATACAGGATAACAAATTTAGACCCGATTTAATCATGATAGCAAATGTCACCTTAATGGTGGCGAATACACACTAATAATTATATCACGCTATCTTTTTTAAACTTTACAATAATCACTTGGTTCAGAAAGTAAACTATGATATTTTTGCGCTTCAGGGCTACATCATTCGTAGCCTACTAGTGGAAAGATGAGCCAGGTACCTATGTACCGCTGCCCATAGGACACCCGAATGTACTAATCGTACATCCTTTCCGTGGAGGATCGTTCCATGTCCCAATGAGATGATATGCAGGTGATAGTATGAGGGTGTGAATCCAGTGGAAACACAAACTAACCTAAGTCTAACCAACCAAACCCTGTGACCATTGGGGTAGTTCTCTTTTCAGGAAAAATACTCAATATACCAGCCGGAAATCGAACCTATGACTCCTAGGGTCGTAGCCAGGTTCACTGACCACTACACCATGGGGCCGGTTAGAAATTACTCTAAAATACCCTGGCATAAGATATCCAAGAAATATGTCTTGGAGGGTTTTTGCTGAATTAAAACTGTATGTTTGGTATATCAACTTAAAATTCACCAATATTCGCCTGGGGAAAGGATGGTAAAATCACCAGGAAAGTCCAAATATGTAAAACTACACCCAGAGTATCTGTTGGATTCGAATACCGTCCTTCCTAGTGAGAGATGAACAAATCAATCGAACTTTCTGGCTCCAATCCAACCACCCCGGTCTTCTGATGAGTTATTTAAAGAGTAGTTCCGTGGTCTACTTGGTTAGAATTGGCAAGCTGAGTTTAATACCGACACGTTTTTATCGCTTCGGTCGTAAGAAAACGTATCCACGTGGCTTCCGGTCTACTCCCAGTATTTATATGCGGAGCATTGCTACTGCTGTATTTATTAACCTTTACCTCCGCGGGGATGCAGGAAACGTGAGTTAAGGGCAGCGTTTGTGCAGTTTTCACAACAATTTCTTTTATCAAAATAAATTAAATATTTCTCCAGAAGAAACATGGAGTTTAATTGTATTCACATTGTGATATCAACAGTTGTTGAATATGTGTCAAGGGTGTCCTGGAAAACTTTTTCTCTTCATTTAAAAAGTTTGTCATTAATACCCTTGGCCCTGTCAAGTGCAAGTCTAAAACCCATTTTGTGGGATGGTGGGCGGGACGGTGAAAGGCGTGGCGTGGCTTCACAACCGATCAACCATGGAAAACGTAGATGGCGCTAGCTACCAGACAGGTCTTGCGGAAAAATTATCGTTTGAAAATATCAGTTTTCTCGAGAACTAGTGACATTGTTATAGTATATTTTCAACACCCCCCTTCTAAGTAATGTAACGATGTTTATTAATTGTTACATTTTCTTATTTTTTGTTATGAAGCCAGCAGTTTTCTTTTGAAAAATGTCAAAATTATTGATATTTTATCACTGTTAAAACTATAGAGGAGGGGTTTATATGAAAAGTATAACTTAATTAACATGCTTCTATTCTCGAACAAACCATTTCCGAAAAAAAATCGCAAAACAATAAAAAAAATTGAAGATAATCGTTCGTTCCCATGAGCTCTTCATTTCCAAGTCAAATGAAAAGGGCCAATCGTCCTTAATGCCGCTACGCTCATCTCAGATATTCAACAACTGTTGATATCACCATGTGAAGAAAATTAAACTCTTATGTTTCTACTGGAGCAATATATTATTTATTTTGGTCAAAAAAATGTTTTGATATAAAAACTGTAAAAACACTTACCTTTTATCGCGTCCCCTAATCCCTACCTTAACTAACCCGTTAGGTTTTAACTATATCCAATATAAAAAAATTATGAATTTGGACTAAGTGTGTTAGGTTGTTAAGAACAAAAAGAAGCTTTGTAATTTATAAACAAACAGAAACATTGTAATTTATACATATTAAATACTCTTCAGTCTATAATATAACCCTTGCACATGTGGGTAAGTGTACAGCGGCACTAGTCTCGTCTTGTTTGGTTTGCTAGTGACGGGAAGGTTGTGATTTGAGTCCAGAATGTATGTCGTGCTGAACAAATAAAGGAGACAGTTTATGTCACATAGATAATATAAAATTACCCCCAGTCAGAGTTTGGAAAGTTCTATAAAATACCACTAATATAAGGGATTATTAATACAGTCCAATTTTCATAGGAAGAGCCCTTTAAAAACATAAATAGATTTTTCCACAGTCTAGATTTATAAAATTTTACTATTTTATTAATGTTATTTATCAAAATTAATAGTTAAGGATCACATGGCTTGACGAATAAATGCGTGAAAGTATATCTAGTAAATTTTCTAGTTTAAAGCCCTTCTTATAAAAATTTGGCTATAGGCATGGCTGAGCCGTAAAATCTATAATCAAGATTATATCAGAAGTGTTTGATTTATTATATTGTTGATATATTGATATTAATAATAATAATAATAATAATAATAATAATAATAATAATAATAATAATAAAACACCGCATCTTACTACCCGTTTGGGTTGTACGCTTATGTATTAATTACGCTAATGGTTATAGATATTAGGAAATGGATATTTAGATGAAGTGTACCCACATCAAAAATGTATGCTGGTGTTATGGTTCAATCGATAAAACTAATTATTGATTCAATAATTCTACAAAATAGGATGCAGCATTTTCATCAATTCAATTCCAATCATAGGAAGCTTCTTCCTAAAGCCCCCTATACATTAAGCAAGCCAATCCTGTAATGTAACATGCAATGTAACAACAGATTACGATCACCTAATTGGGACGGGCCCGCGAGCGCGTTACGAGCGCGCTACGATCCATTCGCGGCGATCCACCGGCAAAGGGATTCGTCAGTCTTAGTTTGGGACGTGTTTGTTGCGTGCTCGCAAGCGTGGAGAACGAGTCTGAGGGATCTGTATTTCAGATGATAGGATTTTATAACAACCATAGTGTTTTATGGGAACACAAGGTGGCAAGGATAAAAATTATTATAATAAGAATCCGAAGGAATATGCCTGGAAGGATATCGCCACATTAGTAGGACAAGCAGAAGATGTTTGCAAATAAAAAATAGTTAGTTTTTATGGTTCTATTTTACCCAGCAAATTCTCAAAGTCTGTGGGAGACATCCTGGTAAAGTTTTTATACTGTCCATTAATATGTTGGAGCTAAATCTCGAATTAGTTCCAAGCTGGCCCCTTTTGTATACAATTATACGCCACCATCGTCGAGGTTTTCATTGTTTTTTAAAATAAATAGGCCATAATTATCATATCACCGCTGCTTATAATTAAGGCTAAGGCTTCTTCGTTATCAGACGTTTAGTAGAGTTAAGATAGCTAATTAAATTGAATTATGGTGCACCCTCGTAAATACTGAATTGAGCTGAGATAATTATTACGTCACTTGCTCGTGGCGTACTCGTTCCACTTCCAAACTGACGAACATTACATTACATGTTACATTATAGGCTCGGGCTCGCATGATGTGTACGCCACCTTTATACGCCTTCTCTTATTCTTCCGACTCACTGTTCCCAACCCATCCCGTCTTGCTGTGCCCCTTGCAGTCCTTGTGCACGCAGACTGAAGTACAGATATGTTTGTAGAATTGCCTAGCTAGTGATAGAACGGCGTACTGAAAAGTGTATGGACGAATTGGCGACTATGCGACAGCTCATTACGTTATCAAGTCTACCTTCATATTGTAATGATCCGCCCAGCTATGTATACTAGCCATTTTGATTGTTAAATGTAATGTCAATATAAATAGCTATAAGAAGAACAGAGTGAATATTGTTAATTCTAGCTTTTCTATCAAATCACATACGTCTTAAGTTCCAGCACTAAAAACTTGTACAGTCTAATTTTAGTAGGAAGAGTTTCTTAAAAAAAATAAAAGTGTTTAGTGCCCAAAATTGATAATATTTTTCTATTTTATTAGTGTTATTTTACAGGTATATATATCTAAAGTAACTTCTGCAGATCACATGACTTGACGTATGAATACGTGAAACTAGATCAAGCCAATTTTGTATCTGTCAGCCTCTTATGAAAATGTAACTGTAGCTCATTTCCAACCACGTATAAAATATAACTTACATGGTTTGAAGGCAGCCCATTTGCCCATCCCCTGCAAAATATACCTGGCGTTAAGGTAGCTAGCTGCCTGATCCCTGATTATTATTATTATTATTATTATTATTATTATTATTATTATTATTATTATTATTATTATATTATTACTATTATTGTTATTATTATTATTATTATTATTATTATTATTATTATTATTATTATTATTATTATTATTATTATTATTATTATTATTATTATTATTATTAGGAGTTCTGTCTTATTACAGGTCCATTCCTTTTATCAGTAAACATAGACCGCCAATGCACCCTGTCTTCTGTCTCCGACTTCAGCTCCCAGAATTTTCTAAATTGGCAAAATATAGCCTACCTGGTTTGAATGTAGCCATTTGCCCAACCCCTGAAAAGTATACCTGGTTTTAAGATAGCCAGTTACATAAACCCTGGCATGAATGTAGCCACTTGCTTTACACATGCAAAATATACCTGGCTTGTAGATAGCTGGTTGTCTGATACCTGCAAAATGTATTTGGCTTTAAGGTATAAAGTTGTCCTGCCCCTGTAACATATACATGTCTTGAAAGTCGTCTCCACGCAAATGTGAGTACGCTTCCTCCAAATTCAACCTTCCACAGCCCTAACACATTATATTTACTATTGCATATTCATATAACCCAAAATGGTAGTAAAACTTGGTGCTAGAAACTACTTAATTCTTACTCCATTAGCGTAACCAAGCTGAGATACCTCAAATGGGTAGTAAGACGCTGTGGCTAAAAACAAAATCTAAGGTTTTGCAAAGTTAACTTTTTAATATGAACTTATGCTGAAGTGAAGCTTAAAACGTACGAAGGTAAGTCTTAAGATAAGGTTACAGAGCGCTACTCCTATTTTTAAATTATCCGTTAAATGCATCTAGGTAAAGATAAATGATTGGCGAAATAAACAAAGCCCACTATATTATTTTATGCTGAAATGTCTAAATTTATCTATAATTACCTTTTATATGTGTTTTTTGTTTTTTTAACACCTCGTCTTACCACCCGTTCGGGTTCTACATTTTATGTTAGTGTTAAAATATTATTTAGTAGCTGTTCTAAAAATGATTATGTTATGTTGAAATAAGTAATAATTAGTCCAAATCGGTTCATAAAAAATCAAAGTTTTCTTTTGCCTTCGAAATATTTCGAAGATTTTAAGGTTATTGTAGCTGTCGAGGTGTAAATGAAAGAGATGTTATCCTCAACATGGAAAACTTAAAAGCTTCGATTACCTCTTTATGTCTGTTGAGCAAATTGTACTAGGGTTTTGACTTACGACTAGCAACACCATCTATTGAGCGTAATTTTAAACATGGAAATCTATGGATGTTCGAAAACAAGGTGCCTAGGAAAATATTTGGTTTAAATAGGAATTAGGCTACTGGGGAGTGGAACAGGTTACATAATGATGAGTTGCACACCGTGAACACATCACAATACATTGTTAGTCTAGTCAAATCTCGTATATTACGGTGGGCAGGACAGCAGCATGAGTGGGATATTCTAGAACCATGTTCAGGGTACTGACTGGCAAACAGAATGGGAAGAGACCCTTGGGAAGACCTAAACGTAGATGGGAGGATGACATTAGAATGGACCTGTAAGAGATAGGGTTTAATGAGGTTGACTGGATAGAACAGTTCAAGATAGAGATAGGTAGCTTATTTTTGTAAGAGTGGCAGTGAATTTTCTAGTTCCTGGTGCCATAGAGTAAGTAAGATTGTTCCTAGTAAAATAAAGTACACCTTACAGTGTCATTGACATTTTGTTTGTTCCTACCTTGAGAGCAAGTTTAATTTTCTGAAAGTATTTTTTCATGAGCGTAACTGGTTTTGTTTTAATTGTACATTAAATGAATACATATATAAAAAAATACAACGTAATTAATCACCATTCGTCTTACTCGGAAGCATTTGGAATGAATTAATCGTGTAGGTCGAGGACGGGTTGAATTGGAATCGCGGTGGAAAGGTTAGGCTTAGTAACTGATGGGTACAATAGCTGCTAAAGCTTTTTTTATTTTATCTAGTCAAATTATTTTCACTTCAACTCCACGTTTGGCAAAAACTTTTGATAATGGTGAGATAATTGAAATAATACTACAAGTTTCCTTTTCACCGCGTCTCTCGTCCATCATGGCTAGTCTCACTTTTAATCAATCTAGTGGGATAGATATTATAAATTTAGTGTTCAGAATGGGGCTGTCAAACTTGATTCTTCGATATCTCGATAACCTCGATTCTTGTTGGTATCAAAAGTATCCTCAATCTATTTTAATACGATTCTTGATACTTAAATTCTTAGTTCCCAATGAAAGTACTGGCAACTAATAAAATAGTAGTAAATTCATAATGAGTAGTAATCGTTTATCTCATTATATTAGCTTATTAGCCGTTATTTTCTCTATATTTGATTTAGTTAACTGAAGTGAAGTTAAAATACTTGCGTTTTCGACAATTATTTATAGGTACCTTTTTTTAAAATTATTTATAAATGTTTGACTCAGTAGGTGAAATAAATGCATAGGCCTACTATTGTAATTACTAATTATTCTATTAACTATGCATTATATTTTTAATACCCTGTAAAGGGGATTTTTTTTTGTTAAATCTATTGTATTGTTTTATTACTATTTACTTTTTTCCGTGTTACGAAGGCAAATAAATATATTTTTGTATGAGGTTGGATGCTTGTAAAAATAATGAAACCTAAAATGTTCAAGAATAAAAAAAATCGAGGTTGAACTTAAGAATCGAAATCAAGAACAATAGGTATTGTGTGACCTTTATAGTTTAGATTAAATGTATCCACAATTGCGGATGAGGGTGATTGGGAAATCACTTAGGAAAGCACACACCCTCAGTTCGACCAGATGAGATTTGAAATCAGATCTCCACATGGCCGGTAAACCAAACTAGATAAGTCTGACATTTATTCCACGTGCCCACCGATGCGATGGTGACATTTTGTCGATATTGTGAGCGAAAGTTTTTTTGTTTCATGACTGTCCTAACTAAGCCCACCTAGCTTTCTGTCGCGACTCCACCATACCTGCTAATGAAAGCCATTAATTCACATGTACACCCTTCTCACCCGCATTGAGTCACAATTCTATAATCATACTACCCTTACAAACCCAAAACTCGGGGGAGTCACGGGATGGATTCACCCGTGCAAAGCTCTTTTCTTTCCGGTGAGCTCATAAATACAGTAGTACAGTCAACTTAATTAATAATTACCTGCTTTGGTGGTGGCATGGTGTAAGGCGTTACTTTCGTGTTGGACTAAACTGCTGAAGATGGGGAGATCGGGGTTTGATCCCCGTCAAGTGCACTGAGGGTGTTTTTCCTAAAAAGGCTTTCCACTCTGCCTCCACGCAAATTTGGGTGCGTCTTATCTAAATTAAACCTTCCTAATCCCTAAAACATTAGTGTAATTAGTACATAGGTGTAAAACCTGAACGGGTAGTAAGATTTGGTGTTAAAAAACCATCCATAAAATAGTAGAATGTTATTAATACTGACCGAAGTGTTGGCTGTATTTTCTAAAAGGGAGGTGACCTGGCGGTCTAGGGGTAAAGTGTCAGAGCTCTGTGCTAGGGGTCCGGGGTTCAATCCTCGGTCCCGGCACAGATATATCTGATTATCAAACCCTTCCTTCACCTCTGACAAGACGTGTATTAATTACCACTTGGGAATGTGTGGAACGCTAGGCCTCCACCGTGGTTCGGATCCCACGTTAAACTGTAGGTCCTCCATTTCATCTCACAATCACCCTACCATTACACATTAGTGTAAGTGCGTATAACCCGAACGGGTAGTAAGACGTGGTGCTAATAATAATTCTAAAAGGTCCTTCTTGTGAAAACTAGACTGTACTAAAACCTTGTTTGCCGGGAATGGAGATGTGAATGGAACCAGATTGAAGCGCCGCCACCTAAATTGTGAGTTGTGGGTGCTCCTGCAGCTCCTCTGTATCCGTGTGTGTAACCTTGGGAGTTCCAAGACAAGGTTAACTTTCACATCCTAGAGCCGGCCCTGGTCCACACAGACCGAGGGGAAGAATGGAGGCTGCGCTTGCTCGGTCAATGTTCGTCACAGATCACACATACATCTGTGTGGCGAGATGGTAGGGATGGATAGAATGGAGGCTGCGCTTGCTCGGTCAATGTTCGTCCAGATCACCATAATCTGTGTGGCGAGATGGGTGGATAGAATGGAGTGCGCTTGCTCGGTCAAGTTCGCACAGATCACACATACATCTGTGTGGCGAGATGGTAGGGATGGATAGAATAGAGGCCACACTTGCTCGGTCAATGTTTGTCACAGATCACACATACATCTGTGTGGCGAGATGGTAGGGATGGATAGAACGGAGGCTGCGCTTGCTCGGTCAATGTTCGTCACAGATCACACATACATCTGTGTGGTAAGATGGTAGGGATGGAGAGTTAGGGGTAGGGTTATTACCATTTTTATATTAAACACTTTTTTTTTCGGAAAAATAAATCAAATATTGCTCTAGTAGAAATTTATCGGTTCACTTTCTATACACATTAATCAAGTGCAGCTCTAGGCTGAGACCAGCCTCCTCGCTAAACCCACTCTTTAAACACCCCTTCTACACAAGTTTATATTTTTTTCAATTACAATCAATGCATTATTAATTTAGATGATTTATATAATAGCATTATGATCCTAGAAAGTATGAGTTCATTGTGTAAAAGGACGGTATGCTATACGATTCGAGAATGACGATTATAAGACTATGTAATCTTACTATATGCTACTATCAATTAGGCGTGTGCAAAGTTTCGAAACTTCCACTTGGCTTCGAAACTAACATCAGCTTCGACTTCGTTTCGAAACAATCTCCAGCTTCGAAGCTTCACCATGAAAAATATTGACAGATAAAATACTCAATCTATGTCCAATTTATTTCTATTCTGAGATGTTTTGTACTTAACAAATTAATATTAATATGGAAATAATCTGAGGTATTTGACATAAATCAGTTGACATAATTACGTGATTTATCAGATTAAAACGCAGTATTAAAAACAACCGTCCAATAAAATAATTTACAAGTAATTTTAGTGCAAGTTATATAGATGAAAATAATATATATTTTTTCAAGCATATAACTAGAAAAATATTCTAACTTCGATTTTGCTTCGAGAATATTTCATATATTCTATTCAAGTTCGCTTCGAATTGAAAAAGTGGACTTCGCACATCCCTACTGTAATAGAAATGGAGTTAACTGAACGACTAGTCCAGGATCCAATGGAAGCCCTATGAAAATTTGCTGATATTAGAAATCGTGGAATCAATTTTTAAATAAACCGGCATTTAACTGAAATTCATAAAATTATCAATGGCTTTTATATGTATGGAAAATAATTATCAAATAGTAGTTTCATGAATTGATTTTCTTAAGAATCTCCCTATCCTGACTTCTGTCACTTCAATCTGTCTTCTATCTATTTTCCGATAATTTCATACATAACAGGATTACAGGGCGTATTCCAGTGAGCCACGAGTCCCTTCTTGGGAATTGTAAACAAGGTGTACTGGTGTATTACTCGGCCCTGGCTTTTGTCACCCTCCATTTAGGATACATGTAAATGTTTGCGCAAGCACATCTAAAAACAGCAAGTGGTGGATAGTAAGACACAACAAAATGCTAAGATAATCTGACCTAGCCTGACTTAAGCTAGCCTAACCTAATATAAGGCAAACAAATTGGTGGGACCAGATTCATATCTACCTGTGGGTCCATTATCTGTTATAGCCCTCCTGGCCAGTGATCCTAGCCCAACTAAGCTATGACGATAATCCTCCTGGCCAGTGATCGTGGCCCAACTAAGCTATGACGATAGTCCTCCTGGCCAGTGATCGTGGCCCAACTAAGCTATGACGATAATCCTCCTGGACAGTAATCCTAGCCCAACTAAGCTATAACGATAATCCTCCTTGCCAGTGATCTGGCCCATATAAGCTATGACGATAATCCTCCTGGCCAGTAATCCTAGCCCAACTAAGCTATGACGATAATCCTCCTGGCCAGTGATCGTGGCCCAACTAAGCTATGACGATAGTCCTCCTGGCCAGTGATCGTAGCTCAACTAAGCTATGACGATAATACTCCTTGCCAATGATCTAGCCCATCTAAGCTATGACGATAGTCCTCCTGGCAAGTGATCGTAGCTCAACTAAGCTATGACAATAATACTCCTTGCCAATGATCTAGCCCATCTAAGCTATGACGATAATACTCCTTGCCAATGATCTAGCCCATCTAAGCTATGACGATAATACTCCTTGCCAGTGATCTGGCCCATCTAAGCTATGAACGTTTGGGAGAAGGGGTCGCGTGGTCGGAAGTACAAGTCTACAGTTGTAAGTGTATGCGATCCTAGCATGAATGCAGGATCTGATAACAGTGCACTGTACATCATCGACAGATTGTTATCAATATTTAAACCAGCCTAATAACTATTCAGTAAATATACTTAGTATAATTTCTACATAGTTTAATATCAACATTTATGTTTGTCACTCTCATGATCATAGCGGAATTTAACGAGATATGTTTTAGATTTAGAAAAAAAGTTCTGGTAAATGTTCATACTTAAACAACAAAAGTTATCTAGTGAAGCAATAATTTATTTATTTTGAACCAAAAGTTATTTTGACGTGAATACGTCTTTAAATTGGCTACCATACGGGGCAATCCAAAAAACCTAATGATAACAAAATCGGGGGATACAGTTTGGTGTTGTAGTTTCGAATCTTTCTTCTACATCCAAAATTAAATTATACCACTGGATAGCTAAAGGATCAAAGAATTCATTACGATAAGCGAGAACAGTGACGCATCGCGCGCGGTGGAGGGGGAAGCGCCGCCATTTTGAGGTTATTTTGCTGCGTATCGAGATTTGCAATTAGTATAACTTTTGACTCGGAGAAGCTAAGATGTTCGGTTAAGTTTTAATCGTCAGCTGTCGTCAAAATCTATCGATTGTATATAAAACATTAGTAAAGTTATATTGTAACACAATAATTATTTGTTTCCTTGCTTTTATCCTAAATACATAAATAAAAATATTTTATTTAAAAAATATAACCCGTTACATAAACGTATTCACGTACAACACACGGCCGTGTCCATGACACAGCCACACCCCATTTTTTTGTCATAGAAACTGAAAAAATATGGATCTTAGCTCACGTCCCTTTCAATTGTGTTTTTTCGGGTTTTTTGGCCCCGTATGATTTGTATCGGTGGTCTCGTGGACTACACGTCTAGCTCATTTCGTTTGGTTTGCTGTATATGATAATATATATACCTATTATTAATAATATTGTAATATAGATTTATATGTTAAGGGAGTGCATCACATGCCAATCAACTCTGTGATGCAGTCGGATAGAAATCGTAGATTTACACGCATATTCTTATGCGTGGGAACATTTCTTATTAAACATTAATGGAGATAAAGAGTTAATAGAACCTCTTAATACAGAACATTGTTGAAATATTAAATTATATTTGGATAAAAACTGCGTCGAAAAGGCCTTTTTTGACCATTTTAAAATGTCTTCACAGATAAGCACTGTGCACAAATCTTTATTCTCTCATAAAAGGGACAAGAAACTTGGTCGCTTTGTCCCCCATCGTCACCATGGAAAAATTTCGAGTAATCATTTAAATACGAATGCGCTGCACATATTTCTGACATATCAGAGGTGTTTTCTTTTTTCTTTTAATCCCATACCTCGTGCGAGCTGAAAGCTGAGTTGAGCCTACTAAGATGAACGCTCTTAATACTGTAGTTACATGCAGTTCAGTTAAAATAAAAGGATGTTGTACAAGAAGAACTATTAGGCCAGTCCAAGACGTATGTCAGAGCCATTTAAACTTTGCCACACGGGAGCCTGAAAGTACGTGCAAAGGATACTTTTAAACAAGGGTTATCTAGGCTTGGGAGCGTTTAGATGTCAAAATAGCATCATCAGAGGTTATAAAAGACCCAAGTAGAGGCCTATTCTGGCTGGTATTGTTGCTCCTCTAAGAAGGGCAGGCGCGTAATAGCCTAACTCTTTTATTTTTATTGATCTACTACGGATACTTCCGGCCTTCTGGTCTGGCAGTTTATTTAAAAGTTTCTTTAATCACAATATTAATAACTGACCCATTTTTAATATTAAGGGCCCAGATATTTATTAAATATCATCTTCTTATTTTTTTCGTTCACATACAATGCTCATAAGTAGATTATATAAACTCTGTTTATGACCCCCTGGTTGTAAAAATGTGTATTTTATAGGTCTTGTTTTCCATTCTTATGTATTTTAAAGAGATTGTTGAGTCATTTTAAGGTATTCATGTTGAATAAGTATATTTTTAAATACTATCAATATTTAATAAATGTCCAAATATGAGTTTTTTAACAGAGAGTTGTCGGAATAATAAGATAATATAGACAATGAAGTGTGTATCCTCTTAGATTGTACGATTGTAAAATACATATTCCTGGTGAGACTTCAATTAATCTGGAAAGGGTTACGTTGAGAGGGGGTAGCTATTACTTCTGAAGCAGACGTTAGTAAATCAATGTTATATTCAGCAGAATGAAAGAGTTTTCTTGTCAAAGACGAAAGCTTTTCATTTCCTTTTACATTTGTAAAGTGCGTGTATGATTTGTTGTGTGCATTTATTAAGAGTTTTTTCTTCATATTTTTAAGTCATTTATTGATCATATTTAGGTCACCGACATCCGGACCCTGGTAATGATTAAACACAATGAAATAAAAAATCCACAATACAATTACATTAAATTTCATTTGCCTTTAACTGCCATTAATGTAACCCAAATTATCGTAATAATGGGTGGATGTCACGCAGTAAATTTACTAAACAATATTGACGTTAGTCACCATGGAAATTGAGTTTTATAATGCACAAATTAAATTAAGAGTTTATTTCCAAAATTAAATCAATTATATTCAAGCCATAGTTGACCAAAACATTGATAATACATGTTTATTAGATGATTATGATGACATGTCATATTTTTTTAGTCAATTACAGACTCTGCTCTGTGTATTACAGTAGCAACATAAACTCTTTTTTACGAACCTCAGGATGGTATGAACATTTTTTATAAATAACTCTTTGAAAATTTTGGTTATTTTGGATTTTTAGGGAATATTTTCTTACTTTGCGTTATTTTTGAATAATTTTTTTCTTCGTTTTGGAGGAATCTGTTATAAAAAGTAAATTTTTAAACACTAACGATATTTTATAAATGCATGAATGCTCAGACATAAATGTTTTCAATACAGAATGAGAAGATAATGGAGTCAATGAACTTTGTATCTTCTTTGCTTGTCTGGTTGTAAAGTACACGTTCCTGGTGAGAGACTGCAACTAGGATGGAGAGGGTTGCGTTGGAAGGGGGCGGTTATTACTTCTTGAAACAGATATTAATTTTAAATCAATATTATACTCAGAAAAATCTAAGATTGTAATTGTTAAAGGGTTATTATTACATTGATAAGTTTTAGTTTCCCTTTGTAAAGTGCGTTTTTGATTTTGTCGTGTGTTTTCATTACACATTTTCGTTTATATCTTTAGATAGTTTTTTTTTTTAGATATGAAGCAATTTTTTTTTAATTATTAGATCATCAAAGTCAGGGTTCTGTTTATTAGTTTACTCTTCCACTTTTATATTTCCTTACGTTTACTAACCAGATGGTCTATCAGCACATTAAAACTAGTGGATTAAAAAAAAAATTTGCACCACAATTTACTACAAGCTTGTGTTATACGCATATGTAGTAATTACGCTAATGGTTTTAGGGATTAGGGAGGTTATATTTAGAAGAAATGTATCCGCATTTGCGTGGAAAGAGAGAGAGAGAGTGGTAAAACAATTTTGAAAAAAAAACCACCCTCACTATACCTGACCGAGATTCGAATATCGATCCCTCCATCATCAGCAGTCTAGTTTACTTCGAGAATAGTATCTTAGACCATGCGTCCACTGGAGTGGGTCAAGAAAAAGATCGAATTTGGAGTAAATTTACCCGAATTTGCGTGAATAGAATGCGGGGAGTCATTTAGGGGAAAGGGTCCCTCATTACGCTCGACTAAGACTCTACCCCTGACCTCCCCGTCACTGACAAACCAGACAAGACGATACTGAAGCCTTTGCCCCATGTCCATTGGTGAGGGTTTTATATCGTCTTTTTAAAAACTAACAGATCCTTAGTTGTTTAAGTTGGTCATAAACAAAGGACACGTCATTCGAACCCAACACATGCATCAGAAAAACAAATGCTATTACTGCTAATATAAATATAACCACCCACCATTCATAAGAACCTTTAATTCTCTTTACCGACCAATCTACTCCCTCATACTAGTTTATTCACAACGCCTTCATTTTTTTCCCCCCGTTACACAATCGCAATATAAGATTATACAAAACCAACCGGCTTGAGTGGCCGAATGGTCTTAGGCGTCACTCTCATGCTAGATTGGTAGCTCAAGTCAGGGTGATCAGGGTCTACTGAGGGTGATTTTTTCCTAAATGGTTTTCCACTCTCCCTCCACGATAATGCGGATATATTACCTCTAAAATGCTTCCTTAATCATTTCCATCCCATTAGAGTAATTGTCACATATGCGTATAACCTGAACAGGTAGTAAGAATCTATCTAGGATATTTTAACTATTTTTTATTATTTATTCTTTGTGTCTTATTTTATGTTCTGGCTATACGCGTAGTCTATATTAATTCCGCTAACGGAATAGGGGGTGAGGAAGGAATCATTTTAGAGATGATATACTCGCATTTGCGTGGAAGGAGAGTGGGAAACCATTTATAATAAAAAAAACCTCAACAGATCCTACCATGATTCAAGCCCCAATCTCCCCGTCATCAGCAGGCCAGACTAACACGAGAGTGACGACTTAGACCATTCGGCCACTGAAGTAGGTTTATTTTTTATTATGTCTTAAATATACAAGCTATTTATTAAAGGTAGTTGCTATGTACGGCTATAGATGCAGCTAAATATCATATTCTCTTAACTTAAAACTTACACCTGGACATTGGAATTGAACTCGAGACCTCAAGAAAAAGTTCCCGGGTTCAGTTCCTGTGTACAGGTGTCATTTTTCATTTTAAATAAAAAAAAATCAATTTATTGTTTACTGTAGTCATTAATATTATTTTCTTTTAACATACATATATGTACCCTTTTAATACTGGTGTGAGAAAGGGCCTTTTCTTAATCCTGTTATTCGAAATAAATCATTTATATTCTGATAAAGTTTGGTTCAAGTTTCCGGTATACCATTTTTAACTCAATAAGAGAATCCTGTGAAAATTTTTCATCTATTCGAGAAAAATGGGAAGTGGTCCCAAAGGTAAAGAAGAATTAGATAGAATACCATCGTCCTGTATGATAAACACAATTATTTTGAGCGCTGTGGGGCCGGTCTGTAAACTAATGAGCTTATAGAGTTAGTGCAAGAGTGCTGCAAGTACACTTGGGTGAATAATAATAATAATAATACCAACGTGTCTTACTACCCGTTCGGATTATACGCTTAAGTACTAATTACGCTAACGGGATAGGAATTGGGAAGGTTAAATTAAGTGGAAGTGAACCCACATTTGCGTGGAAGGAGAGTGGAAAACCATTTAGTGAAAACCACCCCCATTTCACCCGAGCGAGATTCAAAACTTGATCTCCCCGTCATCAGCAGTCTAGCTCAACACGATACTTGCGCGTTAGCTAATTACGCCACCGAGATGGGCTACACTTGGGTGGAAACTAGATTATTGCGTAATAGTGAAAACACGTCGACCTCGGTGGTCTTGGGGTTAAGTGCACGCCTCAGGATCCGATGGTCGTGGGATCAAACCTGACCAAGCTCAACGGATTTTTGTTGAGCAATAAAAATCCGTAGCACAACTTCCTTTGGAAGGGAAGTAAAGCCGTCGGTCCCGAGTCATTTGTGGAGTGTAAAATAATCCTGGAAGGTGTGTGAAAATACTTTCCCGGCAAAATTGGTAAGACCTTTCAAGCTCGCTCAAAGAAATTCAGTGTGGTAGGCAACGGGGAACCACCATCCTTCCCGGACTCCCTTAGTACATGTGATCACTCCCAGATGTTGCAGGCAGTACTAACCAGCCGAAAGGTTGAGTGTATGCCCAGATCCGGATGGATAGAAAGTACACCAAACCAACCTTTTGTTTGTTGATTGGTTGCGTGTCGATCGTGTTGGGAATAAATTGATTCCCTTTTACCCACATCTGTGGGCACGTGGTCTAAATGAGGGTGGTCTAACCTTTATTTATTTATTTATAATCTCCTAAAAATGTATTATGAGATTCACACGCACACACACTTTACTAAAGCAACTTAGCATTAAAAATATTAATTTATACATAATTTTATTAATCAAATAAATGCTAAGTAAAATGCAATTTTGACTTTTTTTAGATACATATTTTTATTTGAATCACTAGCTTTAGGGCTTCCACCATAGGAGAGGTTGTATCCGACAAATAGCAGAAGATTCTTTATTAAAAACATTGACTGAAAGTGACTAAATGTCAACTTACTCAGAAATAACTATTGGTTTATTAATACTACATTATTAATATAAAGTTTTATCAAACGAGTCTAATAACACTTCCCTAAGGATTACTGTATAATTGGCTTGTTCGTAACTTATTGAAAGAACAAAATATAATAATAATCAAATTAAGTCTTTTGTTCGGCGCTTGTGGCAACAAGAAATATGATTGTTCATGAAATAATAGACTAAAAAGTATTGTATTTCCCCTTATATCTAACTAGCCACCAAAATGAATAAATGTTTTTTATAGCGTAGAGAAAGAGCTAAACAAAATATAAGTTTCAAATTATTATTATTAATATTACTATTATTTTTTATCTATTTAAACATATCAATAACGCAACCACAAGACAGCTGGCATGACGTCATCAACCGCCCTTGTTTCTTCTTGTTCACCATCTTGATTTCAAAAGAAGCTCTCATTTATAAAGCTTTTTTTTTTAAGTGAACCACATACGCCGCTTCCACTAAAAAGAAACTTCCAAAAGGTTGTTTTCATAAGTTTGTGTTTCAAAAATTTAAAAACAGTTAATGAAGAAAAACAAATTATTTGTTGTTGTGAATGTTCTGATTACCAAAAGTAATAACAAATCAACATATGAGGGCGTATGCAAGAACATCACTGAGTGGGTGCTAAGTGGACACTAGCGTGGGTATTTTGCGTCATCATAGGTTACAAGGTGGAGCGATAGAGTGCTTGGGACCACACTATCACTCCACTAAGCATACACTAGCGTTCTTGCATACCATCCATGGTCTTGCAGATCATATGGTTTAGCGAACTTCTCCTAGCTGTCAGATATCACCTCTCCTGCAATGGATGTATGGTAACTTCTCCTAGCTGTCAGATATCACCTCTCCTGCAATGGATGTATGGTAACTTCTCCTAGCTGTCAGATATCACCTCTCCTGCAATGGATGTATGGTAACTTATCCTAGCTGTCAGATATCACCTCTCCGGCAATGGATGTATGGTAACTTATCCTAGCTGTCAGATATCACCTCTCCTGCAATGGATGTATGGTAACTTATCCGAGCTGTCAGATATCACCTCTCCTGCAATGGATGTATGATAACTTCTCCTAGCTGTCAGATATCACCTCTCCTGCAATGGATGTATGGTAACTTATCCTAGCTGTCAGATATCACCTCTCCTACAATGGATGTATGGTAACTTATCCTAGCCGTCAGATATCACCTCTCCTGCAATGGATGTATGATAACTTCTCCTAGCTGTCAGATATCACCTCTCCTGCAATGGATGTATGGTAACTTATCCTAGCTGTCAGATATCACCTTTCCTGCAATGGATGTATGATAACTTCTCCTGGCTATCAGATATCACCTCTCCTGCAATGAATGTATGGTAACTTCTTCTAGCTGTCAGATATCACCTCTCCTGCAATGGATGTATGGTAACTTCTCCTAGATGTCAGATATCACCTCTCCTACAATGGATGTATGGTAACTTCTCCTAGCTGTCAGATATCACCTCTCCTGCAATGGATGTCCTGTATTTCACATCTGACGCCGAGAGTTTATCTTTAATTTTCCTCCAGGATACTGTGAGGGCCACATTTTCAGTGAGCGTGGGCCTTAACTGGCCCGCGGGCAACCATTTAGGACACATTGGTCTAAGGCATCAATTTCACCTGGTCTGGTTTGCTGGTGATGGGGAGGTCATCATTTTAATTCCGGTTGGGTGTACTGAGAGTATTATTTTATATATAAAAAAATTACTAACACTTTACTTAAACGGGGATACTTTCTTTTACATTCTATTCTACCTTTTTCATAACTACCGTACTCGTTTAACGAAAGTCTGCGCTTTACGTGGCTAACTCAAGGTAGAAATAAACAAAATAGCAAGCACATAAGCTTAAGCTGTGCGTCAGCAAATTAAGAACAACATATATGTTATGCTCGAAGTTACGCTTAATAGATGGCATTGCTAGTCATAAGTTGAAGTATCGTAACCTCGTATCTACGAATCCGCGTAACTAGCTTGAATCCGCTACTCTATATATGAGGATCAGGCGATTGCACTAAATAAATCTTTTTTGTCTTTAGAAATAATGGATTATAATAATTATGATTAGTTTTAAATACAGATGGAGTAGGGTGGGGTCCAGCTAATAGACCCTTCTAAAAACTTTTTTATTTATTTTTAGCACCGCATCTTACTACCCGTTTGGGCTATACGCATTCTAAAAGTTAAAATCCCCTATGACCCCACATATAATACACAGACCTACATAAAATGTAGCCAGCATAGCAAATAAAAGCGATGGTTTCAAATTAATAACGAGCATACCTAATACCCCCGACCGCTAGTATTTTACAAACCTTATACTATGAAGGCTACTAATATTCTTCTTTTCCGTGTCCACCTTCCATACTAACAGGTGACCTTGAAGTAAAGTATGCGTACAAGACATTGTGAACGCATCTCCTCATTGACACCGTTATAATAGTATTTTGTATCAGGGATATTGTAATAATTATTTTATCTGGCACTTAAGTCAATTTCCTATTATAATTTCAATATATTAGAAATTATATTATAAATGTTAATCAGGTTCTGGCTATGGGTTTGCAAGTTATTGCAACACTCTTATGTCCTTCTCTTGCCCAAACTGGTTGGAGCCTTCGTCGGAATCAAACCAGAAAAATTACAAAGGGGTTGCAGTTTCAAATGTTTTATTACAGGGATTCTCAAAGTGTGGTCCACGAAACCTTTATTTTTTATTTTAGATTAGATCTTTTAAAATGTTGTACAAAAAGGTAAATCGTTGTTATATACTAAAGACAATGAAGATGCCCTCACATAGTAAAGCCCGGCCAGAACGTGAAACTCAAAAGTAAGAGGAGGGTAGGGACTGGCAACGCCCCCTGTGCCCACATATCTGAGAGGAGCATTTGGACGTTCATATTTATCTTAGTTTTCTAGTCAGACAGCCCAAAGAACTTTCATAAAAATAACTGAAATATAGTATGCCTTTTCCAACACCTTAATTGTGCTTGCGAGCTTTTTCTGCTTTTTGTGGTATAAACTACGTGAAAGTAAAATGTGTTAATATTGGATCAGACTTAAGGAGATGGTATTGCTCCAGTTCTCAATAATATTTTAAAGCCACATAAAGAGTTTCGTTCCTCACATAAATTATCATTGATTATAGATGAAAAAAATAATCATATAGTTTATTTTCATTACTATTATAATTCTTTTTACACTTATTTGAAGAAAAAAAATATTTTCACTAAAACTTTACAAATATAATACAGACATTTATTTTATTTTCAATTATATTGTACTTATTTTTATACTAAGAAAATTATTATTACTAAAAATGAAATTATTGTGACTAATTTATCCCTTAGTTATACTATATGTATAATAATAAAAAAATTATATATATATGGTTATAATTATTATTATTATTATTATTATTATTAATTATTATTATTATTATTATTATTATTATTATTATTATTATTATTTATCCTACATCAAGGGGTCTGCGAATCAGCTGTTCCATGGTTAGAGAGTCCGCGTGACTGAAAAGTCTGAGAACCACTGTTCTACTTTAAGAGTAACGGGTTATCTTGTGCGAGGTAGGCCTACGTTTCAGCGAAAGGTATCACGCCCCCACTCTTCACTGAAACTTCACGTCTGGTATTTCAAAAGTAAATATTTGATATAATTACTCCCTGTCATGGAGGAGACTCAGTAATCTGACATGGTCAACCAGTCATGTGTGATATCAGAATGCGTGACCAGTTTATTCATATTTATAATTGAAGGACTTATTAATGTGTTTTTAATAAAAGGATTACTCACATTTTCAGAGTAGATTTTAATAGCACAATAAATAGATAAATAACCCAACACCCTGAAACCATTGTCATAATCGTGAAATAACAACGTGTCGTGAAAACTTGGGGCACCTCCGTAATGTTGCATCTCCGAAACTTAATATAACAAGATATGGAATTAATGTTAAATAACCCTATCAACTTTATTTTATTTGCTCTATACAGTAAAGTAGGCCACTCGCTCCCAATTTTATGCACTGGGATAATTTTGTCCAAGATTTTGTCTGCGTTCTGTACCCGATTGGTTAAGTAAATTAATTTAAATTGAAAAGCATATGAATTAAATACAAATGTTTTAATAAGTTAATTGCTAAAAAGTTTAAAATCAAAATCTGTTAATAGCACCCAGATAATAGTAGACTATTTTTCACTCATTTCGACTTTTTTTTAATTATTGTCTATTAGGCCCTAATATAATTATTTTTAATTTTTCTTAGTACCACATCTTACTACCCGTGCGGTTTATACGCTTATGTACTAATTACGCTAATGGCTTTAGAGATTATGGAGATTATATTAATAAGAAGTGTACCCACATTTGCGTAGAGAGAGAGTGGAAAACCAGTTTTGTAAAATCCACCCTCATTACACCCGACAGAGATTCAAACCTCGATCTTCCCGTTTACGATAGTCATTATTATTATTATTATTGTTACTATGACCAAAGAAATGAATCTGTCGAAAAACAGAATACCTAATAAAATAATAATAATAATAATAATGTTAATATTAGGTGTTCTGTCTGTATTTAAACTGCGCTAGTGGGATAAGGTGAAGAAGATAAAATTTGAGTGAAAATGTAGCAAAATTTGCAAGGGGGGAGAGTGGGGTAAACTATTCTGCTGAAATCACCCTCCAACCGACCAGGATTTGAGCTTCGATCTGCTCGTCACAGGCAAACCCGATAAAGATGAAGTTGACTACACAGCCCGCATGCCCACCGCTACAGGTGGGTATCAATCAAACGTGGATCGAACATAATTATCTCTGTGTTGCAAGCGAACGCGTCAAACCAGCTACATTAGTCCTGGTAACTATATTTTTCTTCACCCCATTTTTTAGGGTTGAATATATCTCGGTTCCGAAAGTTCTAACAAAGTGAATGCTCCTTTTCTTTAAAGTTATTCCAAACTAGGAGTGGTCTTCAAGGCCAACAACTACAATAGGGCGAGAAAACCTTTTCATTCTTCTCTTTAAACTTCTATTCAAGCCCAGCCTCCATCCCCTAGCTCGTGTTTTGGAGGGAAGTATCTATTGTGAAGCAGCCAACTTCCCTTGGGGTTGAACTGATACAGATGTGACTCGGTGACTGCCCAATATTGGTCCAGTGTTGCCAAACTTTGTTTGGTAACTATAGAAAGGACCTTACATCAAATACAAACATTTCATTGACAACATTTTACCTACTTACCCAATGGCGTTGATAGCTTGAAAGTTCTTTGCCCCATTTACAAAAGTACGTGACCCATCCCTATCTTTAGCTAGTTATATCCACTCCACCTCATTACACTCTAGCTATATTCATTCCATCTCATTACACCCATCCTATCTTGAGCTATCTTGAGCTAGCTTTATCCAGTTCACCTCATTACATCCTATCCCTATATTGAGCTATTTCTATCCAGTCCATATCATTACACCCTATCTCTATCTTAAGCTAGTACTATCCAGTCCATCTCATTACTCCTTATTACTATCTTGAGTTAGTTCTATCCAGTCTACCTCTTTGCACCCTAATCCCATCTTGATCTAGTTCTATCCAGTCTATCTCATTATACCCTATCTCTATCTTAAGCTAGTTCTATTCAGTCCACCTCATTACACCCTATCTCTATCAGATCCATTATAAAGTTGTCCTCCCATCTGTGCCTAGGTCTTCCCAATGATTTCTTCCCATTAGGTCTGCCAGTCAGTACTCTGAACACGGTTCTAGAATCTCATATTCGCTCTGCATGTCCTGCCCACTGTAATCTATGACATTTGATAATCCTAATAATGTATTGTGATGAGTACAAGGTAGGTATCTAATCATTATGTTATCTCCTCCACTTCCAAGTATCTTAATCCCTTTTTTGACAAAGCACCTTGTATTCGAACACTCTACATTTGTTTTCGTCATCTAAGATAGAATACCACGTTTCACATCCATAAAGAACTGATAAAATTATTATTTTTTGTATATTCTAAGTTTTACATTCCTTGACAGAAGGTAAGATGTCAACAACTTACTGACCAAGTAATCTCATGCATTTCCCGGAATGTATTATTTTTTTAATCTCTCCAATATAACATCGTTATCTCTGGTTAAAATGGTTTCTAAATATTCCAACTCATTAACCCTATCAAATCATATGTCTTTTGCTATAATCTCTAAATTATCTTCCTCGATCTATGTTTTCTGTGTTATAATATACTTAGGGCCAGTTTCATAGTCAGATTTAGTACGCCTCAAGTTCGGCGTTATACTAAATACAAGACGTCACCTACCTGAAATTGAATGGAATGGGCCAGTTTCATATGCGAAACTGGCCCATTCCATTTTGGTCTAGGTAGGTGTCGTCCTGTATTTAGTATCGACTCACACTTTAGGCGTACTAAGTTTGACTATGAAACTGGCCCTAAGGGTCAGTTTCATAGTCAGATTTAGTACGCCTCAAGTGCGGCGCTATACTAAATACAAGACGTCACCTACCTGAAATTGAATGGAATGGGCCAGTTTCATATGCGAAACTGGCCCATTCCATTTTGGTCTAGGTAGGTGTCGTCCTGTATTTAGTATCGACTCGCACTTTAGGCGTACTAAATCTGACTATGAAACTGGCCCTTAGTCTTTTTAGCTTTCACTTCTAAACCTAAAGTATGTTCATGATAGATTTTTACCTGGATGACAGTTCAAAAATCATATGTTTAGGTTTTGGGTTGCTAACACTTGTAAAAGATCACTGTTTTGTTATAAATGTTAAGTTTTTTTAATCATATGTTATATTTTACATTAAAAATAACGTAAACTTAAGTTTTCTCACACCATTTAATTATTTTTAATAATTTATTTTTACTCAATCCAAAACCTTATTTTAAACATAATTAAAAGTACGTAAGTTTCTTATTATTCATTTTGGAATGTTATCTATGATGTGTAATATAGTGCATACAGGCATCGTATTTACTTGGTAAAGAGAAAATACTTGTCTTTTTTTATATAACACACGTAATACATTATTTTATTATTATTATTTTATCGTATTTTGAAATATTTAACTGAATAAAATATTTTTATCCACTGCGTGGGTGCATCATTGTAAATACGAGTAACTTGTTTCCGCCACGTTCAATCACATGGTTTAAATTCGTCGTTCGCCATTTTGAAGCTATTGTAGTTAGACCTTTTATGAAAGTGCTGTGAATAGTAATTTTTTAAGTGGAAAAAACCTATAAATAAGCTTTGTGCCTGATCTCACATAAATATAAATAATATTGGCCTAAATTACTCTGGTTAACTATCACATTCATACATTACCAAATGTTTTCACTACAATTATCCAAAGTGACAGATGTCATCTGTTGTCTTAGGGCTACATTAGGGACTATTTCTAATAACTTTTTGAGCTGTCATCCAAATAAACTAAGGTCATGAATGTACTATATTTCATCCCCAGCCTCTAGTAAAATGTCTGCATTTCTTGCAACAGTTGACAATATTTTTCTATACAAAAGTGTTATTTTGTAGGTATTGTTAATATATCTCAAAGGTGACCGCTGCAGGTCACATTTCCCGACGTAAAACAAAACGAATACAGTTTGTTGCAAACTTTTACAATCTTGTAATATCTAGTAATGCTTGTCAACCTTTGTTATCTATTTCAAAGTTGGTAAAGTAGGTGTGTTGAAAGTGAATGTATGTGGATGACAGTTAGCTTACATAAGCTATCAGTTTAGTTTATGGCTGTTATTTTGTTCAAGCAGCTTTGATGATTACTAAAGTATAATGTTTTAGTTGATCTCAATAGTATTTGTTTTCTTTACTCAGATCCAGTAAATCGTTTATTTCCTAGAAACGTCCTTTGTTCTCCAATACCAACGTGGCTGTACTAAAAACAAGTTGTTATTTAAAATGTTGACAGACAGAGCTAGTTCTACAGTAATATGTTATAAATAGAGATAGGGTAGAATAGCATTAATTTTCAGTTTTTTTAGCATTAATTATTGGAAATTTAGCGTTTTGTAGCAAAATAGGTAAAAATGTCTTTCGTCAATGTTTTTAGGGCCTATACAAAGGATTTATGATAAAATGTATGTATGCAGGAACAGGATACAAGTAAAACCCGAGCTGAAGCACACAGACGAGTGAAACTCAATGATTTTTTAATCACTTATTTCCGCTGAAAAACATTGTTTTATAGAAATTCTCAGCATTTTCAGGGAATTCGCGTCTATTTCGCTAAATAGAATAATTTAGCTAAAATACTCTCAAAATCACGTTTTTCGCGTTAATTCGCAAAATAAAAATCGCGTTAAGCATTTTCAAATGCCATGAAACACAAAGAAAACTTAAAAATACCCTATTTTCGAACCCTTTTTTTTTTCGCGTTTTTCGCAAAAGCGAATTTACCCTATCTATAGTTATAAATAATCCATCGTGTAGGTATATATTTAATATTGAGCGTCTGGGTTACATCACTCGTAGCCCAGTGGAAAGTTTAGCCAGTATTAATGTACTGTAGCCCAGGGGACGCCCGAATGAACTAGGTACTGTACATACTTTCCTTGGAGGTTATTTCCATGCACCTATGGGATGAGTGAGATAGTGAGTATGAGGGTGTGAAACCAGTGGAAACACAACATAACTTAAGCCTAATTAACAAAATTTGAGTGACCAGTGGAGTAGTTCTCCCTCCGGGAAAAATACCCAAGGTACCAGTTGAGGTTCGAACCCGTAACCTCTACACACCATACCATGGGGCCGGTTATCTTGAAGGTGAATATTAAGATAATAAAAAGGTAGTATTTGATAAGTGGCATATAAAAATGAAAAGTAGAAATAAAAAATAAACAACCCTTAAGTTTGTATACGTATATGGCCCTTTGAGTGGACCGACTATTTTCAGGTTGGGGGCTTCTGGATCCATATCCCCCTTTCACACAAATAAAACACCCAGGTTCAATTTGTCAATTCCAGTAGTCAGTAGAATCTGTGATACTTTGTAACGCTTTGAGATGTGCGATGAAATTTTTTCCAAAAAATTGCAATCAAGATATTCCAAGCTCTGTAACTAGCACCGCAATTTAATTTCTACAACCTTTTCTAGCCTCTTTCCCAGTGATCCAATCAATGTAGTGAAATTAATCGAGTTAAAATTTACTGGAAAGTTTTCATCTCTAGACACGCTTATATTTTATTCAACATATCACTGTTTTTTAGTGGAAATGTACCCACACCTGAGTGAAATTAAAGTGGGAAACCATCTAGAAAAAACCCACCGAGAGTAGGCTACACCCAACAAAGATTCGAACCCCGTCACCAGTATACCAGTCCAACACGAGAGTGATGCGACCACTGAAGCAGGTTGTAATCAAAATGTTAATGTTCTTGTTTCAGGGTTGGGTTGGGAACCCCACAATGCACCCTGATCTAGGTGGGCCTTGGGCGTCGTGGGCTGACCCTTGCTGACCTCCCATGGCCATCCCACCACCACGACCTCTCTCCGCCGTTCATCTGTTTACCACACAACCCGCGGGGGAAGATGAAGGTCTACGTCGTGACGCACCCTCACGCATTGGCGTGGAGAATGGCGCTTTCGAACCGGGTCCGCCTTCCCCACCAAGCGTCCAAGTCTCCGACGCAGCACCTGCATCCACCTTCGAGGTACCCCACATATCGTCGGGACATCTTGGAGTGCCACGGCAAGAGGTGGCGGACGCTCCTCTACAACAGACAACCCCCATGGACTCAGGCCCGATAGCACGACAGGTCAGAGGCGAGCAATCACTCGAACAAAATACACGTCGATCTGAAACTGATGTTAGGCTAGAGCCACGGCGACTTTCAAAAGAAATACAATCCATAAACGCGTTGCTACCACAACATGTTTCAGAAACATCTGCCGTGGGAACCTCAAGAATACGAAGATGCTCTCACAAGAGTGCGCACGGACGCCAAGAATACCGACATTCAAGGTGCTTCCAAGGTCACAGAAGCCATAATAACCATTCGAGATCATCTCGGCCATCGTCAAACTACGGCAATAATAATTGTAATGCGAGTAACTTAGCGAGCACCTCAGATGATAGAAGTAAGAACAGCCCAGCCAGAGCATCCGCGAGCAATCCTGTGGTGTTATTACCTCAACGTTCATCGGAACACTTGATCACCTCCAGAGCGGGTGGGGAAAATGGAAACATCACGAAACATTCTGGTGATAACAGTAATCATTCCTCTTCAGGGAACGGAAGGGTGGGCACCACCATCGCTATTGTTCACGAGCCAGATAAACGTGATGACAGGTCATATACGTGTGCGGTGCAAAGTAACATCGCGAACAACGAGAAGAGTGTTCCCTCTGGCGTCACTGTCGGTAGCAACAGGTCGAGTTGGACTCAGGATAGCAATGGTAGGAAGAGAGAGGAGGCTACTTGGAGACGAAGACAAACAGATCCGTCTGGAGAGACTATTAGAAATTATTCTTATCACCGCGATTACCAGGAGGCGCTCTCATCACTCCTGTGGCAGCCATATGAGTGTCGAGATCAGAGCCCTCAAGCAAACACCATTAGCGGTAGCATCGTGGATGATGGTGACGTCTCCATGTGGCTGTACCCGCAGCTCTCGAGGACCACGAGAGACAGCAATGTGAATGTACCGTACGGGAATCGACTTAGTGATCCTCCACATTTATCTTCTTCGTCTTCCACCTCATCGATGTCATCGGGTTCGTCGTCAGTGGCTCTGGGAGTTGCAGCTATGGTAGAGGAGGGTTGCATATGGAGAATATCCGACAACGATGCGTCGTCGTCCTCTTTGAAGGCTCTGCTCTTGTCCGCCAGCAGCAGCAAGGACGATGGTTTGTCCTGGGGTGACTTGACAACCTCGCACAGCAGGTACAGTGGACTGTCAGCACCAGGGGATGCTGCTATCCATAAGAGAACTGGCAACAGCGCATGTTCTGCGGACGACCCACATCGAGGAAGAGAACCACGGCAGCATCAGCGCGCGGTAGAAGACGACGCAATGGTCAGTGACCTCCAAAAGCGGTGGAGTGGAGAGTCGCAAGGAGCGCTGGTGTCGGCTCATGAGGACTGCTCGCTGTGCTGTTGTCGACAGTTCACTCAGTTGGAGTGCGACCGGCGCACAGAAAGGTTAGGTAGTGGCTGTAGTTTATGTGGTGACGTCCAGGGGCCAGCAGCCATGCTGGTCAACGTAGATTGTCCTGAGGATACTAGAGGTGTCAGTGGTTCGAGGCCTTGCAGGGAGGAGACGCAGGCCCTAGTAGTGCCGTCTAGCGTCGCGACGCTTGTCAGTAGTGCGGGAGTGACGAGTAACAGTGTTGGTGATTGTGGTGTGAGTGTAGTGAGCTGCTACAGGGCAGTGCCTGTGTTAGTATCCTCTGTCCCCACTATACCGTGCCTCAACAATGTTTCAAACGTACAAATTGTGCAGGCGTCGGCGCCGCCTCCACGGACAACGTCTTCGACGAGTGCCGGGATCATCGCGAGTGGAAGGACCTTCACCTCTACAGAGGCGCAGACGGACGACGTCAGCGTGCCTGTGGACGCGAGTGCGGCGTCTCCCGCGAGGAGCATTGTTAACGCGAGTTCGCAAATAAGTAACAATCGGGAGCAGCGACGCCGCGAGCGTCGGGAGCGCCGTCACCAGCGGCGTTTGAACAGTGCGGGGGAGGGTATGTGGCAGGGCCAGGCGCCGCTGCCGCATCCTGGTGAGCGTCTCCCTGACCTGCTCAACTCACATCTGCCACCCCCCTACTCGACGCTGCCCCTGGGCTTGTCCCCCGTGCCCGTGCCACCTCCCCAAGTACCTGCGCCCCCACCCCCACCCCCAGTGTCGCCACCACCGCATCCTGGAAGCATGAGGTTCCCCTTCCAGATTACCCCCGCCGGACGCCGAAGGTAGGACCACCCACAGTTCTCTAAAGTGATCATTATATTGCTTGTATTATGTGCTTCTGTACAGCATATTGAGCCGACCTCCATGCCACATGTCACCAACATTAATATAACTACACCCATTCTTTAACGTAGATAATGTTCTACACCTCACTGCAGAATAAACTAGACCAAGTACAGCTCATTATTCATAAGAAGGGCCTTTTCTCACGGCTAGAAGAGCTTTTGGATCTCTTCCACGTGTTAATACTTCAATTCATGTGATCTGCAGATGTCACGTTTGATAGCTATTATCAATACCTATTAAATAAAACCAATAATATAATATAATATCATATTATTAATGTTGACCACAAAAAATTATGTTTGAATTTTCTAAAAGCCTTTTCCTATGAAAATCGGATCGTAGAATTAAATTATGTGTGTTTAAGACAAATAAATAGGCTACGTTCAATGTCTTTGTTACATTGTACAACTAAACTTCATGCAGATTCTAAAACTATATTTACTAGTTGTTTTTATTTTCAACCAACATACTTTAATAATTTGAGAGACACGAAAAAGAATATAGCTTATATTTCCTCCTCAAAACTTTCTAGAATCACGCGTCCATCAAATAAGGAAAAAATGTGGCAAACTTGTTTGATCTGATTTTAAAAAGGTTTTTAACATTGTTGTGGTTTCTGAGTCAAACTGAATGATTCGCATGCACGAATAAGAATAATCGAGCTGCAGTATGTAGGCAAGCATGAAAAGTAAATTGTATTTTTAAATTTCAATTATACTGATAGTAGCAATGATCATATTAAGCAATGTTACGAGAATAATAATTTATTGTATCTTAAAAATAGAGATTATTTCTTCACCTATTTACATTAACCCAAGATACTTATAATAAGAGCACAAACAAATATTTGAAAATTAAAAACAATAACACTTTTAAATAGTGTTTGTTATGGATCATATTCTACATATCAAGCATCTGACATATCCATATTAAGACTATTCGGGTCCTGTGTTAGAAAATAACTACACTCACCTTCATTGGATTTCGTTCCGCCATATTTCTACCATTTTGCTGGAAAGCTTCGAAATTCGAACTATCATAAAGGTCCGCCCACATAAATCTGTCCATGGGTAACTTCAAAAACTATAATACCTACACTAAAACCCATAATGGTTTAGTTTATAATTAAAAGTCGTTTAAAATAATCGTTTATATATTATGAATTATAAACCAATCTAATCTAGACTTCCATGTCTTGAGACATTGAAGGCTTAATAAATCTTGGTTGGGTATTGGGTAATGTACATTTAGAGTCTAGTGATTTTTCTGCAAAGTTGACCCGGGTGTTTAATAAGGAAATAACTGGTAACTACATAACATGGCGTGAATGCGATAGTGTTTTATTCGGCTCGCTAATACAGTAAGTTAATTATTATGTAAGCCAAGCAAAATGTTGATGCGTCAGGTATTTTTGTGATCAATAATCAATAACGCCGTTAGGTGGTGTTTAATGTTTGAGAAAATATTTTTTTTCCCATCTCCCAAACAAACTGCAAATAATTTGCTGAGATTTCTTGTCACATTATTGTAGACTATGGTTAGATTGGAAAAACATTGAAATTAAATATTATATATACAGTAGGCCTATATGTTTAGGAGTATAAGTAGTTTTTCATCAAATTATTTGAAAAAATGATCAAATGAAATGGAATTAAATTTGGTATGTGTAGCAAAGCTCATCTTTAACCCCAGTAACTAATTATTCACTAATTAGGTCCTATTGCTGTGTACGATAAGTATGTCAATTTGAAACAATAAAATTGAATCTTTAACTAAAAACACTTCATTTAGTTCAATTTTCATAAGAAAAACCTTTGATAACGAATTTTTTTCTGTGGTTAAAATTTTTGGCATTTTATAGCTAATGATACTATATTATATCAAAAGTCATAGGTGAGGTGTATATCACATGACTTGACGTATGAATACATGAAGGTAGATATAGAAAACAATCTATCAGCCCTTCCTATGAAAATTAGACTTTATCTAGGCCTAAATATTACATGATTTATTAATGGGAATATTATATTATTAATCGTACCAGTTAACACTCGACTACCGTCTAATTGTGGTAATACAGAAATTATAAGTAACGGTGTGATGAAGGGAATAACTTGCTGGTCACAACATTGTCCCACAACCATTGTCTTATGAGGATACTATGTGTAATATTCACCCCGTCATCCTGATTCACTTATCCTAGCACAATTATTGTTGTAAAACATAATTACTGTAAGCCCGAGCTAAATATAAAAAAATGCATAGCACAAGATTAAAATATAAGCATTTCAGGCTCAAGAACATTAATTACGATTTCTTTAAAAAAAAAGGGAAAAATAAAAAAGTTGACTAAAGACTTTTATAATTAATATTATAGACAAAAAAAGTCAGCAGGGTTCCATGGATGTATTTGTATCTAACATGGAGTTAACCTCTGTGGTCTTGGGGTAAAGTGCTCGCTCCAAGACCCAACGTTTGTGGTTTCAAACCCAGCCGGTGTCGTCGAATTTGTCTTGAGCGATAAAAAAAAAGTGGCACAACTTCCTTCGGAGGGCAAATAAAGCTGTTGCTCTTATGTCGATTGTGGCATATATAAGAACACTGGAAGGTGTGTGAAAATGCCTCTCCCGGCGAAATTGATAGGTTCTTTCGCCCTCGCTCATAGAAATATATACTGATATAATCAGTCGGTTCAAAAAGTGCACGTTAAATACCTCAAATAAATAACTACATCTGAACGTGAGACTGAATGTAGACTTGCGTCTGACTGTACAATATCACCCCCTTCCCCCCCAATTCATTATTATTATTATTAGCACCGCGTCTTACTACCCGTTCGGGTTATACGCACTTACGCTAATGTGTAATGGTAGGTTGTGAGATAAAATGGAGGACATACAGTTTAACGTGGAATCCGAACCACGGTGGAGGCCTGGAATTCCTCACATTCCCAAGCTGTGATTAATACACGTCTTGTCAGAGGTGAAGGAAGTGTTTGGTAATCAGATAAATCTGTGCCGGGACCGAGGATTGAACCCCGGACCCTAGCACAGAAGTCTGACACCTTACCCCTAGACCACAAGGTCACCATTCCCCCAATTCAAATGTAAGCTCCGTGGACATGTTATTTTCCCTTGTTACTGAAACATAAACTTGTGTCTAAGCATACATACACCCCCATTCCCTGTTTCTACTGATGTGAGTGCAGCGGACGTTGCTGTCTCCAGGCAGGTATCGCCGCCTCGCGACAGTCTCACTAGAAAGTAGGCCACCCGTACCCCCACCTCCCCGCACTCGTGGAAAGTTGGATGTAAGATCGTCGTGATCACGTCTCAACAGACATTACAACTTGCTTCAGCTTGTTCAACACACAAAAACATCTGAGGAAACTGGAACAACGTCTTAACTAGATTTACCCCAAACCTTTTGTTAGACAGTTAACGTGGAATGGGAGGAACGCTAGTTAAAAGTCAATACTGTATTTTTTGTAGTTTTCATACTAACTATTTTTGGGCAAAAAAAAACCCAACAACAATTAGCCTAGAATATTATTACCATTTAGTTGAAATATGACTTCACCCGTTTCGGTGGCCACATGGTCTAAACCAGGGTTATTCAACCTTTTTTGTTCGCATGCTCCCAGATACAATAATTTATCATCAACTTTATATCCTCAAAGTGGTTCTAAGGTGCATTGTAAGTTATACATATTCTATATACTACATATAAAATAAGTAAAATATATTACGTACTATGAATAAATAATTATTTCTAAATGATAAATTTGTAGGTAAATGTATTTATATTTTTAATTTTATGTATTTCCTAAGATGTCTCCTTCCGCGCCAACAAAAACACATGGATCACGGAAAACGTAGATGGCGCTAGCTACCGAACAGGTCTTGCGGAAAAATCATACGTTTGTAAATAGCAGTTTTCTTGAGATTTAGTGTTATTTGTATAGTAATATTTTTTCAACACCTATTCTAAGATAATGTATCAATGTTTCTTAGGTGTTACATTTTCTTATTTTTTGTTATGAAGTCGGCAGTTTTTTATTTTTATTGTGTATATAAAAATTGAGACTTAATCAACATGCTTCTACCCGCCTCGGTGGCGTAGTTGGCTAACGCGCTAGTCGTGTTGAGCTCGACCGCCGAGGACGGGGAGATCGAGGTTCGAATCTCGGTCGGGTGAACTGAGGGTGGTTTTTCCTAAATGGTTTTCCACTCTCCCTCCACGCAAATGCGGGTTCACTTCCTCTAAATTGTACCTTCCCCATTCCTAATCCATTAGTGTAATTAGTACTTAAGCGTATAACCCGAACGGGTAGTAAGACGCGGTGCTAAAATTAATTAATTAAATTAACATGCTTCTATTCTTGAACAAACCGTTCCCGAAAAGAAAATTGCAAAACAATAAAAATTCTTGAAGTTAACCGTTTGTTCCCATGGCTCTGCATTTCCACGCCAAATTAAAAGGGACAATCTTCTTAAGACGTCACCCTCACAATATACTATACTATTGATTATGGGGAGATCGGAGATCGAGTTCCTGTCGGGTGTTCTGGAAGTGTTTTTGCTTAAATAGTTTTCCACTTTACCCTTACACTAAAATTAAATCCAACCTTTTTCATCCCTAAAACTTATAATAATTAATACGTAGGCCTATGCAAAGAGCCCGGACGGGTAGTAAGACGCGGTGCTTATAAAAGTAAACTAATGTCATTTGACGGCTTTATCCGCAACCTAAGACCTAACCATTCACTCCTAAAAAAAAAAAATTGCTTACCTGATTTTCAAAGGAAGCCCATCATTTGAACACTGGAAAATCATATTACCACAATGGCGTAAAAAATATATTACAATTGTAGTTAAGTTACATTCTTAGTCCATTTAATTAGTAATGTAAGGAGAAATTTCACAGTACCTAATTCATAGGAAGTATATTGTAAACTTTTAAAAACTTTCAATTGATGATGGTGGTAGAACGCGCGCTTCCTATTAAAATCAGAATTTACCTAGGTATTCTCTACACATGGTTATAGAAACAATTCTTGAATATATTTGTGAGTGTAACAACATTTGATGAGAAACCTTTTAAACAAAGATAAAAAGTTGTCATTAAATTCCAGGACACTCTTGACAGATATTCAACAACTGTTGATATCACCATGTGAATAAAATTAAACAATATGTTTCTAGAGAAGAAATATTTTATTTATATTTACAACAACAAAAATTTGTGATATAAAAACTGCAAAAACACTGACATTTCTCGCGTACTGTACACTCCAGCCTTCTTTCTCGCGTACTGTACACTCCAGCCTTCTTTCTCGCGTACTGTACACTCCAGGTTCGGATTCCACGTTAAACTGTAGGTCCTCCATTTCATCTCACAATCACCCTACCATTATACATTAGCGTAAGTGCGTATAACCCGAACGGGTAATAAGACGCGGTGCTAATAATAATAATAACTTTATGCATTTTAGGTTTTTATTAAAACCATTTGGTTCAAGAAAGAGGGGGTAGCTACCCCATTTGCCCTCACCTTCCACGCTGGGTGTGCCACTGGGCGCATAGTACCCACTTTATGTATTAACCTCCAAGCAAAGAAAACACTTGCGCTAGCAAAAATGTACTCAAGCGCTCAAGTTGGTATGGGTTAACAACCACAAAGGACAGATCACAACAGAACTAGTTCAATCCGTTAACTAGATGAATAGCTTTAATATAGCAGCTAGAGGAATAACGTAATGACGGTAACTATAGCAATAACTTAAAGATGGTAGCTAGAGGAATAACGTAAATACGGTAACTAGAGGAATAACTTCAAGATGGTAGCTAGAGGAATAACGTAAATACGGTAACTAGAGGAATAACTTCAAGATGGTAGCTAGAGGAATAACGTAATGACGGTAACTAGAAGAATAACTTCAAGATGGTAGCTAGAGGAATAACGTAATGGCGGTAACTAGATGAATAACTTCAAGATGGTAGCTAGAGGAATAAGGTAAATACGGTAACTAGAGGAATAACTTCAAGATGGTAGATAAAGGAATAACTTCAAGATGGTATATAGAGGAATAACTTAAAGACGGAAGATGTAAAAATTTAAGTATGGATAGTGAAATCGACAGATGGGTGAACGCATGTCGGAGAGTAGTTTGATATAAGTGGACTATTGAAAAGAATTAAGTAGTATCGAACGAGCTAAAGGTGGAGGTAGTATATAAAAGTGTGCTGACACCAACATTGTTATATGGGTGTGAAGCGTGGGTTTGTAAAGATAAACAGAAGAGCAAAATGAATGCGGTTGGAATGAAATATCTAATAGATGTGTGTGGAAAACTCGTACGGGCAGAGTTAGTAATAAATAGGTGCTGAAGGAGTGCGGTTTGAATGGGAACCCAATAGGTAAAAGTGAAAGAAACGTCTTACGTTGGTTTGGGAATGTTGAGATGATGAGTGTGGACCGAAGGTCAAAGCAAATATATGAAGGTAGAGTGTGTGGATCAAAAGGAAGGTGTAGGGTATGTAAGACGTGGCTAAATGTTGTAGACGAATGTGTGGAAAAAATAAACATTAAGAGTTTTAAGAATAACAGAGTATTTGTGACTCGGTGTATGGATATTCTTTAAGCGAAGAAGTGAAGGGAGTATACAAGGATAGGGAAGTGTGGAGAAAGTTAGTGAGGATGGATTAAGTACGGAGCTGTTTTTTGAGCTATATGCACAGTTTATTGCCTATCCCGTAAAGAAACGGCGTGATTAGGTATGTATGTATTTTATTCTTCTATACATTTGTTTTTTCAGCCCCTCAGGAATACATAGCTTGTAGACATGAGTATTATTTAAATCCCACTTTGTCGTGAAAGCGTGATAGCATTCTTACTGCCGACAAACAAACAACAGTTGCAGGAGTTCCCAGCTGACGCCAACAACATACATTAAAAGTCAACGACCGCGACAGATGTCCACATCATTGGGAACGATGCCTACACATTACTCAGGTAACATTTCCTTTACATCGAACAAACCACAACATGGCCATCCATATACTACTCAAATGGACGTATTATATGTTGTGAAGGAATTTAATAAAACAAATTTAAACTGTTATATCAAAAATGTTTGGCTCTGTTCTCTGTTCATATGCGTACTATGTTAGTCGGCTGTATTTATTTCTGTAGCGTGAGATTCTCTTTTTAAATGATTCTTTTTTTAAGTTGTAAAACTAAAAATAATAATTGTTTAAGAATAATACTTTAGATACTATCTATACTATTTATTTAGCACGTCTTAATACCTGTTTGGATTATCCGCTTAAGTAATTGCTACGCTAATGGATTAGGAATTGGTAAGGTCGAATAGAGAGGAAGTGAACCAGCTTTTGCGGGAGGGAGAGTGGAAAACCATTTAGGAAAAACCACCCCCAGTTCACCCGACTGAGATTCGAACCTCAATCTGCCCGTCCTCGGTAGACTAGCTCAACACGAAAACAGGTTAGCCAACTATGCCACCGAGGTGGGTTTTACTGATATAAATAGATTAATGAAGATAAAAATTTAGGCAACTTAGTTTTATTTTATTGCGGTGTTTTGTGCATCACGTCTTTCTACCCATCTGGGATATCCGTAGGCCTATATACTAATTTTAAACGCATGGTTTGAGGACGAGAAAGCTAGAATTAAGGTGAAGTGTAACAGCATTTTCTTGAATATTGAGATTGTTAGACCATTTAGAAAAGAAACAAGCTTAGTACACCCATCCAAGATTCAAATTCCGACCTCTCCTTCAATGTCAAACCAAAATAGACAAGACGGATGCTTAGTCCTAATACCTACAGATTATTACTATTATTATTAGCACCGCGTCTTACTACCCGTTCGGGTTATACACACTTACGCTAATGTGCAATGGTAGGGTGATTGTGAGATGAAAAGGAGGACCTACAGTTTAACTTGGGATTCGAACCACGGTGGAGGCCTGGCATTCCACACATTCACAAGTTGTGATTAATACACATCTTGTCAGAGGTGAAGGAAGGGTTTGGTAATCAGATAAATCTGTGCTAGGACCGAGGATTGAACCCCGGACCCTCAGCACAGAAGTCTGACACCTTACCCCTAGACCACCAGGTCACCAATGTATAAAGTTGAACTTCGGTTTAAAATCAATCACTGAATATGTGTTGAATGGATTCAATCTACATGTTTAGTCTAATAGGCAGCTAATTTCAACAATTATCCAAGTGAAGACCAATCCAAGTAGCTTCTAGAGGTATTTAAATTTAAAGGAAATTCATAAGGAATGGGACTTCCAAATAGCTTCTAGGTGCATCCAATTGTTTTACTTTTTACTGGAGAGAGTTCTAGAACTCTTTTTTTGGGTTGGAGGGCAAACCTCTTTAAAAAAAACTTTGTTTTGTTAACCAACCCCTTTAACTCAACCACCACCCCTCCAATCCAAACCCCCCTTCTTCAGAATTTCGATTCTTGCTACAACCTTTATTGTTCATGTAGCAATGATCTGTTACTGTACTGACAGAGTAAACAATAAAAATATGGGCTGGGTGATGTTTAGAAAGAAAGTGCGGCTGTATTTAGTCCAATCTAGTTAAGATCATTGTTCCTGAAACATAGGCAACACAACTAGGGACTCTGTATGCCTACACACTAAAGCGAGAGATAGTGAGTGATAAAAACGAAAGCTAATTACAATCATCCTTATCGGTGGGGACGTGGACTGAATTCTAAGCTCATCTGATCTGGTTTTCCATTGATGGAGAATTCGGGGTTCGAATCCTGGTCAGTTATACGGTACTGAAGGATGTTTACGTTAATGGTTTCCTCACATTACGTCCACGCAAGTACAGGCACAGTTCCTCTTCTTTATGTATTCATTATAATTATCTACCTCACTATAATAACTAAATTTGTTTAACTCGGACTGATAATCTTCATAGAAAGGACCTTATCTGACAGTTAAAAAGAGTTATTAGACCTACTTTCATGTATTCACACGTCAAGTCATGTGATCTGTATATGTCATGGTTTATTAATTAAAACACAATAGTCTACCCTATAAGATATCAAAAATAATAAATGTAGCTCATAGTTATTGTATCACTGTTAGCCACAAAAACTATGTTTGTAACCTACGTATGAAAATTTGACGGTAGCTGTTCACAAATCACCGCACTGTGGATTTGTTTTAGGATCTACTTTTCCACCTACTCTCCTGTTTCTCACATTTATATTTGTATTAGTCTATTGCTATAATTATATATTGTTTAATTCACCGCTAACCGGATAATAATGTTCCTCGTGATGCAGCATGCTATATGCCATATTGTGACAATAGCAGCATGATGTATGTCATCTTGTTACAATGACAGCATGCTGTATGCCATCTTGTGACAATGGCAGCATCATGTATGTCATATTGTAACAATGGCAGCATGATGTATGACATCTTGTCACAATGGCAGCATGATGTATTTCATCTTGTGACAATGGCAGCATGATGTATTTCATCTTGTGACAATGGCAGCATAATGTATGTCATCTTGTGACAATGGCAGCATGTTGTATGCAATCTTGTGACAATGGCAGCATGATGTATGTCATCTTGTTATAATGGCGGCATGCTGTACGCCTGCTTGTAACAATGGCAGCATGTTGTATGCAATCTTGTAACAATGGCAGCATGATGTATGTCATCTTGTGACAATGGCAGCGTGATGTATGCAATCTTGTGACAATGGCAGCATGATGTATGTCATCTTGTAACAATGGAAACATAATGTATGCCATCTTGATACAATAGCAGCACGCTGTACCAGAGAAGGCTGTCTAGAAATGGAGCGGAACATTGGACCTCTGTGCTCGCCATGAATACTTAGTTCGGTTGCTACTAATGGTGCAAAGAAGCAGGTGACACCATTACTAATGGTGCATGGCGTCTTTATCCTGTTCACGTCTACCTCCCACCAGTTGATAACAACACTATTAGTGCCGGGTGTATTGATTCTGGTCCACATTTACCTCCCACCAGTTGATAACAGCACTATTAGTGCTGGGTGTATTGATTCTGGTCCACATTTACCTCCCACCAGTTGAGAACAACGCTATTAGTGCCGGGTGTATTGATTCTGGTCCACATTTACCTCCCACCAGTTGAGAACAGCACTATTAGTGCCGGGTGTATTGATTCTGGTCCACATTTACCTCCCACCAGTTGAGAACAACGCTATTAGTGCCGGGTGTATTGATTCTGGTCCACAATTTACCTCCCACCAGTTGAGAACAACGCTATTAGTGCCGGGTGTATTGATTCTGGTCCACATTTACCTCCCACCAGTTGAGAACAACGCTATTAGTGCCGGGTGTATTGATTCTGGTCCACATTTACCTCCCACCAGTTGAGAACAACACTATTAGTGCCGGGTGTATTGATTCTGTTCACGTGTTTCTTACTCAAGTTTTTCCACTCTCCCTTAACGCAAATGCGAAAACACTTCCTTTGAATTAAGCCTTAATCATTCCTAAATTATTATCTTAATTAGTTAATATGTGTATAACCCGAACTGGTAATTAGACGCGGTGACAAAAAATGAAAGGTATATCGAGCTTGTTCTAAGCAAGTTCCCAGTTGGGCTAAAAAAAAAATAGATACCTGGACTGTGAATCATGCTGTGCGAGAGTGACTCAAGTGCCTTGTGAACAGTGTAAATAGAGGCATGAGGGATTAATGATCTTTGTAAATTATGATCATTTCTCTTAGACTATTTTAATAATATGTTTTGTTTTATTATTTTTTGTAATTCATCCAAACGAATTATTAATCTTACTTAGGTAATTTGGAATGTTAACTTGTGTTATAAATCATACGAAGCTACGTCAGGCCTAGCAAGCCGGTAGTGGAAAAATATATGGCTTGATAAAAAAAAACTGACCACAAGCCACAGGCTGGAAACAGTAATGGATGTAAAACTTGTGTTACAAATATTTCAGCTTAGTATATTACATTATCTGTTCTTAACTATACCTTGAATATTTCATGTATTTAATTTGGTAAAATCCACTTCGGTGGTCGATTGGTGTAAGACTAGGGGGGTAACCTCGTATCCAATTGCCACATGTGGCGAATTGGCTATAAAAGTGTGGAGAATTTGAGTTACCCAGCTCTCACAGTAATATCAACTTTCTCTTGACAGCGTGTGCTGGTTGTAACTTGGTGTTTCTTGCGTGTCATTGGAAGCAAAAGGATTGTCAAATTTCGCTTTACATTGTCTTAAATTTTCTATCTGAACAATTTTCATCATTTGCGTCTTAAGGCAGTTGAAACTAGGTAGGCCATATTTACATGTTTTGGATAAACTTATTCATACTGTGTGTGTTGTGTGTTTTTAGCACCACGTCCTGCTACCTGTTCAGGTTATAAGCATATATACTATTTACGCTAGTGGGTTATGGATGGAGAAGGTTGAATTTAGAGGTAGTGTACCCGAAATGGAGAAGGGAGAGTGGAAAACATTTTAGGAAAAACCACCCTAAGTACACCTTACCGGGATTCGAACCCGATCTCCCCGTCATCGGCAGTCTAGTCTAACACAAGAATGACGCCTTAGCCCATGCCGCCACTGAAACAGGTAACAGTAGGCTCTATGTGTTGTTTTATATGTTCGATTGAGCAACCTAATTTCTCAATTTTTACCTGGTGTGTCATGTTTCACTTGTCATTCGCCACAACTGTGGCTACATTGAAATCTTTGGTCTAAGGCGTTACTCTCTTTTTAGACTAGACTGTGCCGATGAGAGGGAGATTGAGGTTCGAATCCTGGTCATTTATTACTGATTACTGAGGGTGTCCCCCCCCCCCTGAATGGTTTTACCACTCTCTCTCCACACAAATGCGGATACAGCTTCTCAAATTCAACCTTCCTCATCCCGAACACACTAGCGCAATTAGTACATATATGCTTACAGCCGAATGGGTAGTAAGACACGTTGATAAAAAATACAGTAGGCCCCCCTCTCACTCCATATCCGTAGGTAGCACGTTCCTATCCCTACCGCGGATACGTGAAACTGCGGATAGTACCGAACTATTATATAACGTGATATTCATCCAACACACATAAATACGGTAAAGTTTAATTGATAAATTATTCACAGTAAGACATTAAAATAAAGTAATAATAACGTGTAGGCCTACTGTACATTACATTGTACTTATTCTCCATTCTTCTTGTTGAGATGATCACTGATATGATGATGATGATGATGATGATGATATGATAGCACAATGCCCACGATGAGAAGATGAAGGTGATGGTGTAGCCATTGTTGACTTAGCAACAATTTTTTTTCTTTAATTAAAAGTAAGTAAAATAGGGCTGCGGTAAACCGCGGATACTGGGAACCTACTGTATATGGGTAAAATTAATAGTAGATCCTGATATCGGAATAAAAACTTTGTTCCCGTTGTATGCGAGCATCCACTGATCTGTCGCTCTCGTGACAACATTTTATCAATTGAAGGTGTGGTCTGGCCATTTGAACTCTCCTAACAAGTGCATTCTATAGAGCGTGTGCCTTTTGAGCTAACATACCCGTTACGTGTTCAACTCATTGTTCAAGGATTGTAAGCGACCCGCTTTAGTGACAACCTGTTCTAAGGCGCAACTCTCACAATAGAGTAGATTGCTGAAGATGGAGATATCGGGGTTAGATCCCGGTTGGGTGTACTCAGGTTTGTTTTTTCTAAATGGTTTTCCACTCTCCCTCCACATAAAATGCAGATGGATCACCTCTAAAATTCTTCCTTCCTCATCCCTACCACATAAGAGTAATTATCATGTACCTGACAGGTAGTAAGACGTTGAGATAATAAAAATAGCATATAAATTATACTTTTCAAGGAGAAAGTGAAGTCATTTAGGGAAAAAACACCCAGTCGGGATTATAACCCCGAACTTCTCGTCACCGATAGCGTTTGCCAATAGAACCAAGCCCTTAACAACTGTTCCAAAACTGAATTTAAAATGTTTTTATCATACTAAAATTGTACAAATTTAAAGTATCAACTATTCTAATTTGGATTCGATTTTTGAAACAAAATTTACGATTTAAATTTGAGAAATATAGGACTCAACCCATCTCTAATATATATATAATATATATATATATATATATATATATATATATATACACACACACACACACAGAGAGAGAGAGGGAGGGAGAAAGGGAGTGGAGAAAGAAAGATACTTTTAGTTTGAAAATTGAAATTTTACAGTCTTAAAAATCCAAAAATACACATTATTTTGGTTAAGATCATTAAGAGCGATATGCCGGGACCGAAAGACATCGGGTATAAGAAGATAGAATGGATGTGAATCAATTTATGTAATTTAAAGGGGGGGGGGGTCATAACACAAATTGTGTTGACATTTATTTTCCTATTTTTCTCCTCCCCCGTTCGTTCTCCTATTGTTTGACAGCTCCACTCAGTGACGTTATAATCCCACTTGATTTCTGTCATTTATGAATATAGGCCTATTATTCTAGGGCCTTAAATAGCCCACAATTAGCTCCAAAATTATTTGCTCCAGTCTAATGTGTTTCAATAAACAAGACGAAAAAGCGAAGGTGTAACCCTTAATACCTCGTTCGTTCCTCCCATTTCCTCATATAAGGGTGTGTGTGTGTGTGTGTGTGTGTGTGTGTGTGTGTGTGTGTGTGTGTGTGTGTGTGTGTGTGTGTGTGTGTGTGTGTGTGTGTGTGTGGGTGGGCGGGTGTGTGCCAGGCTCATTTCACGCTGAATGACCGCCATTGATTTCCTGTGGGGACAGCAAAGAAGCAACATCGGAGCCTCCGAATCCAGCAACGAATGATGACGTCAGTTTAATGCAAGTTTCTACAACCAATTTCTTCTCTTACTGAGTGCAAAAAGTAAAAGGCAAAGGTGAGATGAAGGGGTTTAAGGCCAGTATGTTTATAACTTGTAACGCAAAAATAATTTTGAATGATATAAATAAAATATTGCTTCAGTAGATGCGTTTAGTTTGATTTTCAACATTAAGTTAATGTTCAAACCCAGCCGGGGTTGACGGATCTTCTTGAGCGATAAAAATTCGTAGCACAACTTTCTTTTGAGGGGAAGTAGAGCCATCGATTGTGCATGTAAAAGAACCCTGGAATATGTTTGAAAATACCTTTCCCGGCAAAATTAGTAGGCTCTTTCGCTCTTGCTCATAGAAATTCTCGTGTGATGACATAATTAGTCGGTTCATAAAGTGCACGTTAAATACCTCAAATAAATGGAAAAAAAACTTAATGAAGTATCTATAGTCCTAGATTATTTGTCATGATTATATTGGTATTTAATGTGTAACTTTTTATTTAAATAACAAAAGTAAAACTATATTCTTTAAATTGAAAAATGACACCTGGACACAGGAATCGAACCCGGGTCCTTTGGCTTAGTACGCCAATGCTCTAACCACTTAGCTATCCAGGAGTAGTCCCGTGTCCGGATTAATTCTTCACTCATATTTTAAAGCAGAGTCTGTGATGGACGTGTGAAAATCGTTGGCTACAAATGTATGATCAATTAATATCACGAGCTTATCAGATAACGCAGCCACCATCGACTCGGTAGTTGGTTTTATGCTACCAAATATACAATTATAACTGTACGAGTCCACATATCATGATAGATTAAATAGCAAAGCTTCTTTATTTATTTATTACGGTTATAGCTGCATCTAGATATCATATTCTGTAAATTGAAAAATGACACCTAGACAGTTTACCGAATATATGATATCTAGATGCGGCTCTAGCCATAACTAAAAATAAAGTAGCTTTGCTATTTAATCCGTCATTAAAAGTTAAATTGTTATGCTAACTGTAAAAATACCGGCATTAAACAGCTTTCCCTTCCATCCCACCTTAAGTACACACAGACGAAACAATGTGTTTAGTTTTAATACAACCTCTGCTGTGAAGAATTTTTTCCCCCGTCTCGTTTTCTAAATTTCGAACATATTTGCTGTTTCCTTCCATAGTTCGTATTTCGTTAAAGTAGAAATGCGGGAATATATTATCACAAGTCCACCATGCTTAGGAGGTCTCATAGGCCATTATAATATTACATTCATCCCGCTATTGTTTCAACCAAATCAACATAGAATATGATTCATTACTCCATTGTTCTTACATGTGAATTAAATCAATATGCTTTAAAATATTTAATACACATTAATTTTGTTTAAACATAAATTAACATTTAGACTATATTATAATATTAATTTCTACTTATTTTTATTTCAATATTAATTTATATGTGATTATTTAACTTAATTTAATTACATATTATTCATAATAAAAAAGATAACTTGTCCCAATTATCGCTACGGTAATTATTTCGTCTGAATGAAAATCATCATATTACAATAGAGCCTGTTTCCTTTCACCACATTTGTATTTGAACATAAATTAACAAATGACGTTATTCCACTGACCCCATTTTCATTTAAACATAAATCAACATGAGAGAAAATATTCCAGCCATCCTATATTCAATATATTATAAATCAATAGAGGACATTATGTTCAAGTTATAGTCGGATTTAGTCACTCTCGCAATAATAATATTAATAATAATATATAGCACCGCGTCTTACTACCCATTCGGGTTATACGCTTAAGTACTAATTACGCTAATGGATTAGGAATTGGAAGGGCTAACTTAGAGGAAGTGAACCCGCATTTGCGTGGAGGGAGAGTGGAAAACCATTTAGGAAAAACCACCCCCAGTTCACCCGACCGAGATTCGAACCTCGATCTCCCCGTCCTCGGCGGTCGAGCTCAACACGACTAGCGCGTTAGCCAACTACGCCACCGAGGCGGGTACTCTCGCAATAGATTGGACTGCCGATGACAGGAGGATTGGGTTTCAAATTCCAGTCAGGTGTAGGCTACTGAGTTTTTTCCCCCTAAAATAGTTTCCCACTTTCCCACCACGTAAATGCGGGTACACTTCCTTTGTATTAAACCTTTCTCGTCTCTAACACATTAACGTAATTAGTACATATGCATATAACCTGAACAAGTAATAAGAAGTGGTGCTAAAAAAATAAAAAATATAGTAGGATATCGGTATGAAGGACGTTCTGCAAGGTCCTTCCTATTTAAGTCCTATTATAGACTCCTTTGTTTAGTACAAAGCTCGATCAATATAGGACTTTATAGTCCAGCTACTCCACAATAAGGACAAAATAAATCAACACGTTACAATGATTCATTGACGCCAAAATTCAGTTCAACATAAATCAACATGTGGTAATATTTCATTTGCCTCAAGTTAAGATCAACATTCATCAACATGTAATGTAATAAATATTTCATTTGACCCATTCTCATGTTGGCATATTCTTGTTACAAAAGTTGTACAACTTACCTTACTTAGAGATCTGGTTTGGGAGGAGTTCTACCTAGGGTGGCTGATGGTGAATCCCCCAACAGGGGATTGGTTTTGGAGGCGTTACACCTAGGATGACTGATGGTGAATCCCCTCAACAGGGGTTGGTTTGGGAGGCGTTCTACTTAGGGTGGCTGATGGTGAATCCCCCCTACAGGGGATTGCTTTGGGAGCCGTTCTACCTAGGTTGGCTGATGGTGAATCCCTCCCAACAGAGGATGTAGGGGATTGGTTTAGGAGGCGTTCTACTTAGGTGGCTGATGGTGAATTCCCCTCAACCAGGGGATGTAGGGATTGGTTTGGGAGGCGTTCTACCTAGGGTGGCTGATGGTGAATTCCACAACAGGGATGTAGGGGATTGGTTTTAACATTTATCTTCTTTTGCAGCAATTTAAGTTGTTGTTTTATATACAACTTGAATAAGTTCTCACGGACTATAAATGTTATGGTAATTCAATAAGCTACTAGCATTGTTATTGAGAAGGAATATACATAATTAATAATACAAAACTTGCCCGAATTTGCGAGGAAGTAGAGTGGAAAACCATTTAGGAAAAGACACCCGACTGAAATTTTAACCCTGTTATCCCCGTCATGTAGTCCAGTCTCTTGCGAGAGTGATGCTATTCGACTACCAAAGTGTGTTAATCAGTTTAAGATCTGTCAAAAATGCACATCATTAGAGTCAGATGAATACATCTTTTATCATTCTAACATTTTTCAAAACTTTCTGCTCTAACTTTGCGTAGCCTCGTTCACTACTTTGTTGAGCCATATTCTATTATTTTCATTACATATAGCTACATTTCGTAGACATGATTTATTGCCACTGTTTATTAACACGCATGTACAAAAAAAACACGCTATAGGGTCTATTATGTACCATTTAAATGGTAAGTACCTATTCCGGACCCGCTTCGGTGGCTTCACTGTCTAAGGCGCTACTCTGGCAATAGACTGGCTGCCGATGACGGGGCGATAACGATTCAAACCCGGTTGGGTGCTCTAAGGGTGTTTTTTTCCTAAAGGATTTTCCACTCCACCTCCACTCAAATTTGGGTTAACTTCTTCTAAATTCAACCTTCCTAATCCCTAATACATTAGAGTAATTAGTGTATTGGCATATAACCCTGACGGGTAGTAAGACGCCATGCCAAAGAGGTAGCTTTTATGGTTCCCAATAGTGTTTTTTTATTTTTTTATTTGAGGTAATTGACGTGCACTTTCTGAACCGACTGATTGTAACAACACACAGGAATTTCTATGAGTGAGAGTGAAAGGATCTACCAATTTTTCTGGGAAAGATATTTTCTCATACCTTCCAGGGTTCCTTTCCATGCCACAATCGACGTGGAACAGACGACAGTTTTATTTCCCCTCCGAAGGAAGTTGTGCTACGGATATTTATCGCTCAAGAAAAACCCGTTGACCCCAGCTGGGTTTGAATCCACGAACATTGGGTCTTGATTCGAGCATATTACCCCAAGACCATCGAGGTCAACTTCCCATAGGTTATTCTAAAATGTCTTTCTCCGAAATTAACAAGGAAAAAAAAAGGGTAAATTTAGAATATAGTAAATGACCTGTGCATTAGGGGCCTAATTTCTGAATTTTGTTTGAGCATCGCATTCACCAACAACGACATGCAGGAAAAATATAACAAAGCATGGCTCTTAAAATGTAAAAGTTGGTTTATTAAAAATTCGTGGTTCGTAAATTTACTTTATCCTACAACGCAATCATTTTACCGAGTCCTCCCTGCAGACACGACAAATTGCACGCGATACGTTTTTGTTTTTGCGGACATCCTGTTTGTGGTTTAGATATGGTCTACTTTCACTTCCTGCTGTGATAATATAAGAGATGTTGTTTAGTTTGAATCATGCCATGTTCGTTGTTATTCTAAACTCCGGTATAGAGATGAAATTGGAAACGGCTTTTGCAATCATCACAACTAGCTGCTGAGCTAGAACACCCAAGTCGACAAATCTTGGTTTGCACATTAAACAGGCATGGTGGGTACCTAAAAAGTAGTTACTACAGTAGCCCATGGCTTCTTTGGTGCTGACTGACAGTTCACAGCTGACTTCTGACAGTCAACAGTTAGGTATATACCTAAATTTTGACTGTCAGAAGTGACAACTGCTAAAGACATGTTTTTGCAGATCATATGGCTCGGCGTAGGGATACATAATTGGGTCTGGTAGCTTTTCAAAGCCGTCAGAAGTCAGCTGTGAGCTGTCAGTCAACACCACAGAAGCTAAAACTGAGGTATAGTAAGCAAAGATTTGGATTCGATTAAAAATTGAAAATCATGGATTTGAAGTCTTGATATTATACTATATCTGTAGTTTCCTAACATGTGTGTGTGTGTGTGTGTGTTTTTCCACATCTACCAGAAGCCACTAGATGACTAAGCTGAAACTTTACACATCTATAGTATATAGCCCACGGGACAGAGCTTAACGAGGCCGGATTTTCCATTTTAGATTTTTTATATAATAAAAAGAGACTTAATTTAGTTCACTTTTATTCTATCCACTCTTACATAATAACTGACAGAAATATATATTTTTTCCTTACAAACAAAGATTGACCTTTCATGCTTCTATCAATTGAAGATTAAGTTTTATTAGATTGGTTAATATTACAACCAACCTGTCATAGACAGACCTAAAATATAGTTGTACAGTAGATATGTATATTAGTAATGGAACTCTAGAATCCTTGAACTCTCGAATCTCTAAGTATATTCGATACTATAGGATACGATAACATATCGGATTCGAGATTAGAAAAAAAATTTATATTTTTCTCCTAATTTTGGATTAGGATTGGTTTTAGAGCTTTATTACTGTATATAGGCCCCACCCCAACATAATTGAGGAAAAAATTAACAATTAACAGACCATTCATTTAACACTAAACTGAATGTATGAGTGTTATAATGAATGTACTACAAGAACAAAATTTAATTTATATTTTCTACTAGTCTATCACCCGTTTCGGTGGTCGTGTGGTCTAAGGCGTCACTCTCTCAATAGACTAGACTACCGGTGACGGGATGGTCGGTATTCGAATCACGGTCAGGTGTACTGAAGTTTTTTTTTACCAAGTTGTTTTTCATTCTTAAAAAAACGAACTTTTTATTATATTTCTATTACATTCTTTGTTCATAAATTTCTCCAAAAGTCGGATTTGAAATTCGGATTAATAAAATAATGGATTTGACTTGACCCATCTCTAATAAATATATGAAATAAGATCACAGCTTCCAAGAAGAGCGCTCACCAATGGACAGGGCCTGTGTTAAGACTTATATCAAATAGTAGTGGTACAAATGATGTATTTGTTTGTGTACACCCTGTGGCGCTGTCTGTGTTTAGAGGGGGCGGATCTTCTACCCCGTCCCTGTCACTCCACCCTCTTCTCTCGTGAGAACCTCTTTTCATTCTCCTCCGACCGCTACATTCCATCTCCAGCCAACAACAAACCCTCCTCCTGCTCGCCTCCCTGATACTCCCAGCATGACTCCAGCGCTTTCTTTGTCCGCTCAGGTACGATTCACTCTGGCGGAAAGAAACCAAACTGGCCTCAGATGATTCATTTGTTATTACTAGGGCTAGGATGTTTATGATTTTGCATATTTTTGGGGGGCAAACCTAGAATGTTGTTCAGGTATATACAAATGTGTTTAGTAAGAATATAAGCTGAATTAAATAGTTTGTTAGGGCATATTTTAGCTTATTTCTGTGTTTTTACGCGATATGACATATTTTCAGGTTTGCAGTAATTTTAAGGCTTTTTTTTTATCTTTGATTAATTATTTTGCATATTTTGGTATTTTCAAGACTTTTTTTTTATCTCGTATAGGGCATGTTTTTAGGCAATAGATTTTTAGTTTGCTACAGAAACTGTATACAAAAATTAAGTGTTTTTTCTTTGTTATTCTTTGTTTTGGTTATATAGGTAAAGTTAGTAAAATTGGTTGGTAAAATAAAGAATTTCTGTTGACACAAACAGTCAAATCAAGAAATTATATTTTTAGATTGTATTTGTTTTGTATGCACTTATTATTTTCTTAAATAATTTTGCAAGGAAATAAATAAATTAATGTTAATTTTTTGGTAATTTCTAGTTTTGAAGGGCATTTTTGTTTTTTTTAAAGGGCATATTTTTAGTTTTTTAGTTTTTTTTTGTTCAAATGCATTTTTATAAAGCATTTGCTAGAAATCCTGGCCCTTGTTATTACTAAAACATCGGGGGAGGAAAACCTATGGGCAGGGTGACCTTTGAACACACGTTTTGTTTTTTTGCAGGACAGTAGGTACTGTTTTTTAAACCAAAAACTTACAAGAGTAAGTTACTTCTTTTTGAAGTGAAAGAAAATATTACAAATGAAACAACGTTAGCGCAAGGAATTTCCCCCTCGCTCTATTATTTTACCTTTATTTGCTCTATTATTTATAATTTTTTTTTAAAACTTATAGATCAATATGACATGTTTGATATTTTTTCTGTCCTACCTTTTTTAAATAAAAAAAAATATGGCCACCATAACAACACGTGTAAATAGTTTTTTTTCCCCGTTCGGTTTATACGCGTATGAACTAAATGAGGAAGGTTAAATTCGAATGGAAGTGTGCCGCATTTGCCTGAGGGAGAGCTGTAAACAGTTTAGGGGTAAAAACACCCTCTGAACACCCGACAAGGATTCAAACCCCGATCTCCTTGTCATCGGTAGTCTAGTCTAACAAAAGAGTGATACCTCAGAGCTTAAACCATGCGGCCACCAAAGGAAGTTTCTGAGTAACTACGATCACCAAATTAATAGCGCTGACAATGTCATAGTTCATTTTACTCCTTCCATAGAAGGACGTCAATAGAAGAGAAAGGTAAACAAATGGTCAACAAGGGAATAGAATGTGGGTAGAAAAAATACAATCAAAAATAATATGGTTTCATAGAAAAGGAAGGAATTTAATATTAATTAGTAAAATTATATCCCCGTACTAGACCACCCCATATTTGCTAACAATTAAATTTTTTTTTAATTCATACATTTTGAAATGCATCCCCTTTTCCCGTGTTTCATTGATCTGAAATTTTCTTGATTGAAATTATATAGTAGAACTGTCATATAATCTTATTCCGGTTGGTCAAGCCAACAAGCACCATCAGTACATTAGACGGAAGCGTATTGAGTCTAGCATTGGACAGAATGCAGGTCAGCAGGCCTGCAAGGAGTAAGATGATCCACTCACGCCCACAGTCGTCAGGTTGGCACCATCCTTTAACTATGAAACTAGCCGCACTGGTAAGAATAAAAAACAAAGGCGTTAGTCTCATCTTGTCCGGTCTGCCAGTGATGAGAAAATCAAGGTTTTAAACCACGGTCAGATGTGAGGATTTTTTTTCTTCTATATGGTTTCCTCTCTCGCTTTACTTTCACGCAAATGCGGCCACACTTCTTTTCTCTGAGCTCCAGCATACTCCTTATCCAATTAGTGTAAATATGCGGATAGCCCAAACAAATAGCAGGAATTAAAAAAAAACACTTAGGCCCTAATAGGATCAGTTGGCTCAAACCCAGTCCTCCCAATTGAAATTTAGGCATGGAAACCCCTTTCCCCCCTCCACAAACTTCCTCCTTTTTAAAACTAACGTTAGAGTTTACAACTATCAATAAATATTCCGTTAATTTGGCAAACAATTTATCTGAAGCATCACACTTGTGTTAGACTGGCCTGCTGATGACGAGGAGATCGGGGTTCGAATCTGAGGGAGGTTTTTACTAAATGGTTTCCCATCTCCTTCCTCGCAAATACGGTACCACTAAAATGCTTCCTTCCTCATCCCTACCCCATTAGAGTAATAATTATCATTAATACGTACAACCTGAAAAGGTATTAAAACACGTCGATAAAAAAAAATCTAAAATTCCTATATTATTCATAATCTATCAATCATCGGTGGGCACGCAGACTAGTTGTCAGAAACATTTAGTGTGTTATGCCGGTGAAGAAAAGCTTGGGGCTTCAATCCTGGTTGAGTGTATTTAGAGTAGTGTTTTCCTTAAACGTTTCTCACTCTCCCTCTACGCAAATGCGGGATCGTTTGCTCTAGATCGCCCTATGAAAATTGGACTGAGCATCCTTATGGTCAAGAATTCTCTCTTCTTCTCCCTCCAAAATGTACGGCGGAGAGAGAAAGAGTGGAGATGTCCGGCTGTTGCCGGGACCTCACAATAATTATTCGTATTGGTTAGAAGCGCGGAGATGAGAAGTGAGCTTGGAAACGTTTTAATGGCTCTTCCCCTCGGCCGGGATAAAGGGAGGAAGTACTAGGGCTCTCTTTCAGGGACTGGTCTAGCCGATCTGAGCAACTATACAAACCAGCTACAGGCTGGATACAAAACAACTACAGGCTGATACAAAACTAGCTTACAGGCAGGATAGCAAAACAACTACAGGCGTGATACAAAACAGCTACAGGCAGGATACAAAACACTACAGGCTGGGTACAAAACAAATACAGGCTGGATACAAAACTACAGGATGGATACAAAACAACTACAGGCTGGATACAAAACAGTACAGGCAGGAACAAAACAACTACAGGCGGATACAAAACAACTAAAGGCTGGATAATCAAAACAGCTACATGCTGGATACAAAACAGCTACAGGCTGGATACAAAACAACTACAGGCTGGATACAAAACAACTACAGGCTGGATACAAAACAACTACAGGCTGGATACAAAACAGCTACAGGCAGGATACAAAACAACTACAGGCTGGATACAAAACAGCTACAGGCAGGATACAAAACAACTACAGGCTGGATACAAAACAGCTACAGCAGGATACAAACAACTACAGGCTGGATACAAAACAACTACAGGCTGGATACAAAACAACTACAGGCTGGATACAAAACAGCTACAGGCTGGATACAAAACACAAGCTGGATACAAAACACTACAGGCTGGATACAAAACAACTACACGCTGGGTATAAACCACACGATGGCTAGAATACTACACGCTGACTACATTCCATAAGCTGATTACAAACCACACTCCTACAACAAACAACATGCTGATTACAAACAACACGCTGACCACAAACCACACGATGACAACAAACCATATGCTGACTACAAGCCCCACGCTAACACAAACCACTGTTGACCACAACCACACGCGACTACAAACCATACTATAGCAAACCACACACTTACTATAAAACATCACTGACTACAACCCACACGCTAGCTACAAACTACACACTGACTACTAATCAAACGCTGACTACAAACCACACGTTGGTTAAAAAAAATAACGCAAGTATTGTAGAAACATGGCATTTTCAACCATTTCAGAACAATACATCCATATACAATTATTTGAGTTACGTAAATAATGTAAATAAAAGTTAAAATACATTGTGGACTTGCGTCACATCCATGTAATTCTTTTTTTCTCTACGTCTTAATACCTATCTCTGGACTATCCGTATATTTACTATGATGGGGTAGGGACGAACAAGGGTGTGGACTGTGGACTCGGAACGCCAAGCCTTCAATAAATTGGTTAGTTACTTGTAAAAGTAGCTGGATTGAATAATATACTTTCCCAGACTTCAGGGCAAGTAGGTGTCTACGCACAAAAATGTTTTTTACCTTTCTAATACCAGTTGTGGCATCATGGAAAGCGTATTAATTCCTTTTGTGGTCGTGTTTCCCGTAATTTAAAAGGCATTTTGTATAAAAATCGCCTAAAAAGTTTGTTTTTTTGCTACTTTCGGAATGTTTGGTTTAAGAAATTAATAGTATGATTTGGGAGGAACAATTTCTTCCTAAGAGATTATGGGTCATGAAGTAGATTGGTAAAAGGAACATGAAATGAGCATTGTGGGTCATGAAGTAGATCGTTAAAAGGAACATGAAATGAGCATTGTGGGTCATAAAGTAGATCGGTAAAAGGAACTTGAAATGAGCATCAGCTCTTATTTTTAAGGAGGTCTCTATAAAGGATCCTCAAGAGTATAGGTTGTGTCTTCGTTTGACACCTGAAAGATTTGAAACCTTGCTTTTGATTTGTTGTCACTTTTTGCGGTAAAAACTTTCACAACGAACCATTTGTTTTTAATTATGTTTTATTTGTACTAGGAGTGGGCTAGTACTCGTAAATTAGAGTAAGAGTGTGCGAGTATTAGTAAATTAGAGTAGGAGTAGAATTTTAGTAGCTGCTCGAACTCAACTCGAAAGATTTTTACAAGATTTAAAAAATTTGAGTACTCGAAATTTTCAATCTTTTTCTTGAAAATTCCTAGTTTAATTAATTGTAGCCAACTTTAAGGTATAATTTTATAGTAAATATAGTATCTCAACATTTTCTTTGGTCTAGTTAAAATAAAACTGTACAATTATATTAATTTTTTTTTAAATACGAATTTGAGTTCTTTTACATTTTTTCACAAAAAATGCATGGATCTATTACAGAAATACAACTTGAAATATTTTCTTTACTAATATTACTTTACAATAATTGAACTCTACTCTAAGTTAAAAATGCCTCCTTGCACACCCTCTACTTTAAACCGTTTCTACATCTTCTGACCCGCCTCGGTGGCGCAGTTGGCTAACGCGCTAGTCGTGTTGAGCCCGACTGCCGAGAACGGGGAGATCGGGGTTCGAATCTCGGTCGGGTGAACTGGGGTGGTTTTTCCTAAATGGTTTTCCACTCTCCCTCCATGCAAATGCGGGTTCACTTCCTCTATTCAACCTTCCCAATTCCTAATCCATTAGAGTAATTAGTACTTAAGCGTATAACCCGAACGGGTAGTAAGACGCGGTGCTAAATAATAATAATAAATACATCTTCTGCTAGCAGTTAGTTACCACCACACCTATGGCGAATAGACTCTAGATTGGTTGGACAGACATGTGATAGCGGTTAGAATTATTCCAGTCGGTTGTAACGAGAGTGGTTTTTTTTCCTAAAGGGTCTTCAACTCTAAATTTAAATGCGGGTACATTTACCCTAAATTCTTTCTTTTTCATCCCTATCCCATGAGCACAGTTAAAATGCGTGTATATGACAGATGGGATAGGGTGCAAGGTGGGGCAGAGGAGAGGAGAAGGTAAACTGTGATCTTTTATCTTCAGTCCAATCTTCATAAGAAGAGTCTTATCTGACAGCTATAAGAGCTACTGGAGCTACTTTCACGTACATATATACTAGTCATATGATCTACAGATAGACTATCATTGTTTATTAATATTTTTATCACTTCCTCAATGGTACTAGCAACTTGAAAGTTCATTGCCACAACCTATCCCTATCTTGAGCTAGTTCTATCCAATTCACCTCACTACACCCTGTCCCTATATTGAGCTAGTTCTATCCAATTCACCTCACTACACCCTATCCCTATCTTGAGCTAGTTCTATCCAATTCACCTCACTACACCCTGTCCCTATATTGAGCTAGTTCTATTCAATTCACTCACTACACCTGTCCTTATTGAGCTAGTTCATCCAATTCACCTCACTACACCTGTCCCTATATTGAGCTAGTTCTATCCAATTCACCTCACTACACCTGTCCCTATATTGAGCTAGTTCTATCCAATTCACCTCACTACACCCTGTCCTATATTGAGCTAGTTCTATCCAATTCACCTCACTACACCCTGTCCCTATATTGAGCTAGTTCTATCATTCACCTCACACACCTTCTATCTTGACTAGTTCTATCCATCACCTCTACACACTATCTCTATCTTGAGCTAGTTCTATCCATTCACCTCATTACACCACTATCCCTATCTTGAGCTAGTTCTATCCAGTCCACCTCATACACCTATCCTATCTTGAGCTAGTTCTATCCAGTTCACCTCACTACACCTTATCTCTATCTTGAGCTAGTTCTATCCAGTCACCTCACTACACCTTATCTCTATCTTGAGCTAGTTCTATCCATTCCACCTCACTACACCTTATCTCTATCTTGATCTAGTTCTATCCAGTTCACCTCACTACACCTTATCTCTATCTTGATCTAGTTCTATCCAGTCACTCATAACCTATCTCTATCTGACTATTCTATCCACTCCCCTAACTATCTCTATCTTGAGCTAGTTCTACCCAGTTCATCTCACTACACCTTATCTCTATCTATTGAGTCTAAGTTCTACCCAGTACTCTGAACACAGTTCTAGATTCTCCCATTCACACAGCATATCCAGCCCACCCTAATCTACGAGACTTAATTATCCTATTTATGTCTTGTGATGAGTACAAAGTATGCAACACATCATTATGTAACCTCCCTCACTCCCCAAATATCTTTCTAAGCCCCTTGTTTTCGAACACCCTAAATTTGTTTTTGTCGTGTAAGGTAAAACAACCGGTAAAATTACTGTTTTGTATATTCAGAGTTTTACATTCATTGAAAGAAGGCGATATGTCAACAACTTACTGACCGAGTAATAGCATACATTTCACGACTGTCTTCTTTTAATAATTTAGACTTTTAATATTGTTATTGCTAATCAACGTATTCTTAAATATTTAAACACACCAATATTGACTTCAAAATCAGTCTGTTTGTATTTCCAAAAAGGCCCTTTCTATTAGACTGATCTGTATTTGTCTTGGTCCGTTCTAACATGCGACTCATGGCTACATGGCTACAGCGAGCTCTATGTTGAGAATCATTCATTAGACTCCCTGCTATGTTTAGATTCTTGATGGTAGTGGACTCCCCCCAAAGACATGATCCAGGGATCAGTGCTGCCAACCTCTGGCCGAGATACGGCGCGCACGTGCTCTGTGTGTGTGTGTATGTGTGTGTGGTCAGGTTGGCAGCGGCCAGGTCACTCTCGCACTAAGGTGTTTTCCGGGGGATGGGGGTAACACATTGCTCCATTTTGCAAGGTAACACAATCACTTAGGACCTTCATTTTGGTGCTACTAGAATACAAAGTTGAAGAGTTATTGTTTTGTATTCGTGCCCTCTGATTAAGGTGGGATGGAATAAAATGAAAATTTAAGCCAGTATTTTATTTTCTTATGACAAAAACCTTTTTTAGTTGGGACGTTCAGTTAAATTTTCATCAAAGTGTAATCAACAAACAATAATTATTTAATGTTTGTTATACTCATGGAGGCATTTGACTAGAAACATCTAACCAAAGATAAAAAGTCCTGGTCAAATTACGAAATCCTCTTGACAAATAATCAAAAACGTTGAGATAACTACATGTAAAAATTAATCAAAATGTAGGCAATATAGGATATATTTTGGACAAATGTTTTTGTTATAAAACCCTAAACAAAAAGTCGCACCCTTCTCTTCCATCTCTCGGAATATGGACACTTGTTCCATGAATTGCAATTTCACAATATTTGGTAACGCACTGTTATAACACAAATATGTAGAAACATAAATAGTGGGATTCATGTAAAAAGGAATTTTTATAAAATACAAATATATTTATTTTGCGGTCAACATCGATGATTGATAACATTATTATATAATATTCTGTAAATGGATAAATGACACCTGGACACGGGACTCGAACCCGGGACCTTTGGCTGAGTACGCCAATGAACTGACCACCTGGGTGGCTAAATGGAAGAACATTGGCGTAGTCAGTCAACGGTCCTGTGTTCGATTTCCGTGTCCAGGTGTAATTTTTCAATTTAAAGAATACGTTACATAATCAACAAATACAGTAGCTCCACGACTTATTTGGTGCTGACTGACAGCTCACAGCTGACTTCTTTACAGTCAAAATTTAGGTATATACCTAAATTTTGACTGTCAGAAGTTACAGTTGTTAAACACATGTTTTTTGTAGATCATATGGTTCAACGTAGGGATTAATATTTGGTCTGGTAGCTTTACAAAGCCGTCAGCTGTCAGCTGTGAACTGTCAGTCAGCACCAAATAAGTCATCATAGGGTTTAGAATAGCTTAGCTATGCAGTCCATTATTATTTAAGTATTGATATTATCTAAGAAAAGTGACTATTGAGGATCACATGACTTGACTTGTGAATATAATAAAAGTAGCCTAGTTTCAATAGCCTCTGTATTTTTCATGAAAACTTTTCCTACCGAGTTTTTACTCTGTCACGTTAGAGTAACTTTAAAACACTGTTCCTCATTCAGTCTTTTTAAGTTTTATAATAACAATTAGTACCTACACCGCCTTACTACCCATACGAGCTATCAGAATTACTAACAATTTAGGGGGTAGAGACGAAGAACTGTAGAGCTAAGAGAACGTGTAGCCGAATTTTCGTGGATGGAGAGTGGAAAACCATTGAGGAAGAAACGCCCTCAGTAAAACAGACTGGAGTTCGAAACCCGATCTCACTACATCAATAGTATAGCCCGAGACGCCTTGGACGATTTTATCACCGAATTGGGTTTTTACTCAAACTCAATAGGTGTCACTCTCGCAATAGACTAGACTGCCGAGGATGAAGAGATCAGGGTTCGAGTCCCGGTCGGTTTTACTTGGGGTGGACTTAATTAAAGGTTTTTCACTCTCCCTCCACGCGAATAAGCGTATACTTCCTCTGAATTAATCTTTCTCCTCCCTAGAACCCAGTGTAATTTATACATGAGCGTATAACCTAGACTGGTAGTAAAAATACTGATAAAAAAAATAAGTATTTCGAATTTTATTTTGTTTTTGGGAAACCATTTATACGTCTCTTAAATATAAATTATTTTTAAAATAAACATTGTTGGGAACCTTCTTTTTTTTCCAATTTCATGGTTATACAACCATATTTTGAATTATAATAATTATTGAAGTAGGCCTACATCGAGGTTTTAATAATAAATCATTAAAACTTTATTAATTATTGTGGTATTAATTCTGATATATCAATGAGAACTATTAGAAAAGATCCCCAACAATTTATATTTTACAATAAAAGTTTGTTAATCGGGAGAGTTAAAATGGCTTCCCAATAAAAAAAAACCAATAAAATGTTAAAATTTGTTTGAAACGCTTTTTAACACCTCTATAAAGTTAATATTAGGTGGAAAAACGAACAGAATAAACCTTTTGAGCAAAAACTTTTGGGAAGATATGTTTTGTATAGACATCTCAATTGTTCTCTCCGGTTGACGTCCTTTTCTTTATCATCCAAATTACTCCTTCTGAACTCCATTAATCATCATCCCCTGCACAACCCTCCTCCCCACCTCAGAAATAATCCTTTATGCCCTAATAGTAATCTTCATATAGTGAGACAACAATAGCACCATTAACATTCCTAGAAGATTCATCCTTCCTCCCCAAAATAGGTCCGCCATTTTGTTTACATAGTCTGGGCGTCAGTAATTCACAGCGCGGGACATCCATCATCTATCAGAGCATAGCATGAACCTCAGTGACATCATTTCCGCTCAATGCGCCTTGCCGCCGTCCATTGTTGGCAGATTATGTGTTGCCTCTCTCTCTCTCTTTTCCTGATCAAATTTTGCGAGTGGATTATTATGCTGATTACTGCGGGCTGGATGTGTTTCCAAATTGTCCAAATAGGGCGTACCAAATAGGTGGAGCAAAAACGCGTTTAAAGATTTGACATATTATAAACTTGATAAAAAAAAAAGAAATTCACAGAAACATAGTAGTACAGACCAATTTTCATCGGTAAGATGTTCTAGAAAATACATATTTTTAAAGGTAAATATTGATAACATTCTACTAAATGATTAGTATTATTTTATGGGTATTGATACTATTTATCAAAGTTAAAGCTCCAGATAACTTGTCTTGACGTATTGATAGGTTGAAATAGATCTAGTAGCTTTTTTAGCGGTCAGATAAGTATCTTTAATTGAAAATTGGGTTGTATCTAGCGTAGTTTACTTATTAGTTTCGCAAAAAAAAAGTTTTTAAGTAATTGTAAACTTGAGTACTAAGGTCTTTTACTGGATTTAGTTGTTACAATTACAGATGTTTATTTCTTGGACTATTCCACAGTTAGTTTTTATATAAAATTTATAGTTTCAATGTAATGATAATATGGAGATGGATCAAAAAAAAGAGAAGAAAAAAAAGTTACGTACCCTGTCCTCACACCAACATTGTTGGGGTAGTCTTATTTCGCAGGTTACAGTGGGAAGGAAATGCAAAGCGAATAGGAAGAAACTAAACTACGCTCACATATTGATTGGCCAACCCAATAGGAAGAGACCAGTTGGAAGAACTAGATGCAGATGGGAGGATACCACTAAAATGAAAATGAAACAGGGTGTAATGAGGTGGACTGGATAGAAATAGCTTAAGATAGGGATAGGGTGTAATGAGGTGGACTGGATATAACTATCTCAAGATAGGGATAGGGTGTAATGAGGTGGACTGGATATAACTAGCTCAAGATAGGAATAGGATGTAGTGAGGTGGACTGGATAGAACTAGCTCAAAATAAGGATAGAGTGTAATGAGGTGGGCTGGATATAACTAGCTAATGGATAGGAAGAGGATTGTAGTGAGGTGGACGGATAGACACTAGCTCAAAATAAGATAGGTGTAATGAGGTGGGCTGGATATAATAGCTCAAGATAGGGATAGGATGTAATGAGGTGAACTTGATAGAACTAGCTCAAAGATAGGATAGAGTGTAATGAGGTGGGCTGGATATAACTAGCTCAAGATAGGGATAGGTGTAGTGAGGTGGACTGGATAGAACTAGCTCAAAATAAGGATAGAGTGTAATGAGGTGGCTGGATAGAACTAGCTCAAGATAGGAATAGGATGTAATGAGGTGAACTTGATAAACTAGCTCAAGATAGGAATAGGATGTAATGAGCTGGACTTGATAGAACTAGCTCAAGATAGGGATGGGTGGCGTACTTTTGTAAGTTGCGGCAATGAGCTCCTGATGTATTTGTGTGTGTACATACACATTTCCATTCTTTGTTCCGCCATTAGAACATGTGAGGCCATACTCTTCATTTCACCAACAAAAGCGTAGGCCATACCGTCTTGCAGCTAATCATATGTTTCCAATGATGGCCTCATACCTGAGGTACTGCTGCGCAGCCAAGATGAAATGATCCACCCGTTCTTAGATCTATGGCCCGTACGCTTTGACCGCAGTGGGGGCGGCCGCTATTATCCGTCTTGGAAATCAAGTCTGTTCAATCCCGCCTAAAAAAGGCCTTGGGTGCCCGTGCGCGAACAACGAAAAGACCAAATAGTGACGTGTGAACTGTTTCAAGGCCTTCAATGGAAAGTTGCTCCACTCCACTGCACTCACGCGAACAATCGTTAATGCAATGACAACCAATTTCTATATAAGTTTTTAGTTTTGTACCAACCCGCTTTGGTGGCCACCTTGTGTAAAAGGCATCACTCTCACAATAAACTAGACTGTCGTTGACGCTGAGATTGGCGTTCGAGTTCTGGTCGGATGCACTAAGGAGGGTTTTTCCTAAATGCTTTTCAATTCTCCCGCCACACAAATGTGGTTACACTTATTCTTAATTCAACGTAATTATTACATTTTTGGATAAGTAGGCTAGTAAGATGCGGCATAAAAAAAAATTACTCTAAATTTATATAGAAATCGTAACGCTTTGTTATACTCAGCTTGCAACTATTATTATTATTATTGTATTATTATTATTATTATTATTATTATTATTATTATATTATTATTATTATATTATTATTATTATTATTATATTATTATATTATTATTATTATTATTATTATTATTATTAGCACCGCGTATTACCACCCGTTGGTTGTACGCACTTACGCAATGTGTAATGTTAGGGTGACTGTGAGATGAAATAGAGGACCTACAGTTTAACGTGGAATCCGAACCACGGTGGAGACCTGGTATTCCACACACTCACAAGTTGTGATTAATACACGTCTTGTCAGAGGTGAAGGGAGGGTTGGCAATCAGATAATCTGTGCCGGGACCGAGGATTGAACTCCGGCACCCCAGTACAGAATGCACCGTATTACAACGTATTAAACTTCCCGTCCGAGCTCTCTGCATTTAGTTAGGCAAAGCTAAATGGAGTAGGGAGGACGAAGGTATAATTTTTGGAGAAAATGTGCTCTTATTTGCATGGAAAGAAAGAGTGGACATTTCTCATAATAATCATCCTGAATGTTTCAGCCTGTGGCCAGGTCCGTTTGGTAAAATTCCTCTCCATCTCCCTCTGTCCTTCCACCATTCTTCCTCCTGCACTCTCTTCCTTGTTCTCCCTTGTGGTCTCTTCCCTACCTACTACATATTCATTAATCTTCTTGGAATCCTCTCTCCTTCCATCCTGGTTTGGTCTAATAAGCCGGTGGCTGAAACAAAATAATAACTCGAGTGGACATTTCTATGGCAAAAAAACTAGGGATTAATCGACTCCTATATTTCTCGAATCCGAATCTTGGATTTGCTATAGAATCTCGATTTCATTGCAATCCTAGAATCTTTAAATGTGTACAAATTTATTTAAAGTGAAAATATTTATAATTCAAGGTAAAAATAAAAGGTTTTATAAGGCTACTCTAAAATGCTTTTTTGTTTATCATGCCTACTGGCCTACTTCATGAATAACAGCTATAACACTTTTTTTAGTGATTAACACAATTTTGTCAATTTTTTATGTTTTGAAACTCTCCAAAAATACACAAGTATACTATAATTAAAGATCAGTTGTTTAAAACTGTTATTTGAAGTCAAGTTCATCATAACAATAATCGTATTCGATAGGCCTACAGTTTTTGATATTTTTTTCGAAACTCAAATATCTTAAATACCATAGGATTCGAGCGTGCCATCTATAGAAATAGCATCTAAAGCCAAACCTCCTAGTCACCGGAAATCCAGACGATAGTAACACCTTAGACCGCGGGCCACAGATGTGAGCTTTAAAGTTAACTCTTATCATTGTGCACCTAAGCTACGTAAATAGGACGAGACGAATAATAGTACCAGTGTCTGTGATAGGTGACCTATAGTCCGATTTGCGTGAGAAGGAACTTATCAGACAGTAAGGGCCAGTTTCATAGTCAAATTTAGTACGCCTCAAGTGCGGCGCTGTACTAAATACAAGACGTCACCTAACTGAAATTGAATGGAATGGGCCAGTTTCATATGCGAAACTGGCCCATTCCATTTTGGTCTAGGTAGGTGTCGTCCTGTATTTAGTATCGACTCGCACTTTGGCGTACTAAATCTGACTATGAAACTGGCCTAAGAACAGCTACTAGATCTATTTTCACTTACTCATACGTTGAGTCATGTGATCTGCAGCTGTAACGTTTGATACAACCAATATCACCTCTTAGGGAACTGCGGGTTTTTGGAGAAGAGCTTTATCTTCGCTCTCTCTCGGTTAAATTATTTGAGACATTTAGCGTGCACTTTCTGAACCGACTGATTATACCAGCACTAAAACTAAACTGCCCAGAGTAACCAAAATAATGCTCGTATTATGTGACTGAGATATTGTGGAATTTATACTTTCTATGTAAGATTTTCATTTAGGTCAATGTATTTCATTTTTTTTATTACTACTGTATTTTCAGGAGAGTAATGCTACGTTTGATGTAACTGTGAAGTAATTGTAAGTTATTTCGTTGATGGGGTTTTGTGAAACATGTTGAAAGTCGTGGCTACCTTAAATTATAGTTTGTTGTTTCTCTTGCTTCCTAGTTGCGTTTGCTAACGTAAATGTTAATCTGCGATGCAATGATACTCGCGTAAGCTATAAACACAACATTTCGGTATCGTCCTTTAAGGCTGAGGCATTTCGAGATAAATTCATATACTTTTTGTCTGTCACTCTCCTTAATTTGCCATTTAGTTAGACATTCATCATAATCTTTTGACTGATTCCATCGTGCATTATGTGTGCACTGCGTCCTATTACCCCTTCGGGATATTCGTGTATTCAACCCTATTAGGGTAGGTTCGTGCGTGGGATGTAGAATTTATAAGAAAGGTACCATCATTTACGTGATCCACTTTAGTGGACGAATGGTCTAAGGCGTCATTCTCTTGTTAGACTGGGAGATCAGGGTTCGAATTTTGGTTGTGTATACTGAGTTTAGTTTATTTCTAAATGGTTTCCCATTCTCCTTCCACGCGTATGCGGGTAGACTGCCTCTATAATGGTTCCTTCCTCATACCTACCCCTTGAAAGTAATTGTTGTCATATATGTTTATAAACCTGAACAGGTAGTAAGTAAGACGCGGTGATAAAAAAACATATGAAAGGCCTGCCAGAATTTCTGCAATATAGTAGATTGTAGAGCTCCTGTAAGAAAAAAAAGTTTTTCAGAATGATATCCATAAGAAAATCATAATATTAATCACACTAAATATTTTCTACTAAGAGAATATTGATATATAATCACTAAAATCATGAAGCCTAATTGAATATTACGTTTAATTCAAAAAGCTGGCTGGAATTAACTTGCATATTTCATGTATGTGTTCATGTGTATAGTTGGATAATCTGAACATGTAGCTAAGTCGCAGAGCATTCAATGTCTTCCATGCTAATGCGGATGCATCCTAACCATGCTATTTAGTTCAACCCTACTCCCCATATTAGTTGCTATACAATCTGAATGTTGAATGTAGGCCTAGTACAGTTAAAATAATGTGCTTTTGGAATAATATTGTTTTTGAATTTTATCAAAATAATTAGTGGGTGCGTTCAAGACACAAATATATAGAGCTACGATAGACCAATGTGTAAATTAAATTACCCCTATAACACCCTTCTGTGGCCACACGGTCTAAGTCGTAAATATCGCAATAGACTGGACTGCCGATGATGGGGAGACTGAGGTTTGATTTTTACTCGGGTGTACTGAGAGTTTTCCAAAATAGTTTTCCACTCCCCCTACCCGCAAATGTGGGTACACTTCCTCTAAATATAAAACCTTCATCATCCCTAAAACCAGTGGCTTAATTAGTACATTAGCGTATAACCCAACTTGATAGTAAGACACGGTGCTAAAAAATATGAGCCATAATTTTTTTTTCTCCACCCATTTCGGTGTTCAAATGGTCTAACGCACCATTCTTGTGGAAGTCTGAATTGCCAGTGACAGGGTTTGAACTCCGGTTGGGTAAATCTAACGGGGCTTCTTACTTAATGGTTTTCCACTCTCCCTCCAAGCTTACTTGGGTACATTTCTTCTAAAACCCTACCGTCCTCATACCTTTAGCAATTAGCACAGCCCAAACGGATACTAAGACGTAAAATGATAAAAGCACTATCGTTTATTAATTGTACCTAGTTCTTCAAGAAATGTATTTTAGATATCTGCTTCACAAATTTGGTTTGAAGTTTCATATTTTTTAACAAATTACGTATTTTAAAATGTTGTCTTTGTCGTGTGTGGGCGAGTGGTGAACCGTAATAATCGCACCTGCGTTGTTTTCCGTGAGATGTGTCTGCACGATGTGATGTGTGATCCACATGTGTTGTATCCAGAACTGGCAGTCAGTCCCGTTACCTTGTGTGCCGGTCATACTATCCTGGCCGTCTGTACATCTGTCCTACTGACTGCTTGCTTGCTTGGTTACTTGACTGGCGGCTTTGTTCTCAGGTGACTTACCTGCTGGTCTACTGCTAGCCCGGGATAGCTTGCACCAGTACTTTGTTCTCAGGTGACTTACCTGCTGGTCTACTGCTAACCCGGGATAGCTTGTACCAGTACTGTGTTCTCAGGTGACTTACCTGCTGGTCTACTGCTAGCCCGGGATAGCTTGTACCAGTACTGTGTTCTCAGATGACTTACCTGCTGGTCTACTGCTAGCCCGGGATAGCTTGTACCAGTACTGTGTTCTCAGGTGACTTACCTGCTGGTCTACTGCTAGCCCGGGATAGCTTGCACCAGTACTTTGTTCTCAGGTGACTTACCTGCTGCTCTACTGCTAGCCCGGGATAGCTTGCACCAGTACTTTGTTCTCAGGTGACTTACCTGCTGGTCTACTGCTAGCCCGGGGTAGCTTGCACCAGTACTTTGTTCTCAGGTGACTTACCTGCTGGTCTACTGCTAGCCCGGGATAGCTTGCACCAGTACTTTGTTCTCAGGTGACTTACCTGCTGCTCTACTGCTAGCCCGGGATAGCTTGTACCACTACTGTGTTCTCAGGTGACTTAGCTGCTGCTCTACTGCTAGCCCGGGATAGCTTGTACCACCACTTTGTTCTCAGGTGACTTACCTTCTGCTCTACTGCTAGCCCGGGATAGCTTGTACCACCACTTTGTTCTCAGGTGACTTACCTGCTGCTCTACTGATAGCCCGGGATAGCTTGTACCAATACTTTGTTCTCAGGTGACTTACCTGCTGGTCTACTGCACACCCAAGATAGATTTTACCAGTACTATGGTCTCAGGTGACTTACCTGCTGCTCTACTGCTAGCCCGGGATAGCTTGCACCAGTACTTTGTTCTCAGGTGACTTACCTGCTGGTCTACTGCACACCCAGGATAGCTTGCACCAGTACTTTGTTCTCAGGTGACTTACCTGCTGCTCTACTGCTAACCCGGGATAGCTTGCACCAGTACTTTGTTCTCAGGTGACTTACCTGCTGGTCTACTGCACACCCAGGATAGCTTGCACCAGTACTTTGTTCTCAGGTGACTTACCTGCTGGTCTACTGATAGCCCGGGATATCTTGTGCCAGTACTGTGTTCTCAGGTGACTTACCTGCTGGTCTACTGCTAGCCCGGGATAGCTTGCACCAGTACTATGGTCTCAGGTGACTTACCTGCTGGTCTACTGCTAACCCAGGATAGCTTGTACCATTATTATGTTCTAAGTCAAAGGTGTCCAAACAGTCGATCGTGATTGACCGGTCGATCTCGGTGGGATGTTTGGTCGGTCGCCTTGGTGATCGATCAAGAAAGATTGAGGGAACGGAAATGATGAAGAGGTTTGTAGTGCACCTCCACACAACAATTATTAACCCCGACAAAGCGTGACTTTTACTAATTCTTAGATTTAGAAATATTGAGAGAGAAAAAAAGTTTGCAGTGCGCCTGCGCACAACCGTTCTAAACCGGACAAAAGTCAACACACGATCTTACGTACAATGGATGGTAGAGGCTGTGGTATAGTATATTTCGTTTCTTATTTGATTTTAGTAAATGCGTGCTTTGTTTTATTTATCGTGAACATTGACTTTATTAGTAAAAATGAATGCTCTTAAACAGCCGAAAAACTACCTATCAATAAAGAATGGGAAAATGAGTTCTTTTTTACGATGCCCAGGGATAAATATATGTATTTGATATACCGTGCTAGTGTTGCGGTGTCAAAGAACGGCAATTTAGAGAGACATTTTTTCGAGCCTTCATAAGAAGAAAAATATTACCGTGACTTTCAACTACGGAAGATTAAAGTGAAAGAACTGAAATCTCTGTTGGAAGCACAACAGTTAGTGTTTGCTAAGCTCGTTGTATGATCACAAGCTGCAACTGATGCATCATTTCGTATCACAAATATTTTAGTGAAACATAAGAAACCTTTTCAAGATGGTGAAATGGTGAAACATGATTTTCTTGATGCCGGTGACGGTTTTGTTCAGTGAATTTAAAAATAAGGTTGAGATTATGAAAGCTATTAAAGACATATCGCTCTCTCGCCAATCCTTGACGTGACACGTAGAAATAATAATAAACAAACTAGAAAAATACATTGATAATTGTAGTTATCTCTCGTTACATTTCGATGAATCTACTGACGTTGTAGATACTTCTCAATTAATCGTGTTCATAAGAAGGGTGTTCCCTGACATGAGCTACAAGGAGGAGCTTCTAACCATGATCCCTGTCAAAGGAACTACTAAAGGTGAAGATATTTACCGACTTTTTGTCAGCTTTGTTAAGAAAACAAGCCTTCCTCTCTGGAGGCTTGTATGTATAACAACCGATGGGGCACCAGCTATGGTTGGTCGAAATAATGGGTTTCTTGCACTCTGCCGCAAAAATGAAGATTTTCCGGATTTTACGTCTTTTCACTGAGTTATTCATCAGAATATATTGAATGCTAAAGTAATAAACATGAACGATATATTGGATATTAGACCTACTGTTAAGATAGTTAACTCAGTCCAAGCAAAGAGCTGATGAAGACGACTTTTTAGATGTCAACTTGAGGAAAATGAGGCTGGGTATGAAGACTTGCTGCTACATACTGATGTAAGGTGGCTTAGCCGTGGAAAATTCTTAGAAAGATCTCAAGTTTTATTGCCTGAAATAATGGTGTTCTTGGATTCAGTTGGAGAAAGCTACCTTCAACTACATGACGCATTTTGGTTAAGCAGCTTAGCTTTTTTTTTTTACTTATCTAACAGCTCACTCCAATAACTTCATTCTTGAACTACAGGGGAAGGACATAAGCATTACCGAATTAGTTAGCTGCACAAATGCTTTCAAGTCAAAATCGCAGCTTGAAAGAGGAAATTCAAAGAATTTTCCTAGCTAGGAAAAAGTTTCAGAAAAGGAAGATAGCTATACTTCTGAGATATTTTGTAGTGAAATACATAAACTTTGGCAAGAGTGGGAGAAAAGGTTTCAAGATGTGAAGTGGTTTGACCCATAATTGGTTTTTATGTCATTCCCATTTGCTGAAAAGAACGTTGAAGGAATTTCCGAAGTGATCTCTTCCATTTTTAACATGAGTGTTTCAGATGTGGAGGAATAAATAGTAAAACTGCAATCTGATATTCCTATGAAAGCAAGAGCCACCGAAAACAATTTTTGGACTTTATTTCATGAAGAAAAATACTCATGCTTTAGGTCCATTGCTCATCGTTTGACTGCATTTTTTGGTTCAGCCTACCTCTGCGAATCACCTTTTTCTCAAATGAAGATTATAAAATCGAGGTATCGAGCTGTTTGACTGATGAACATTTACAATCCTGCCTTCGTTTCTGCCTGAGTAATTATGAACCCTCAGCCAACAAATTATATGAATATGTATTTTAGTGGAAAACTTGGTCAGTGAAAAGATGTTTTTATATGTGATATAACTTTACTATTAAAACACAAAAAGGAATAAATTAACTATTCTACTAAGGAAACAAACAATATCAGCCTATGATTACGTAGTAGATCGCAAAGAATTCTCCTTCTCAGGGTAGATCACTAGATCCAAAAGTCTGGCCACTCCTGTTCTAAGGTGACATACCGGCTGGTATACTGCTCATCCGTGATAGCTTGCACCAGTACTTGCCAGGGATAACTTGCTCCAATACTATGTTCTAAAATCAATCTTCCATATACTCAAATAACTTAGCCAAATATTATGTTCTTGATTGACGTATCTTGTGATTAAACTAATTCATGCTAACCTTATTCAATACCATGTTTTTAAAGACTTAGTATGTAATTTACGTCTTGATCAAGTTAACCTTCAATTGCTAACACCTTCTATGGTGGCCGCATGGTCTTAGGCGTCACTCTCGCAATAGACTAGACTACCGATGGCAGGTAGATCGAGTTCGAATGCACGGCACTATCAAAAATGCTAACCTAATAAAACAAACCGTTGATGTACTACAATACGTTACCATGTTGGATTTTGATCTACATTTAAACATCGATTTCTATCATATTTTAAAGATATTTTCACCTAACAAATTCTTTATATTAATTATCTCTTTATTTTTAACTAAAGAAAAATAGCATTAAAATAACCTATATTTCCGTTTAACAACCAAGAATCAGTTACTTATGAAATAAGAATAATACTGATTGAGGAATGTTGTGTGTTGGGGTTGGCAACATTGTTAATTCCCACGCGAGGTTTCCCACACCAATCTTGGCGCCTAGAGGAGAAAAGAATTCCACTTTGAGCCAATAGAAATGTTAATGAAGCTGTGGAAAGAGGATGTTTTATCCATATCCTTTGATGAAGCTTACAGAAGGGATTAGTTCATTAGGATATGGATAGGTATGATAGGTGACCTGGTGGTCTAGGGGTAAGGTGTCGGACTTCTGTGCTGAGGGTCTGGGGTTCAATCCTCGGTCTTGGCACAGATTTATCTGATTGCCAAGTCCTCCCTTCACCTCTGACAAGATGTATATTAATCACAACTTGTGAATGTGTGGAATGCCAGGACTCCACCGTGGTTCGGATTCCACGTTAAACTGTAGGTCCTCCATTTCATATCACAATCACCCTTCCATTACACATTAGCGTAAGTGCGTATAACCCGAACGGGTAGTAAGACGCGGTGCTAATAATATAATAATAATAGGGATGATATTTACCACTCTTCAGGGTGTGTAAGGTAGCAATAACTGCTGTACCCCCACTCCAGGTGTGTAAGGTAGCAATAAGTGCTGTCCCACCACTATTCAGGGCGTGTAAGGTAGCAATTAATGCTGTCTCACCACTATTCAGGGCGTGTAAGGTAGCAATAAGTGCTGTCCCACCACTATTCAGGGTGTGTAAGGTAGCAATTAATGCTGTCTCACCACTATTCAGGGCGTGTAAGGTAGCAATTAATGCTGTCTCACCACTATTCAGGGCGTGTAAGGTAGCAATTAATGCTGTCTCACCACTATTCAGGGCGTGTAAGGTAGCAATAAGTGCTGTCCCACCCCTATTCAGGGTGTGTAAGGTAGCAATTAATGCTGTCTCACCACTATTCAGGGCGTGTAAGGTAGCAATAAGTGTGGTTCCCACCCCTATTCAGGGTGTGTAAGGTAGCAATTAATGCTGTCTCACCACTATTCAGGGCGTGTAAGGTAGCAATTAATGCTGTCTCACCACTATTCAGGGCGTGTAAGGTAGCAATAAGTGCTGTCCCACCCCTATTCAGGGTGTGTAAGGTAGCAATTAATGCTGTCTCACCACTATTCAGGGCGTGTAAGGTAGCAATAAGTGTTGTCCCACCCCTATTCAGGGTGTGTAAGGTAGCAATTAATGCTGTCTCACCACTATTCAGGGCGTGTAAGGTAGCAATTAATGCTGTCTCACCACTATTCAGGGCGTGTAAGGTAGCAATAAGTGTGGTTCCCACCCCTATTCAGGGTGTGTAAGGTAGCAATTAATGCTGTCTCACCACTATTCAGGGCGTGTAAGGTAGCAATAAGTGCTGTCCCATCCCTCTTCAGGGTGTGTAAGGAAGCAATAAATGCTAAACAATTAACTACTCTGGCGAGATAGCAGGGGAGTGCTAAACGCCGAGCTGCCAACCTTGTGGCCATTCAAGGGAGTTCTAAACGATGAGCTGCCAATCTTGTATGTTCACAAGGGAGTTCTAAACGCTGAGTTGTAGCTCTCGTGGGCTTACAAGGGAGTGTTAAACGCTGAGCAGCTGACAATTTAAACCCCACAAAAATATAAAATAAGAGTTAAGAATCTGATTAAAAAAGCCTCTCTCTTCTTTAAATATAAAACTATTTTAATCTGTTTCTTACGCGGTGTCTAGCAAAAGATATTTAACACGTAGTTTATAGAAAGTTTTTGATTGGCCTCTATCTTATTACGACTATGGTTTAAACGGTTATGTTGGCGTTAGTAAGTTTCTCTGAGATGAGAATGTTCCACCTGGACCTCTCCGATCTAATCAATGCCTTCGAGCCAAGAGTAAGATCTTCTTCCAGTTTGAACTCATTGGTGGGTTTACATTACTATGCTGGTGGGTCTCGTTTATTGCACTCAACTAGAAATCTAGAGGAGTAGCCTCGACCAAAACAGTCATGTAGAGTAGAACAAGTCAATATACTCGTACTTACTTTCTCGGCAAGTTGGCCTAGGTCGGCTCTCGTCAAGTAACACTTTGAAAAAACAGCGTGTAATGTTTGGTTCTTCAACTACTAGCGTCGTTCTTTCATTCTTTTCATCAGGTATATAGAGTAAACAATATAATGTACAGTACGCGTTCATTGACAGTCAGTTCTATAGAATAGATAATATAATGTACAGTACGCGTTCTTTGACAGTCAGTTCTATAGAATAGACAATATAATGTACAGTACGCGTTCTTTGACAGTCAGGTCTATAGAATAGATAATATAATTTACAGTACGCGTTCTTTGACAGTCAGGTCTATAGAATAGATAATATAATGTACAGTACGCGTTCTTTGACAGTCAGTTCTATAGAATAGACAATATATTGTACAGTACGCGTTCTTTGACAGTCAGGTCTATAGAATAGATCATATAATGTACAGTACGCGTTCTTTGACAGTCAGTTCTATAGAATAGACAATATAATGTACAGTACGCGTTCTTTGACAGTCAGGTCTATAGAATAGATAATATAATGTACAGTACGCCTTCATTGACAGTCAGGTCTATATAATAAAAAATATAATGTACAGTACGCGTTCATGGAGAGTCAGGTCTGTAGAATAAACAATATAATGTACATTATTCGTTACGAGCATCAAGGAATTTGTTTTGAGTACTTTTCTTTATATCTAAAAAGTGTCTGGTCCAACGCCAATATGTCCATGACAAATATTCAGGAGATGTTGGCATCACTACGTATAATAAACCAATGGGTTCAACTAAACTTATCTACTGGAGGTATATTTTAAGGTTTTCCCCCATTAAAGTGTTTTATTATAAATTCTGAGCTTCACTCTCGTTCCCTTATATGCCACAATTATAAGCAGTGTGTGGAAGTGACGTCATATCAGGTTGCCATGATGTAATGGTGTGCACGTATGGCTAGTAAGTGGTTGACCTTGCGTACTCTAATGGCAACTATGATTACTATCTTCACCAAATTACAGCACTTAACGACCTGTTACAAACACTTCCCTTGGTGTCTGGTCTGTTGATAACGTGGTCACACTGGCCTACTAAGCATTGTTGACAAAGTGTCACTTTTGGTGATAACGTTTTTGCAATCAACTTACTTTCCTTACCTGACAATAGATTCATTGCTACTCTACAGTCCCGGTCATTAAAAATTATCTTTGATCCTATAATAATTAATAATAATAATAATAATAAATAATAATAATAATAATAATATATTTAGCACCGCGTATTACTACCCGTTCGGTTTATACGCTTAAGTACTAATTACGCTAAGGATTAGGAATTGGGAAGGTTGAATTTAGAGGAAGTGAACCCGCATTTGCGTGGAGGGAGAGTGGAAAACCATTTAGGAAAAGCCGACTCCAGTTCACCCGACCGAGATTCGAACCTCCATCTCTCCGTCCTCGGCGGTCGAGCTCAACACGACTAGCGCGTTAGCCAACTACGCTACCGAGGCGGGTTTTGATCCTATACTTATATAAACTTGTAAAAAAAAAAGAAAAAAATGTAAGCACCGCGTCTTACTACCCATTTGGTTTAAATGCTCATGTATGTACTAATTACACTAATGATTTTAGGGACTAATAAGGCTATATTTATAGAAAGTGTACCCACATTTGCGTTGAGGAGGAGTGAAAAACAATTTAGGAAAAACCACTCTCAGTATACCTGACCAAGATTCGAACCTTGATCTCCCCATCATTAAAAGTTTAATCTACTGTGAGAGTAGTGCGGTAGAGTAGACCATGCGGCCACCGAAGTGTGTCAGGCTTGTAAGCATAGTTTGAAAGTGTATATTGGGTTCTCTGAAAAATTCCAAAATCTACCTCTTTTGGTTTATTATTGAGACCTAGATGCCAGGGAATCCAAGGGTAATTGGTATAGGAGCGTATAATGGATCTTTGTTAATCGAAGGATGTAATTTAATAGGGGGTAGGGGTGGATGGGGGAATCACAACATAAATTGTACTGTCATTTCTATGTCATTCATTCTCCCCCGTTTGTTCTCCTACTGTTGGTACAGCTTCAACCAATAAAGCTATAGACCCACTTGGTTTCTACCGTTTATGAATTTATGTTCGACTATTCTATCGCATAACGAGGTTGCCTTCTTGGGGGATTCTAAAGCTATTTAGAGAAGAGAGCTACATCTTAACTTGACAAAGTGCAATCACACAAAGACGCCAATGTACTAAATAGAAGGGAAAAAAATGAGTCAGCCTGAAAGGCATCTTGTTTACCCGCGGTTAACACTTTACCTCTTCGGGTGACGAGTATAAACCCTTATTCTACTATTTATATCTGGACAACATTTACTTGTATTTAAAAACTACCCTTTCCTTGTTCCTTATTTTAGATAAACATATGCTTCTACGAACTTTTATTATCTGCATTTAGACAGGAAGATTCCTACTGGACATTCCTATGAATAAACCAAATAGTAGGCTATTTTGTAGTTGATGTGGAAAAAAAACTACTTCAAGATTAAAATGATAATACATCTATGACTGTTTCCAGCCTGTGGCCTGGATCAGTTTTTTATTCAAGTCATACATTTTCCACTGCCGGCTGGCTAGGTCTGTCGTATCTTCATATGCTTTATATTCTAACTTAAGACTAGAACAGGCACAACACCCGGCCGTTAGGTAAAGGTAAACCCACATTTAACCAATGATCATTTTTACGACCATGCCAGGAATCAAACCCGGGACCCTTAGCTCAGAAGAAAGACTCGCTGCCGACTGAGCTAAGGTGTCGGATACAATGTAAGACAATTTTTATAATTATTTAAGAGTGTATGGTTTTGTTTCAGTGTTTTATTTTTAAAACTCATATAAAACATAAATACATTAATATAGGAAATCCTATCTTGACTTGCCATGACGTCACAGGTAGGCAACGACCTTGGGAAACACTGGCTCAGAGCCCCTCATAAACTCAGTCTCTTTGCTAGACCTATTTTCTACTTATCTGTTTACTCTGTACACATTAACATACTAATTATTTGTCTTGTGTGTTTGTCTTTATGGCCTTCTGGATGAGATTTTAATCCAGGTAAATCTCCTCATGAAGGTAAATGTGGTTGAAGGTCCTTTAGAAGGCGTTATTTAACTTCACCATCATTTGTCTCGGAGAAGAAAAGGAATTCACCTGTTTGTCGGCTCACGGTGCTGTTTTGTTGGAGGTTTTTTATTTTTATTTTTTTGGCTCCACCTAACAATGAGACGAGGACCAAGGCGTGACCTTGAAATATTCCCTCCCCCTCTCCCTACCTGGAGGGCCCAACACGGAACTGGGACCGTCACGACTTCTACTGTACGCGCCATCGGGGTATAATCACGAGAGCGACGCGTATCTATTATTAATCAAAGGGCCTCTCCAGATAGAAAACACATCTGTATGGTTCGACTTGTTTAGTTGGTTGTAGTATCACTAGTCTATCACGCTCTCTCTCTATGTTCAACATCCCCTTTGTAGTAGTATCACTATTATATCAATCTTTCTTCATGTTCAACATCCCCTTTGTAGTAGTATCACTATTATATCAATCTTTCTTTATGTTCGACATCATCTTTGTTTGTGGTAGTATCACTATTATATCAATCTTTCTTCATGTTCGACATCTTTGTTTGTAGTAGTATCACTGTTATATCACTCCTTCTTCATGTTTGATATCTTTGTTTTTAGCTTATCACTATTCTATCACACTTTTTCTTCATGTTCAACATCTACTCTGTACCTTATCACTATTTTATCACTCTCTCTTCATGTTCACTATCCCTTATGTTTGTAGTAGTAACACAATTATATTACTCTCTCTTCATGTTCAACATCCCCTCCGTAGCTTATCACTATTCTATCACTTTTATATTCATGTTCAACATCCCCACTGTAGTTTATCACTATTCTATCACTCTTTATATTCATGTCAACATCCCCTCTGTAGCTTAAATCACTATTCTATCACTCTTTATATTCATTTTTCAACATCCCTCTGTAGCTTATCACTATTCTATCACTCTTTATATCATTTTCAACATCCCCTCTGTAGCTTATCACTATTCATATCACATTTTTCTTCATGTTCAACATCTACTCTGTACCTTATCACTATTTATCACTCTCTCTTCATGTTTCACTATCCCTTTGTTTGTAGTAGTAACACAATTATATTACCCCTCTCTTCATGTTCAACATCCCCTCTGTAGCTTATCACTATTCTATCACTCTTTATATTCATGTTCAACATCCCCTCCGTAGCTTATCACTATTCTATCACTTTATATTCATGTTCAACATCCCCACTGTAGTTTATCACTATTCTATCACTCTTTATATTCATGTTCAACATCCCCTCTGTAGCTTATCACTATTCTATCACTCTTTATATTCATTTTCAACATCCCCTCTGTAGCTTATCACTATTCTATCACTCTTTTATATTCATGTTCAACATCTCTTCTGTAGCTTATCACTATTATATCACTCTTTATATTCATGTTCAACATCCCTTCTGTAGCTTATCACTATTTATCACTCTTTATATTCATGTTCAACATCCCCACTGTAGCTTATCACTATGATATCACTTTCTCTTTTCATGTTCAACATCCCTCTGTAAATTTAATTTATTTGATTTTAGATAATAATTTAAATTACTAATTTAATTAAAATTTAATTGCTCATCAATTTGACTTCAACAGACATACGTATCTACATCCATTTGACTTAAAGTACAAACACTTTTTTTTAGCACCAAACCCTTCTACCTGTTCATGGCATACGTCTATCTACTGATTACGCTGTTGAATAGGGGATTAGGAAGGATGATTTTAGAGGAAATGTGCCCGATTTGCGTGGAGATATAGTGGGAAACAATTTTGGTAAAACCACGCTCAGTAACCCGACTATGATTCGAACCCCGATTCCCTGTCACCGGCAGTCTAGTATAACACGAGAGTGACGCCTTAGATCATTCGGCCACCAAAGCAGGTATGCTATTATTTTGACTAATTCCGCCTAGCCCACACTTAAGGTCACACAGTGTAAAGCGTCGGGTTATCAATATATTGGTTTAATGGTGATATGGAACTTCAAGTTTAATCTTGGCTTGGGGAACTAACAGGTGAGTTTTCCCCATGGAATTTATTACTGTAGTTTTTCCATCCTCTCTCCACGATAATATTTACTATAAAAACACCTCAAAAACCCTAACCCATATAGTGTATAATCATGTATTTATTTTCCAAGCAATTTGTTCATCTGTTACTTTTGATGGTGTCATTTCCTTCTCTGCAAGATGAAAATTGTGACTTTGGTCAATGTTCACTGTGACCCTGCATTTTTTATTTCCTCTCGACCCCTGGTAGAGAGAAGTATTGTAATCGTAAAAAAAAAAAAAAACTCGAGATTTTGATCAATGTTGACGTTTCATGACCTGGTTTTCGCAATACCGTCTGTCTGTATCTCGGCCTAGAGCCAAAACCATTTTACCGATCGGGTTAGAACTTGGTTTCTGGGGTTTTAATAAGGTTCCCAAGAGGAGTTTTGGAATTATATATCCAACCCTAAATGTTAGGAGTAGTGTACTAAAGGGCAAAAAGAGAATAACTCGATTTTCTCGAAATTTGTACTAACGATTTTGATTTTTTTTTATATAGACATTGTTTAGCATTACAAACCAAATGGAAACTCTCGGTTCTGTATGGAAATGACTTTGAGGGTACTTTACATAGGCTGAAATTTCCAATTTTGATCCTATCTACACAACGATTTAAGATATGAAATAATTTATTACTATAAAGTTGTAGTATATTAAAAATAATAATCTTTTATTTGAAATATATTTTTATGAAACTAACTTTTCTGAGCCATAAGCTTATATATATATATAATATATATATATATATTCATGGAGATCTTTGAAAATGAAATTTTTTGTTATGTTCTTTGATAAACAGAGATGTTCCTCTTTTCTCAATTTTTCTGTAACAGTTTATATATTTTTTCATTTATGCTCATTGGTGGAGTGTTTCTGCAGCAATATATATTATTGAGTTTTACACATCTTACAGGTTTTTGATAAAGGTCTTTACTAGTATTTTAAGATAAAAGAGAAAGTCTGTGTAGTGCGCCGTAATATTTATTTATATTTTATAATGTTATTTATTTGTATCAGGTCCTGACCAAGCTAATGTAACTTAGTGGGAATGAGAAAGAAATAAGCAACTGGCTCCTGAGTGTGTTTATTTACGAATTCTGTTAAAACTTTGCTGTGCGTGACTGCGGGTACAATCCCTGTAAGCTATACCCTCCCGACCTACTTCGGTGGCCCCATGGTCTAACGCGCTACTCCCGTGTTAAGCTAGACTGCTGAAGACAGTGAGATGGGGGCTCGATTCTGGTCGTGTGCACTGAGGGTGATTTTTCCTAGATGGTTCTACACTCTACCTCCACACGAATGCGGGTGAAATTACATCCAACTAAAATCGTCTCCTTCCTACACATTAGTGTAATTAGTATCCTACATAATCATATAACCCGAACATATAATAGGACGCGGTGCTAAGATATATAGGCCTATATATTTATACTAGGGATGTACTGTACAAGATTAAAAAATATCTCGATCTCGTCTAGAAAGTTAAAAATGAATCTCTAAAATCTGAGAGATTTGAAAATATGAAAAATCAAATAACTGTCCTTAGAAATTTACTAACGAAACTGAGAATTTATTATTTATTATAAACAGAATTAAATTAAACTATTAATGGTAGGTCTATACATTGCAACTATCAAGATGTTATTAATAATAATTAATAATTTTAGCACCGCGTCTTACTACCCGTTCGGGTTATACGCTTAAGTACTAATTACACTAATGGATAAGTAATTGGGAAGGTTTAATCTAGAGGAAGTGAACCCGCATTTGCGTGTAGGGAGAGTGGAAAACCATTTAGGAAAAACCACCCCAGTTCACCCGACCGAGATTCGAACCTTGTTCCGTCTCGGTGTCTGGCTCAACACGAAGATGTTATTAATCACATTTAAAATGCGTAAGGGTTGTATCTTAAGTTATATTCTTAGTGTTTGAACGAGCTATAATATAATCCAAAGCAAGCGCCACCTCAAATGTCAATAGGAACTTTACCACTCTATAAACTATATGGTTTTTTTTAATAAACATAATTTAAATTTTTGTACTTTCAAAGGAAGATTTCTCGTCTTGTTCTCGAATGGTATTTCTTGCATTTATTCTTACCTCATCTCGATATAGTCTCAAATTGAAAACGTGATTCTTGCACATCCTTAATTTATATAACCTACTAATCTTAACTTATTAATATAATTAAATACAGATAACCAGACGGGTAGTAAGATGTGGACCCTAAAAGATATAGTAAAAATGGTCACAATGAACCGAAAGTTTATTCCTACTTTGAGGAAGGTTGTAAAGTCGCTGGTACGAGGTCAAACTCAACCTCGTGAGGACAGTAATTGAATAGAGAGTAGTGCTTCTGTCTAGAAAACTGAGCTTAACAGCTGGAGAGATTGTTGTGCTGACCACATGACACCCTCTATCCAAAAATGTGGGCACTATTTTCACTAACATGTGGCGGCCACTCAGTCGGTATAGCTAGCGTGCGGGCTAAAACCATGGAGTTATTATTAGAGTGAGTTTGGATATTAACAACTGCCATATTTGTTTAATTTAAGGTTTAATGCTAGGTATAGGTCTTTATTGATAACTTATATAATTATATATATATATATATAAAGTTATTTTTTTATGTGACCCTATTTAATGTTTATTCTTTGCCATTTGGTGTAAGCATTGTGAGTTTTGATCATCACTTTTAAAAATTTTAATACGTCAAAAATATAAATTGCAAGCAACGAATATCGTGTGGATTTGATGAAAATGTAATACAACATTTTAAAATCGTTAACAAACATTTCCCATGGCCAACAATTTTTTTTCTCTCTATTCATATGGTTTTTTTTCCACTATTATATTAGATATTTTTGAAATCGGTAGAGAAAAAGGTGATATAAGTAATTTAGATTGAGGCCTTTAAATCGATTAATCGAGAAAAGAGTCGATTTTTGAACAATCAAAGATCGATTATCTCTAAACTGTCAATGAAGTGTACTGTAACAATATTTTACTAGCGGCTCCCAAAAGAATATACCAGTTTCACTGGTAAGAATGAAACTATCCTCGGTCAAATATACAGTTAAAAAGGTAATATTAGTATAGGTGTGGTTATTACGTCGCTCCGTTGGGTGTGGGGTGTCCCAGGTGGGACATGGGAATAGAATCCCGGGCAAAACCAAACATGTCACCATTATTTGTCAGCTAAACAACAGCTTCTTTTTTCTGACTGTACACAAAACAACGGCCATAAAATATCGAATAACAAGCCCGTAACAAAATAACTGCTGTATTTCCCCACCTGCCAAAATTACGTATGTTCAATATTCATCCCTGAAACGACGCAGGAGACCATTTCACTTAGTCTCGTTGTCACTCAACCAATCCCGATTGTCGGGAGTAATATATGTTGTGGATTTGATGACTCGCGAATTATGGAGGTAATAATTGACACGATAAAGAGAGGTCAAATAATGTACTAAATAGTACTAAATTGTAATTTAACAGTTTGCCTGTAAGGAAAGGAAAGTTTTACAAGTTAGTAAATAAACTCATGAATGTGTGTTCTCTCATATCACTTCAAGGTGGCCAAAATTAAGGAAAATGAGAAAAATTCTGGAAATATAAAACTACAAGGAAAATATGTTAAAACTGGAAATGTCTAGGAATTTTAAACTGTTAAGGATGAAATGTAAAAACTGGAAATGTCAAAGAATTTAAAACTGTAAAGATAAAATGTAAAAACAGAAAATGTTAGGGAAGTAAAACTGTAAGGATAATATGTAAACATGTAAATCCAACATTGTGAATCATTAGTAGATTTATTTTGATGTCAGAATTACACCTCCTGCCAAAAGTGACAGCTACAGAAATGTCCCTAAACGTATGATCATTGAAAGATTTAATAGCATAAATGTCACATAAGTGTCATTAAATGGGGGTCTTACTGTATAGTAGCACCGATGGACACGCGGACAAAGGCGTCATCTCTGCTGGCCTGATTTGACGTTTGAGAGAGAATACATTGGGCAATGTTTTTCCTCTAGGGTTGCCCACGTTACCAACACGCTTACATTTCTTCTAAAGTCTACTCTTCCCATCTCTGCGCATTTTGGATGGATCGGATGGGCAGTAAGACGCAGATAATTTAAAATACCATAAGTTAATGTGTGCCAAACTCACATCTCTTGCCACGTGACACGTCACTCTAGTGTCTGACTAGGTTACCAGTGAGAGAGAAAAGTTCGAATCCCAGTTGTGTTTACCAAGGGCGTTTAATTCTTAAGGCGATTTGCCCTTTTCATTTGGAATGGAAATGCAGAGCCTTGAGAACAAATTGTTATCTTCAAGAATTTTCTTTTTGGAAACGGTTTGTTCAAGAATAGAAGCATGTTGGTTAAGTTATACTTTTTATATACACACCTCCTTTATAATTTTAACAGTGATCAAATATCGATAAAATTGATATTTTTCAATAGAAAATGGTCGGCTGCATAAAAAAAAGTAACACCTAATAAACATCGATACATTATCTTAGAAGAGGTGTTGAAAATGTTAATATAAAAATTTCACTCGTTCTCGAGAAAACTGATATTTACAAACGTCTGATCTTTCCGCAAGACCTGTCCGGTAGCTGCCGCCATGTACGGTTACCAAGACCCATCTGTTCTTTTTGGCGCGGAAGGATACTTTGGTCGGTTGTGAAGCCACGTCACGCCTTTCACCCTCCCGCCCACCATCCATAAAATAGATTTAGTCTTGCACTCGACAGGGCCAAGGACCTTAACTGGTTTCTCACTGTTTAAAATTCTATCTTCCTCATTCCTATCCCATTAACCTAATTAATGTAAACATAAAACCCTAAATGGTACTAAGATGGGCGAAAGAAAAAAAAACCTTCCAAACTTGTTTTTTCTTATAACGTTCCTTGCTTTCACTAATAGTTCAATTCAACTTTAATTGAGAATTATTTAAAATTGAATCCTCTGTTTCAAAGTTGAGTTCCCCCCCGCCCCCCCATACTCATCCTAAGTGTAACGACGTTAATTGATAATTATTTCAAAATTAAGTCCCCTATCACAAAATTAATTTGAATATCAAAAATATGTCTGTCTTGGTCCTGGCACCAATAACTTTACTGTGTCCCCTATTCGTCTCCTCCATGACACCTGGGACCAAAACAGCAGTTATTTTGCTACACCTCTGCGATGGCCACATGGTATAAGTCGCTACTCTCGCAGTAGACTAGACTGGCGATCACGGGGAGATCAAGATCGAATCTCGGTCGAGTGTTCTGAGGTTGGTTTTTTACAAAATAGTTTTCCACTCTCTCTCCACGCAAGTGCGGTTACACTTCCTCTAAATATAACCTTCCTCATCCCTAAAACCACTACCGTAAATAGTACATAAGTGTATAACTTGAACCGATAGTAAGAAAAATAAATGTATATTTTGTTACCATCACGTCCAGCACCAAGCTTATTAACGACGTATTCTGAGGGTTAAAACTGGGAGAGAAATTTCATTAGGAAATGCACCCGCACTAGAGTGAAGAGGACATGATAAAACACCAGTGTCTAGTCACATTTGTAACCCCCACTTGTCTGTGCCCGGTTGAGATTCAAACCTCGACCTCCCTATCACTGGAAACCTGGCCCATCCAAAACCTGACGCCTTAGACCGTAGGGCTACGGATGCGGGTGCTCTGTAGCAATCGCCCTACTTTATTTCGATGAATAGAGAGGTTGCTGTCCTGCTAGATTAAAGTGAGAATGGTTTTCTTAATATTTCCGTGCCATTCTAAAATCACTGGTGGAGGCAGAATGATGTGGCTGCTATTTAAATTAAACATAACACACCTTAAAGTCATGTTCTTTATATTCGTATTTTTGGACACTGGTAGTTTAATAACATCTATGAAATGAAATGATAGACCTATAACCCGCCTTGGTAGCTTAGTTGGCTAACGCGCTAGTTTTGTGTTGAGCCAAACTTCCGAGGACGGGGAGATCGAGGTTTAAATATAGGTCAGGTGAACTGGGGGGGGGGGGGTTTCCTAAATGGGTTTCCACTCTACCTTCATGCATATGGGGGTTCACTTCCTCCAAATTCAACCTTCCTAATTCATTAGTGTAATAAGTACTTAAGCTTATAGCCCGAACAGGTAGTAAGACGTGGTGCTAAATAAAATAAATGGTACGGCCACCGCACAGACTTTCTCTCTCTTTCTATAAACTCGTAAGATTTCTGAACGGAATAATGTACATTGTATCACATAAAATATATACAATGATAAACAATGATATACAATAATATACAATGATATAGAATCAATGAGAAAAGAGGCGCATCTTTGTCCATCTAAGAGCATTTCAACAGTTTAATGTCTTCCACAAGGGTCAACACTTCGTATTAAAATTTCGATTCTGGTTAAAGTTTTAACATTTTATAAGGTGTTGCAGATCTTCAAGTCATCGCATTGATATTTAATTATTCATTTATACATTTTGACCAATAAAAAATGTAAATATTGACTATTGAGTCTAAAATGGAGATAGATCATTGCTATGCAAACATTTCTCCTAAGAGCTTTAAGGAAAAATACCATACTTTTTTAGATACTTATATTTAATTACTCTATGGCATTGGAGAATTATTGCGTTAAGACTTAAGTAGTATATGTTTACAACTAAAGCTCACAAAATTGTATTAATATATTTGCAAATATCTCAGAAACTGTTGCTTTTATAAAAATATATGTCAAATAAAAGTTTTTTATTTCTAATAGTCCTACAATTTTGCAATGATAAGTTCTTTAGTTTCTCCAATAGTTGTGGAGATACGGAAATTAACGCTTCTGTAAAGTACCCTAAAAATCATTTTCATAGGAAAATGAAAATAGCCAGTTTATTTATAATATTAATCAACGCCTAGATACGAATTTTAATCAAAATCGTTTGAGCAGATTTTGAGGAAACCAAATTTTTCTCTTTTCGCCCTTCAGTAAACTACCCTTAATTTTAAGTTTTTATAGACACACAGACAGACGGCATTGCAAAGACTATTTTTTAGGGTTGTGGGGGTCATGAGACGTCGACATCCATCAACATTTCCTGTTAGTTTTTTTTTACGGTCGCAATACTTAAGCTTTAATGTCCAAAAAGTTAAAAAAAATTCATATAATTGCGTATAGATTGAAATGTATTGATTTTATAAAATATGTTTCGGGTAAAATATCTGTATTATAAATATCTATACATATTTGTAATGCTAAGTAATTTCATATCTCAAATAGTTTCGGAGCTATTATAAAAAATGTTAATTTACGCATCAGACCGGAGCCCTTAATGCCATTTTGCCGAAATATTGAAGGTAGCCATTTTGTTTGGAATATTTATTAATGTTTATATATGAAATTTAATCAAAATCGTTAGAGCCGATTTTGAGAAAATCGACTTTTTCTCTTTTTTCCCTCAGTAAACTACCCTTAATTTTAAGTTTTAATATACACACAGACAGACGGCATTGCAAATACTATTTTTTAGGGTTCGGGGGTCATGATACGTCGAAATCCATCAACATTTCAGGTTAGTTTTTTTTACGATCGCAATACTTAAGCTTTAATGTCCAAAAAGTTAAAAATATATATATAATTGCGTATAGATTGAAAATTATTGATTTTATAAAAATATGTTTCGAATAAAATATTTGTATTATAAATATATATACATATTTGTAATGCTAAGTAATTTCATATCTCAAATAGTTTCGGAGCTATTATAAAAAATGTTAATTTACGCATCAGACCGGAGCCCTTAAAGCCATTTTGCCGAAATATTGAGAGTAGCCATTTTGTTTGGAATGTTTATTAATGTTCATAAATGAAATTTAATCAAAATCGTTAGAGCCGATTTTGAGAAAATCGACTTTTTTCTTTTTTCCCTTCAGTAAACTACCCTTAATTTTAGGGGTAGATATCCAATTCCAAAAACCCCTCGGGGCAACCCTATGAAAACCCTAGATATCAAGTTTCAGCTCAATCGGTAAAATAGTTTAGGCTCTAGTTGGAGGTACAGACAGACAGACAGACGGAAATTCAAAAACACTTTTTCGGATTCAGGGAGTCATGAAACGTCAAAATTCATCAAAATCTCGAGTTAGATTTTTTTGACGATCACCATACTTTCTCTACCTGTAAGATAGAGAGAAAGTAAAAATAAAAAAGCTAGACCTCTATACAGGGTGTACCATAACATGTGGAGCACACCTCAGCATTGGACAGGAGATACAAAAGAAATGATAAAAGTTAATATAAACATGTGTCCCATTTGACCTTGTGTCCGAATTATAGTCATGTTTGTACTCCAGTATGTGGAACTGCTTAAAATTATAAGAAGTGCTCAAAATGATCACCTTCAGCCTGAATGCAATTAATGCAAAGCAAGGTATTTTTGAAGAGTACGGCATGCATTCAGGCCGAAGGTATCCATTTTTAGTAGCCTACTTCTTATGTTATCTTCTTCCCACTATTGTAGTACAGACAACACCATAACTCAGAAACAAGATAAAATGGGACACATGTTTAAATGAACCTTTCCCATTTGTTTTTGTCTCCTGTCCACCGCTGAAGTGTGTACCACATGTTATGGTACACTCTGTATAATGAAAGTGATTAGAAACGTCACATAAAAGCAGTGAACTAGCCTACGTACAGCCAGAGCCAGAAGTGTGTGTTGTCACCATATTTTACATGTAAACATTTTAACAACCGACTAGTCCTAAAAAAATGTATTTAATAAATATACATTTCAAATGGGATTAATTTATTTGACAGCTCTGGGACAGAATCCTTCTGGGACACGCTACTTTTGTTGACTAATGGCCACCTGAAATGATAGATACAGTCCTTTATTAGCTGTAACTTATCCTCCGATAACACTGTGAAGTTGGCTAACGCGCTAGTCGTGTTGAGCTCGGCTGCCGAGGACGGGGATGAGGTTCGAATCTCGGTCGGTGAACTGGGGGTGGTTTCTAAAGGTTTCCACTCTCACTCACGCAAATGCGGGTTCACTTCCTCTAAATTCAACCTTCCCATTCCTATCATTAGCGTAATTAGTACTTAAGCGTATAACCCGAACGGGTTAGTAAGACGCGGTGCTAAAAAACACTGTGAAGAGCAAGCTTTCCTGGTTTGGTTTACACTAGAGCAGCCCTGATTGAATTATGGCACCTCACTATTTTTATGTCCGCACAAGCTTAACATCTACCTACGGTTTTTTTACATCCATTACTGTTTCCAGCCTGTGCACTGGGACTTTTTTTTTATTAAAGCCATATACTTTCCACTGCCTTAGCTTCATATGCCTTATGATCTAACTTAAGACTAGAAGATAACATCCAGTCCCAGCCATTAATTCATCACTGTGAAAGGGTACACCCACCTTTTTTCAATGGTAACTTTTTTCGACCACGCCAGGAATCGAACCTGGGACCCTTAGCTCACTAGGCAGACTCGCTACCGATGGAGCTAAGGTGTCGGATTATCTACGAGATATAAATAAAGAAAATAGTATTAGAAATAACTTACCAGAATGATTTAAAAGATAAGTTTTTATGGATACAATTTCTCTTCAACACACTGATAAACATTTTACAAGTCTCATCTACTAAATTAATAAACTCCGTGGCATCATATGGAATCGAGCTATACCGACTGAGTGGCCGCCGTCTTTTGGTGAAGATAGTGCCAACATCTAACTATAGAGGGTGTAATGTGGTAAGCACAACAAAACCCCCCAGTGGTTAATCTCAATTTTCGAGACTGGAGCAGATAATTTCTTATTCAAGTAGCTCCTCATTTTAGCCTCACTGGGCTGAGTTGACTCCGTTCTACATCCATTGCTTCACAGAAAAATCTAGAAACGTTGGGGATTGAACCTGAGACCTCTGTATCTGTATCCAGGGACTCTGACCACTGGACCACAGGCGGTCTTTATTAAACTAATACTATACATTAATTAGATTATGAAAGAAAGAAATTGTATTCATATCATTAAGTTCTGTTTTTAAAGGAATGATCACTTATCCCTTATATTGGCTTCCTTTTTTTTTATAAATTCTATAAAATTGTAATATTCATTTAATATAATAAATTGCGTCTACTGAAATATCGTATTTTATTTGGCGGCCCATGCTTATATTTAAATTGTCAATTCAATCAAAATATTTGCTTATAATTTGTTGTTCCACAAATGGTGTGCCTTGGCGGCGAACACACAGCCCAGAGCTCCAGACGAATGAAGTTGGAACGAGAATCAGCCAAGCGCCATCCACATTTCCTACTTATGCGTACTTAGACTTAACTAATATTTCAAAAGATCTGACAAAATCAAAAAGTTTTCGCGTGGAGCTATAGTTGGGGTCTACCCAAATTACCGCTGGTCTGAACAAAATATTTTCAAATGATAGAGAATTGGGCACAGAAAAAGAACTTCAACCCTTAATCTTGAAATATTTGAAGTTACTCTAAGAAAAATTTAATCTCTACTTGCAACACTGACTTAAGATCATTGTTTATATAATGTTTATTATTTTTATTTGAGGTATTTAACGTGCACTTTCTGAACCAATTGACTATATTAGCACGGGAGAATTTCTATGAGCAAGAGCGCAAGGGCCTACCAATTTTGCCGGGAAAGGTATTTTCACATACCTTCCAGGGATCTTTTAGATGCCACAGTTGACATTGGACCGATGGCATTACTTCCTCTCCAAAGGAAGTTGTGCTACGGATTTTTATCGCTCAAGAAATACTCGTTGACCTCGGCTGGGTTTTAAACCACGATCTTTGCATCTTGAAGTGAGCACTTTACCCCCAAGACCACCGAGGTCGGCCATAGAATAATTATATGTCTTGAGGGTGTGCAGGAGGGGGCAGGAGGTTTGGAGAAGGATTTAGGGAGCAATGTTTAGAAGGTTTTTGGGAACACAAGTTTCTAGGGAAGGAGCAGGGTGAGGGGGGCAAGAAAATGATGAAAGTGACAATTTAATCTTATCACAAATAGGACATAATACGAAGTACTACCTTTTTCAAAATTCAACTTTTTCTCCTGGTTACAGCTAACGTTCTAATCACCACATTGCCCTTGATGACTGTGATAGCTGAGGGATCGTACAAAACTGAAGATAACTAGTAGTTATCTTAGACGTTTAATGTCACACGAGCGATTCACTGGAATTTTTATTTTGAGTAGTGAAAACAAGACCGCTTGGGAAATATATTTTAATCTATTTATCATTATTATTATTACTTTTAGCATCGCGTCTTACTACCCGTTCGGGTTATACGCATCTATTTATCGATTCATTTGCTGGATAAAACTCCCGAAGAAAGAAGTTTTAGATTATTTTTTTTTTGTAAACGTCTAGCAATAACATTTTATTGAAGCTCTGTAAAAATACTGCACAGTTATATTTTAGCGCATATTTTTTATTTTTACTTATTACAGAAATTTATTCCAAACCTTTTCGTTTTGCTTATTTTATTCAAACTTTTCTCAGTAAGTAAACACATTAGAAAAAAAAATTACGTATTAACTTTTTTTATTAAAACAATATGTATGTGTAGAATAAATAATACAACCCTCTAATTTTTTTTTAAAAAAGTTGGAATTTTCTTAACAATGATGTGGAATGTGGTATGATAAGATGGGGGAGTATGTGGAAAGTGGGTGAAATCTTTCAAGCGTCGGGAAGGAGGGAAGGATATGCCCAACCAAACCAAGCTTGTGGATCTCGCCAAACCCGTGGCTGCTGGTGCAATCAGATTTTTGATAGGTCTTACCTTTTAGCCACAAGGGACCTCCAAAGAAAGGTCCGCAACGACTTTAAAGTTGCTCCGCCATTTTGAATTCTTTTCGGGGGTTAGAAATTAAAATTTGTAACTTTTTGGAACTTTCCCGTCGGTTACAGGCTACAGTAGCCTTAAATTTTGACTGTCAGAAGTGACAGCTGCTAAACACATGTTTTTGCAGATCATTTGGTTCGGCGTAGGGATACATAATTTGGCCTGGTAACTTTTCAAACCCGTCAGCTGTCAGTCAGCACCAAAGAAGCCACGGGGCTACTGTAGAAGATATAAGTTTGCCAAATTTCATGAGTGCGTGAGTGAGTCAGCCATGTGGCTTTATAGTAGTATAATAATAATTTGTTCCGAAATACCCTTTGAATTCAAATATTCTGTTCTTTGTTAGTTACCGTGAGAATTTGTTTAAACCATACACACGCCTACAGTACTGTTTTTTTTATCTGACCCACTAACCCCCATCTATGATGTACCCCACCCAAGGAATAGGACCACAGAAGTAACCAAGAGGTCGACAGGGGAAAGTGATGCAGGATGCTGCTGCTGCGGACCTGTTTTGTTCCGTCCCTTCTCTTTATCCCGCCTTCTACTCATCAATTGACGAGTTTCTCTCTGTTGACAGTTTTATATCTTGGCTGTTGTTTTTCTCCAGGTGATATCAATAAACAAATCAATGGAATGTTGAAAGTGGACCGGAAAGAACAGGGACGCTCACTATTCTATTATAAAACACACATAGACAAAATAGAGAACCGGTATTAAATGGTCCGATGTTTCCCACGCATGAAAGTGTTTTTTTATGGGTTTTTTTCTTACTAGTACGTTCATAAGTTTGATATGCACCTGGAAAACAGACACAATATAGTGGGGCAGAGACGAGTCGGGGACAATTTGAAAAAAAACCTCTGGAATATTCAGATATTTTCAAAATTCAAATAATGAAGCGTAACGATATATTTACATATTATGAAAATTGAAGAATGACACCTGGACACGAAAATCGAACCCGGGACCTTTGACTTAGTTCACCAATGCTCCACCACTGAGATATTCAGGAATCGTCCCGTACCCAGGGTCATTCTTCACTCATATTTTAATGCAGAGTCTATTATGGACGTGTGGAAATCATCGGCTACAAATATGTTATCTAGCTGGAGTATTCCTCACTATAAAGCATAAATAATAGCTTTGGCTATTTGATTCTTAAATATATTTACAGTTAATTTATACAAACTTATAGGCTATTTGACGTAGCTCTTCCAGCTCGTCATTAAAAAGGAAACCAACACTTTCTATCTAGTGACTGATTCTTGGTGGATCCTTTCCAAGGTCTGCGAGATTGCAGAGATCACCCTCGTCACTTCGCTCGGGAAGGACACCCAGCGCATTTTATATTTACGAGAAGGACGTAGCGTATTTAGAGGTTGGGAAGGACGTAGCGCATTTAGAGGTTGAGAAGGACGTAGAGCATTTAGAGGTTGGGAAGGACGTAGAGCACTCATAGTTCGAGAAGGACGTAGATCATTTAGATCACTAGAAGGATGTAGAGGTTGAGAAGGATGAACCCTTCTTAGCAGTCAGAAGGTGTAGAGCTACAACATGCACTCCACCTGTGGGCCTTTCTAATATAATGTTAAAACGAAGAAAGTGGTTTTGTAAATGTATTACAATTGATTGATCTGAGATGTATTTAATAAAAGTAACTTATTGGTAGAGTACCTATCCACCTGACACCTGAACCTGATAAAATAATATTACAGCGTATGCAAAATATAATTATTTATGATTTTATTTATTTTTTTGAGGTATTTAACGTACACATTCTGAACCGACTGATTATATCAGCACATGATAATTTCTATGAACGAAGCTATGGCAAAATTGTTTTACTGATCTTCATTCCACTGTTTTCTAAAGTAGAATGCAGAAAAACGCAGTCAGGCTACATCCGGAATGTGAGTTGGGTTACTAATATAATGGGCAAGGGATTAAGAGGTAAACTAATAGGAAATGCACCCACATTAGTGTGGGAAGGGGATGTGAAGATATGATAGAGTTAAATCAAATGTGATGAACCACTGGTGCACTGGTGCACTGGTGCGCGTATCAAAGTGATAAATGCTACAAGTAGATCTTATAAAATAGATTAATTTGAAAATGAAGGCCTAAATAAAGTATTGTATAGTCCATCTAAGATTTTGAATTTTTTTTTTTTTTAATTATAGTTATAGTCGTATCATCTTAAGAACCTTACCTGACATTTAAAAATGTACTAAATCTACTTTTCCCTTTTTGTTTTTGGGTCACCGCGTTTTAGTACCTTTTCAGGTGAACCGCATACTTTAATCGCGTTAATGGAGTAGGAAGTGTACCAGAATTTGCGTGAAGGAAGTGTAACTAACCGTTTAGGATAAAACACCCAAACGGGATTTAAACCCCGACCTCCTCCTCACCGGTAATCCAGTCCAACACGAGAGTGACGCGTTAGACCAACGTTCGTCAACCTTCAGCCCACGGGCTTGATCCGGCTCAGAATATCTTTAGTTGATATTTTTTCCAAACCCATAAGGCCCGTGATATCAACAATGTTGCCGACCCTGCGTTAGACCATAGAACACAGACGCGTTATTTCCATAGCTATGTTACCATTGCTAATGAGTAAAACCACTATACAGCGTGGAACTGGCGTTATTTGTTTAGTTTTTCATCGAATCTTAATACCCGTTTGGTTACAAATTTTGGGATACTATCCACCACCCCTCGCCCGCAAATATCCAAACCTGACCAGTGTAAGTTCTCTATAAACTGTTTGGTCATTCCAACTAAGTAACTAACTAATCAACTTACTCTCTGGTCAACTAGAACTCGAAACTTTACGACCGCCAGAATGCAAGATATACATTCCAACCAATCTTGAAACACCTCCATTCAAACCTTATCCTGACACCCAACCTCCTTCAAATATATTTTCACATTATCTTTCCATCGACGTCTCGATATACCAACGGGCCTTGTATCTTCAGGTTTCCCTACTAAAATGTTTAGTACACGGCTGTCATCGTTCATATTTGCAACATGACCACTCCACCTCAGCCTTTACGTCTTGATTATCCTTGTCGGTCATTCTAGCTAATATTTATGTAATACTGTTCAAATTAACACTCTTTTTTTTTTTGTCGTCTCAGATGAGGTGACTTAATGTCATTTGAGAAACCAGTTTCCTGTCATCCGAGACACGTTGCCAATTACCAGCTTTCCAACAACATTTTGTGCAGCGTCCCGTCCCCCTAACTGGATTGTGTGTTACGTATTGATGTTTCATTTCCTCGTCTGCAGTCGTGGTGTACTTCCCTTACCTTGCGAGTTTTCAGCAAACCAGTGGGATACTCTGAGAGGAAATACCTTAGGGTGAGAGTGTTGGGAACGCAAGCTAGGGCAGTATTTTTGCAGTTTTTATAGCATAACTTTTTTTGGCCTAAGTAAATATAATATTGCTTCAGTAGAAACATAAGAGTTTAATTTTCTTCACATGATGACCTCGACAGTTGTTGAATATCTGTAACGAGCATAGCGACATTAGATAACAAACTTTTTAATTGAAGAGGAAAAGTTATTATTAAATTCCAGGACACCTTTTACAGATATTCAACAACTGTTGATATCACTACGTGAAGAAAACTAAACTCTATGTTTATATTGGAGAAATATTTTATTTATATTAGCCAAACAAAGTGTTGCTATGAAAACTACAAAAATACTGACTTTAGCTCAAGTCCCCTAAATCCCCACCGCTATCTTGAGAGAAGGGATTAGGAGGGGGGAGGAAGAAGGGTTAAATAAACAAAACCCAAATTTCTATGCACTAATAAAGGTTAATGTATTTGTAAAAAATTGCATTTGAAAACCATTATTATTTGATAAAATATAAATTAGAAATATTGATAACAACTGTACTAATTATTAATCCTAATAAGCCTTTCATAATTTTTTTTCTCCCACCGTTATTCTTACTATAATATACGAATTCTACTTGCGCTAATTGAATAATGATGAAAAAGGTATAATTTAGGGGGAATGTACTACATTTGCATAGAGGAAGACTGGGGAACCATTAATTTTGTCCACAGACCCAGTATTCAAACCTCAACCTCCTCATCCCTGTTGGATAAGACTAAACGAGCCAGATATTTGGCCTGCGTTTCCACCAATGCGGGAAATAAACCTATGAATTGTAATGTAATGCCAGCCATAAACATATTTAATAAAAAAAAAGGCACTATGGAAGCTACATAAAAAACAAAATTATAATTGCACAAAATTGTTATATATTTAAATGTTTGGATATGTTTGCTTTAACTAGTAAAACAAAATTGTTAATGTATATTATACGAGGGCTGTTTTTGAGTAAGGGCCGTTTTGCAATGAAATAATAACTACCAATTATTTGTTTGTGTTTCCCCCCCCTCCCCCCCCCCATCCTATTCTACATACCTTCAGCTACTTTTAAACACAGTTTCCGTTGTTATTTAAACATTTGTCTTATCGTGAGATAGGTTTTTTGTAGACCCTCGTCATAGAAGTCTGCCGCCAGCGAGGAAAGCCAGTCCTGAACCGTCGTTTTCACTTCGACGTCGGTGTAGAAATGCTTGCCAGCGAGGAACCTTTTAAGAAGCAGGAAAAAGATGGTGGTCACTAGTTGGAAGGAAGGTCAGGGTTGTAAGGAGGGTGATCCAATTGCTGCCAGCCAAAATATTTGATAAGAGCTCGCGTTTGATCAGCAAAGTGTTCGTAGTGTGATGAAGCAACAACACACCGGCAGACAGTAGGACACGGCGTTTATTGTTGTCCCTAGTTCCATGAAGTCCCAGCTGAACACCACGCATGTCCCAAAACACGGTTCAGGACTCGCTTTTCTCACTGGCGGCAGACTTCTATGACGAGGATCTACAAAAACTTATCTGAGGATACGACAAATGTTTAAATAACAACGGAAACTACAGTAGCACCATGGCTTATTTGGTGCTGACTGACAGCTCACAGCTGACAGCTGATGGCTTTGAAAAGCTACCGAACCAAATTATGTATCCCTACGCCGAACCATATGATCTGCAAAAAAACATGTGTTTAGCAGCTGTCACTTCTGACAGTCAAAATTTAGGTATATACCTGTTGACTGTCAGAAGTCAGCTGTGAACTGTCAGTCAGCACCAAAGAAGCTGTAACCTGGGTGTATGTTTAAAAGTAGCTGAAGGTATTTAGAATAGGATGGGGAAAAAAAAACACCAAAAAATAATTGGTAGTTCCTATTTTATTGCAAAACGGTCCTTACTTAAAAAAAACACTCCTCGTATATTATATAATAATTATTTCTGAGCCCTAGCAATCAATCTACAACTAAACATTTCTTGCCAAGATGGTGTCCTATAAAATACTCGTGGGGCCCAAGTTTGGCCGCCTTCTGTAAATTAGTTTAGAAGTGAAGATAACAAGAGTTTATTTCACAGACAAAATAACCGGTTATATTATATCATCCACATCAGGCGAAAGGATACTAAAACATAACATTTGATCTTAGCTCAGTAGACTCAACGCAGAAAAAATATATTGATGCTTAAAATCAAATTCATGACTTTCTAATATATTTTGATAAGACTATAAAACGTTCAATTTGACAACATTTTTAAGATTTTGATTAATAACTGTCACCCACCTCAGTGGCCGAATGGACTAAGGAGTAATTCTCGTGTTGGACTGGCCTTTCTTATAAAGTGGAGATCTGAGTTCGAATCCTGCTCGGTTCTACTGAAGGTAGTTTGTTTTATAAGCCGTTTCCTACTCTCCTACCAAGCAAAGGCTGGTAGATTACTTCTGAAATAGTTTCTTGCCTATCCCTACTAGATTAAAGTAACTATCATAAATGCTTATAACCTGAACAGGTGGCAAGATGCGGTGATAATAAAAATTAAGTTCATTTCTTTCAATTAATTACAAGATATGTAAAATCCTCATGATTTAAATGCTTTATTTTTTAATATTTAATTTATAAGTGTAACATAATATATATTACTTTGGCTTATTTCAAATATTTACTTTTTTACTTTCTCTCTATCTTACAGGTAGAGAAAGTATGGTGATCGTCAAAAAAATCGAACTCGAGATTTTGATGAATTTTGACGTTTCATGACTTCCTGAATCCGAAAAAGTGGTTTTTGAATTTCCGTCTGTCTGTCTGTCTTTCTGTCTGTACCTCCAACTAGAGCCTAAACTATTTTACCGATTGAGCTGAAACTTGATATCTAGGGTTTTCATAGGGTTGCCCCGAGGGGTTTTTGGAATTGGATATCTACCCCTAAAATTAAGGGTAGTTTACTGAAGGGAAAAAAGAGAAAAAGTCGATTTTCTCAAAATCGGCTCTAACGATTTTGATTAAATTTCATTTATGAACATTAATAAACATTCCAAACAAAATGGCTACTCTCAATATTTCGGCAAAATGGCTTTAAGGGCTCCGGTCTGATGCGTAAATTAACATTTTTTATAATAGCTCCGAAACTATTTGAGATATGAAATTACTTAGCATTACAAATATGTATATATATTTATAATACAAATAATTAACTCGAAACATATTTTTATAAAATCAATAATTTTCAATCTATACGCAATTATATATATATTTTTAGCTTTTTGGACATTAAAGCTTAAGTATTGCAATCGTAAAAAAAACTAACCTGAAATGTTGATGGATTTCGACGTCTCATGACCCCCCGAACCCTAAAAAATAGTCTTTGCAATGTCGTCTGTCTGTGTGTATATTAAAACTTAAAATTAAGGGTAGTTTACTGAAGGGAAAAAAGAGAAAAAGTCGATTTTCTCAAAATCGGCTCCAACGATTTTGATTAAATTTCATTTATAAACATTAATAAATATTCCAAACAAAATGGCTACCCTCAATATTTTGGCAAAAGGGCTTTAAGGGCTCCGGTCTGATGCGTTAATTAACATTTTTTTAAATAGCTCCGAAACTATTTGAGATATGAAATTACTTAGCATTACAAATATGTATATATATTTATAATACAGATATTTTACCCGAAACATATTTTTATAAAATCAATACATTTCAATCTATACGCAATTATATGATTTTTTTTTTAACTTTTTGGACATTAAAGCTTAAGTATTGCGACCGTAAAAAAAACTAACCTGAAATGTTGATGGATGTCGACGTCTCATGACCCCCCGAACCCTAAAAAATAGTCTTTGCAATGCCGTCTGTCTGTGTGTCTATAAAAACTTAAAATTAAGGGTAGTTTACTGAAGGGCGAAAAGAGAAAAATTTGGTTTTCTCAAAATCTGCTCAAACGATTTTGATTAAAATTCGTATCTAGGCGTTGATTAATATTATAAATAAACTGGCTATTTTCATTTTCCTATGAAAATGATTTTTAGGGTACATTACAGAAGCGTTAATTTCCGTATCTCCACAACTATTGGAGAAACTAAACAACTTATCATTGCAAAATTGTAGGACTATTAGAAATAAAAAACTTTTATTTGACATATATTTTTATAAAAGCAACAGTTTCTGAGATATTTGCAAATATATTAATACAATTTTGTGAGCTCTAGTTGTAAACATATACTACTTAAGTCTTAACGCAATAATTCTCCAATGCCATAGAGTAATTAAATATAAGTATCTAAAAAATATGTTATTATTCCTTAAATCTCTTAGGAGAAATGTTTGCATAGCAATGATCTATCTCCATTTTAGACTCAATAGTCAATATTTACATTTTTTTATTGATCAAAATGTATAAATGAATAATTAAATATAATGCGATGACTTGAAGATCTGCAACACCTTATAAAATGTTAAAACTTTAACCAGAATCGAAATTTTAATACGAAGTGTTGACCCTTGTGGAAGACATTAAACTGTTTGAAATGTTCTTAGGTGGACAAAGATGCGCCTCTTTTCTCATTGATTCTATATCATTGTATATTATTTTATGCGTGTTCTAATGTGGAGTGGTGATGATACAATGTACATTATTCCGTTCAGAAATCTTACGAGTTTATAGAAAGAGAGAGAAAGTCTGTGCGGTGCGCCGTACCATTTATTTCCCTCAGTTATATACTATAATGATAAAATATAGTGAGCCACACACAACAAGCTTGAGGGCCTCAGGTGGCCCACGAGCTGCACTTTAGGAACCCTTGCTGTAAACTTAATAATACTCGTATGTGGATCTTTGTTGAAAATACTTTCAATGCCGTCTACTTGTCCTTGAAAGCGAATATTTAATCCTACGGTAAGGAAATGATTAACAAAGAGACTCCCGTATCGGTGGACACACGTTCTGAACGTCAAGCTCATTTAGGAAGGTTTTTTGATGACTGAGGATGCTGGGGTTTGAATCTCGACTGGATGTATTTTGGGTGGTTTTACAAAAGTGGTCTTCCACACTTTCTCCACACAAAAGTGGATTCATTTCTTCTAAATTCTACCTTCCCATTATTTTTATTAAATACGGTTAGTCCTGATGGCTAGTTAGACCATTAGACGGTGTGAAATTGTTTAATCACAGTGTTTGCATAATTTTTCTCTTGACAATGTATGATATTTTGTTTAAAATATGTTTTGACAAAATATATAATTTATGATATTAAAAAAAATTGATCCAAGGCTCACTGCGTAGTAGGGCCTAATCTCTTTATATATTCATGACGTACTTGTAATCCAATCACCTCAGCCATACTGCTTTAAGATTGGATAACAGCCCATCGTGGATTTTATTACCTTTATCGATACATTTGTTTCGATATTAATCTAATAAAATTGTTAAAAAGTATTTATGAGGTGCTCTCTATTCGTTTAAATTTCATTGGACTTATAAATCGGTATGTATCGGTGAAGTAGGCGTGATTTTTTTTTAGTGTCACCAGAAAGCTACACCGTAAAGTGACGTGGATCAGATTTGTTGTGTTTAGTGGCTAAGTCAAACATAATCACATGACATATGTAGACCACAAACTAGGTTGGATACATACATTATTATGCCTTGGAATATTTATGATCAATTTACAATTCTTTAGCCATTTAATATTAACATATACTCTTGTAATAGTTTTAAATTTAAATTAAATAATTTACTATCATTCAATTCTGCACGTCGTCATAGAAGGAAAAGAGAAGCTTAGAAAGAAGGAGGATTCAAATATTAGATGACTTGAAGGAAAGAGGCAAATTATGGAAAACCATTTAGAAAAACACCCTTGGTACACCCTACCGAGATTCAAAACCCAATCTCCCCGTCATTGACAGTCTCTCTATTGTGAAAATGATGCCTTAGACAGCACGGCCACCGAAGCGGTTACGGACTAGTGAAACAATAGACGATGTAGAACTGGGCTACTCAGGCTACTTCCAATTATTTTGAACTCGTCACAAAATATCAAACTCTACTAAACCTTATTATTTACAACTGTCACGTTCTTATAAATTCAACATTTGGGTTTCAAACCCCTTTCCTTCTTTTTTTATGTACACATAATTTGTATTTTAGTAATATATCCACATTACGTCAACTTTATAATGACCCCGACTCCCCGATACTCTCGCAATAGACCAGACTGCTAATGACAGGGAGATCGTGGTTCGATCCCAGTCGGGTGTACTGAGGGTGATTTTTTCCTAGATGGTTTCCCCACTCTTCACGCAAAAATGCATGTGCATTTCCTCTAAATTCAACCTTCTTCATCCATAGCTCAATGTCGTAATTAGTACATAAACATACAGCCCGAATGGGTAGTAAGACGTAGTGCTTGAAAAAAGCTCATTCGTTCCATTTTGTATTTTGAGATTATCTAATTAGTCCAGAGCGTATTCTTTTTTTTCTTGTATTTTAAAATATATTTCTTCTAACTGATATTTTCTCTCGACCCATAGGAGAAAGAAAGTATTGTGATCCACTGTGTCTGTGAAATGGACTTGTGTCATTGTAGCATTGAGGGATGTACGAGCGTTACTGCGTACCTGGACGCATCATATTGGTCTCACTTTTATTGTTTACACTGTGTATGTCGTCTGTTGGGTGGGGAAAGAGGAGGGGAAATCATGTTACTTTTTGGGAAGAGGAGGTGGAGGGAAGTGTCCGGGGTTTGAAATGTGAATGAGCAAACAAAAACTAGCTCGGTTCTCGCGGTAGACATGTGACAGAACGAGCCAAGCGGACAGACAGGCGGGCGGGCGGGCGGGCAGTCGACCGGATTGTGGCAATGAACTAGCTCACTCTTGTCTGTATGTGTCTGTTTGTGTCACATTGTACACTTGAGTGTAGAAGTGACAGGTAGCGCATCACCGATACCTGTCATCCTGTCATATCGGCTGATATTGGGTTGGGAGTATGAGTGACCGTAAGAGCTAGTCGATAGGCCCCCCTTCCCCCAACTCTTCCTAATTTACGTCAAACATTGAACAGTAAAAAAAATTGCTATTTTCTCTAAACATTAGCATCAAACCAAATTTTGATTGTAAAACAGTTATGGTATCGGAGAGATGTTGAATTATAAATTATTTACATAATGTTTAACAATGGCTAAATTATTTTATAATATTGGAAATTGATGAAAAATTAATAAAAAGAGAAAACAAATTAATAAATGTAGATTTAATGAAGAAAGCCCACCTAGGGAGAGAGAAAAAATGTGGGAAGAATCCAATTCACAAGGGTGACATCTTCTTCCTTTCTTCCGTCTTCTATAGCCTAGTAAAAATAGTCAAAATGAGGGTACGGCCAGACTGGATGAGCGCGAGCGACTAAAAAATAAAATAGAACACATTGGTTGTAATGAGAGGTGGCCAGACTGGAGTGACGCGCTTGAGCCGGAACAGTCTAGTTTACAGGCGCTAGGCAATATCATTGTGTGCTAGAAAACTTATCAATTTGACATGATATTTGACTTTTTTAATTATTATTGTTAGGTTTAGCACACTTGCTACTAATGGCCCTCAGTATATCCAACAAATATTTGAACCTCGACCTCCCCGTCATCGGCAGTCTAGTCTACCACGAAAGTAGCACTTTGGACCAAGCGGCCACCGACGCGGACAGCGACTATCATAGTTCAGGGTAGACGAAGTATATCAATAGTAACTTGTTTCACCTCAATCTGGGTTCGAACTGTGAACTATATCTTAAAACAACAATTTTCCAAACTCTTCCTTCACCTCTGACAAGACGTGTATTAATCACAACTTGTGAATGTGTGGAGTACCATGCCTCCTGCGTGGTTCGGATTCCACGTTAAACTGTAGGTCCTCCATTTCATATCACAATCACCCTACCTTTACACATTAGCGTAAGTGCGTATAACCCGAACGGGTAGTAAGACGCGGTGCTAATAATAATGATAATAATTAAAACAACACACCACTTTTCAAATAACGTGGGAGATCTAGGACGCCTGCAATTGATCTCAACGCTCCAGTGGATGGCCCGCTTAAAATTGAACGCACCTTTAAGCCCAAGATGCATTTTTTTAGTCCGTTGGCATGTTGAAACGTGCCAACCAATGTCTAGATTGTTGCAGTCGTGCATGATTGGTTTCCATTTGATTAGAAAGTACGCAAGTAATGAATAACCACAGGGAATCGTGGCGTGAAGAATATAGCACTGGATTGAAACCTTATAGTAGGATCGTCACAAGAAGAACGGTGTTTTCCTAAGCTGTGGTGCCCGACGCGGACATGCGGCAGTGGACCTAAAATTATAAGACCTAAAGTCACAACTCCTAAACTAAATTTCTTAACTTCATAACACCTAACTTTATAAGACCTAATTTTATAAGACCTAACTTCATAGCACCTAATTTTATAACTCCTAATTTTACTAGACCTAAAAGCACTGGACCTAAAATTCATTTTTCATCGATTACTTTAAAATATCTTTAACTGTTCAAACAGGCAGTGGACCTAAAGGCACAAGACCTAATTTTATAAGACCTAATTTCACAAGACCTAACTTCACTGGACCTAATTTTATAAGACCTAACCCCACAAGACCTAATCTCACAAGCCAACAAGCACAAGACCTAACCTCACAAGACCTAAATTCATAAGACCTAAATTTATATGGCATGCCGGCATAAGGCCTAAAACAACATTCTTTTTAACTCAATGATAGGAACACAGACAAAGGCGTCAGTCTTGTCTTGTCTAGTTTTCTGAGGAATGGGGGGTCGTAGTTTAAATCCTGCTGGGTGTATTTCTCTCGTCATATAAAACATACCATTATCGATAAAGTGGTTTTAATAAACACGGCCAAAACACTTGGAATGTGGAATAATGTCAAGCTCATCTAATCTAGTTTTCCACTGACAAGGAAGTTTGGATTAGAATCTTGGCCGAGCGTACCGAGGTATTTTTCTAGAGGATTTCTCACTCTCTTTTCAAGCAAATGTGGGAACATTTCCCCTAAATTATTCCTTCCTTGGTCACTTTAAAATAGTGAAATTAAATGCGGATATTTCGAACGAGAAGTAAGGTGAAAATCTCTGGCAGGCAGGATTGCCTCAATGTTAATAATCTCGACTGACGTGGACAGCTTTTATTTAGGAAGTATTTGTCTATCCTTTACAGGTATGCTAGAAGTGTTTTTCCACTTATTTGTCTACTCATTCTCTCTTCATGTATTTCACCGCATTTAAAATAAAAAGATTTTAAAAATGTATTGTGGAGACATAATTATTATTAACTAAAATAAAATTTAACTGTGCAATAATTGTGGCCCAAATTTTTGTCACCCGTATCACGTATTTACTAGCACGCTCAGGCTATTCATATATTTTCACAATGGTGCAAGAAAGAGAAATGTACAATTTAGAGGATATGTACTCTCATTTGCGTGGAGGAAAACTCAGAAACCATTTATTAAAACTCACTCTCACTTGACTGGAATTTGAACCGGGTCTCGCCATCATAAAAAATTCAATCTATTCTCTGAATCATTCGATCCCCGATGCTGGCTAAAGTGTAGTTATTGAGGGAACAAAGCAAAAATCATTATTGGATGCTTGTATTTTAACAGCTTAATCTCATGGCATATGGCATTAGCAAACTTCACTTATTTGTTGAGTTAATTAATGAGTAATTCTTATTAAAACACATATTATATACTATTATATTTTAACCGTCGAAAGTCGAAAATCTTTAGAGCCGCAACAATCACATAAATAGGTAGCTTATATAAATACTATTTATAAAATGTGAGTTTTTTATTTTATTGAAAGCCAAAGTATGTTAAAATTAATAATAATAATAATAATAATATTTAGCACCGCGTCTTACGACCCGTTAGGGTTATACGCTTAAGTACTAATTACCCTAATGGATTAGGAATTGGGAGGGTTGAATTTAGAGGAAGTGAACCCGCATTTGCGTGGAGGGAGAGTGGAAAACCATTTAGGAAAAACCACCCCCAGTTCACCCGACCGAGATTCGAACCTCGATCTACCCGTCCTCGGCAGTTGAGCTCAACACGACTAGCGCGTTAGCCAACTACGCCACCGAGGCGGGTCCTAATATAATAATTACCCTAATTAATCACTTAGGAAAATTCAAAATGGCCTCCAAAATATCTTACAACGTTATGTGGAAATCCGAGATGGCCACCACCAATATCAAAGATGGCCACTCCTATACCGTATAAGCAGAGCTGGAGCCCATTGATCTCTATATTATAACTGGATGGACATCAGCGGCTAAAATTTTTGAGCTGTCATTTGTACAACATTGTGTAAGAGAGAAGGAAACATTCGTATATCTCTTTCTCTCTTATACACATACAAGGCAATGTGGCATTTCAACATAATTCGCTAATTTTATTGAATCTATGAGATATATCAATGTATGATTAATTAAACGAAATAAATGGGTTAATAAAATGTTTGAAGGGCATAACTAATTTCAACACTCATGACTTGTTTCTTTAAATAAGTTGATTTAGGCTAAAATAGTAATATTTCCTACACGCCTATACGCTAAATGATCGTTTGAACGTAAGATTTCTACACAAAGTTTGTCATTCGAACAAAATTAGCCTTATTCGTTTCAACCCAGACATTGAGTTATTATTGGGTAGCTGACGGGCGACCTGCTCTTTCCCATCGTATACGTTAGGTATATTCCTGTCTGGGTTACCGGCGAGTCTAGGATTTTTAGCGACCTTATTTCATTATAGTTATCTAACATTAAATATAATATGGCTTTTGAAAGCAAATGGTATTACACGCTAAGAGCCAACTTAATAATATTATAATATAGTAATACTTCGTATAAGCCTCTAGCCTAAATGATAATTTGAATACAAAACTACTACCTACACAAAGTTTGTCATTTAAAGGAATGTAATTAAGTTTGAAGCTACTTTTTTTCATTTTAGATATCGAACTCTAAACATAATATTGTTTCTGAAACCAATATATTAGCTAATAACCAATTTTAAACATATTGTAATCTGGGCAGAATGTAAACAACATTGGCTTTATCTACTTATTTTATTATATCAAATATTTTATTCTTATTTGTACAATATTACCTTTAAAACTGAATAATTGTATATCCTTGAATGTAAATGTGTTTTCAGTCAAGTGGGGTACAAACAAACTTTTATTCACGAGAGACACGTTTTTGCTCAATAACATTAAAAGAAACCGTTCAATTTGTCCCCTCGCTAGCAAGCAGACGACAAACTTGGCGTCACGATTTGGTCCGTTGCAAGGGGTGTATTAGAGAGAAATACGCCATGGATTATTATTATTATTGTTACTTTATAGGTATTGGTAATATCAATTTAAAGTTACGGCTGCAGATCACATGAATTGACGTATGAATACGTGAAAGTAAACCTAGTAAGTTTTATATCTATTAAACTTTTTATGAAAATCAGGGTTTAGCAGCGTACTAGTGTTTAGTTCAATTTTCTTAGTAAAAGCCTTATCTAACAGCTAGTAAAGTTACTAGATCTACTTTCATTTATGCGTACGACATACATACAAGCATGTGATCTGCAGGTGTCACTTTTAATATATAATAATTATCAATACCTATAAAATAATCATAATAATATACTTAAAGCGATACCAATATTGGCGGCAAAAAAATTGTATTTTTTAAAATATTCTTATTTAAAATTTGGAGTGGATATACATTGCTTACAAAATAAGTCAAAAAGAAAAAACATATCCAAGGCAAAGAGGGCGTATAGTAACCCTAAATAAACACTTTCAAAAAAATATATTTTACTTACCTTTCACACGACTGTTCATAAATAAATCTGAGTGGTTCATGTCACGTCATCGATTGCTGCCTTAATTCTTTTTTAATTTCAAAACTTGAACGGCTACTGGATCTGCAGGATGGTTGTGTGCTGTAGTACTTTTCATTAAAATGTGGTCACCCGTTTGTTCTAACACCGCGGTACTTCAGCAATGAGTTTCTTAGCATTTGCAATAAACTTTATTATTGAGCTTTCGTTGAGTAAAAAATATATTGTTTCTATAAATATAAAGTAAACTTCCCCTCCGTTCACCTTCTATCGAAATTACATGGTCCATTTTAGATTTCTTTAAATTGAATATGATTTCGTTACGAACACACTAACAATTCCAACAAGAATGAGCTCTGAGTTTGTAGTGTACAACCAAAGAGGATTTATTTTAAAACAAACGTATTTATGACCTATAGCCCAGCTAAGCTACACCATGGCATAGTTAGCAACCTTAGATATTGAAATAATTTCATCCAAATTAAAACGAAACTTGGACTTTGAGATTTCTCGGCTTTCAGAACAGTTTTTAAGAGGAAAGAAAAATACCGCTATCGATATTGTTATCAGGGTAGCCACTCAAAATAAAATAAAATTAAAGAATAACTCCTGTTTTCCTTGCAAATAAAAATAATTTTCCCGATTTCCTAAAAGGTTTATTTTCTCCGGTTTTAAGACTTTGAACAAAATATGATTTAGAATGAAAATGTTTTGTAAAATGTGTGCCAAATTTTATAAATAAGTATTTCCAATGTCTAAGCGTGTAAATAAGTGGAGTCTTAGACAAATCATCACTCCTAATTCTGAAGCTTTTTTTTATCTATTTGTATGTCTTTATTTAATCTAAGCTAGATGTAACAGTTTGTTTTTCCTTAACCTGCTTACAATATTATCAATTATTATTATTCTAATTTAAAATAACTAACTTAGAAAATAAACCTAATAGAAAAAATGATATTAAAAGCTAAAAAATTAGTAATATCAAATTAAATTAAGATTCAAAGAGATATAAATTCTAAACAGCCTTATTAATCTATCAGCTAGGCCTCATGATGACAAATTCCGTATGCCCAGCAGCGAATTTACATTTTTCTCCAGGCGAATGCTGATGCACTTGACATATTCTGAATACCTCCTCTACAACACATCCTCAACAACCTAACCCTATAATGGTAAATTACCCACGTTTCCTCGTAAGGTTATGACATTTTTTTCATTTGACTTACCTTTCTCTCCCTGACACACCCATTTTTGCTACAAAATTCCCTTTTTGATACTATTAACATTATTTTTGACAGGTATTGCCCCCTGAGCCCTAGAGCCAACAATGATAAGTTACCCTTTACGCTCTGAATCCAACGACGTCCCGACGCCCCCAACACCCGGACCCCATAACGGTAATTTACCCTCAACGTCTGGACGCCCTACGAACACCACACCCGCGGCACTCCCAACAACTCGAACCCATAGCTGTAAATACCTGGCGCCCTGTTGCTCCTAGAAACTCGAGCCCATATCAATAACTTATCATCCTGACCCCCTCTCTCCCAACCAAAGCAGGTATCGACAGGCTTTCCACCCCCTTTCCTCTAACCCCTGGCTCCATACCCTACATTCTCTAACCTGCACGACAATTTAGAGATGGCGGCATGGGATTAATACTATAACTAAAATCTTATTAAAATATAATTAAAAAATTATATTTAACCTTATAGTGTGATGTGGAAAATCACAATGGCTGCCTACCCCACCCCCTCCTTGTACTCAGCTTATGCAGGTCCCGATATGCACCCTCAAATCCAGGTTCTATAGCCCTCAACCCAAGGTAATTGGTTCTAAAATCTAGGAGGTGATGGATTATTTTAATGTTGTTTTTTTGATGGTCACGATGGGACTGAATATTTTTGATGAGATGGAGGTTATAATTTATTACACCTAGCCTTATAAGACCTAACGGCACAAGACCTAACGGCACAAGACCTAACGGCACAAGACCTAACGGCATAAGACCTAACGGCACAAGACCTAAATGCTACAAGAACTAAACCCCATAAGACCTAACTTTATAAGACCTAATTTTATAAGACCTAACTTCATAGCACCTAATTTTATAACTCCTAACCTTACTAGACCTAAAAGCACTGGACCTAAAATTAATTTTTCATCGATTACTTTAAAATATCTTTAACAGTTCAAACAGGCAGTGGACCTAAAGGCACAAGACCTAATTTTATAAGACCTAATTTCACAAGACCTAACTTCACTGGACCTAATTTTATAAGACCTAAAGTCATAGCTCCTAAACTTTAGGTCTTGTGAAATTAGGTCCACTGCATGTCATCCCCCGACGCACCATTTAGTTCTTATTATTATCATTACTATTATTATTACTATTAATTATTAATAATTATTTATTATTATTAACAATTATTATTTATTATTATTAATAATTATTTATTAATAATAATTATTATTTATTATTATTAATAATTATTTATTATTATCATTATTATTATTATACTAATAATAATTATTATTATCATCATCACCGTTCGGGTTGTACGCACTTACGCTAATGTGTAATGCTAGGGTGATTGTGAGATGAAGAGTAGGACCTTCAATTTAACGTGGGATCCGAACCACGGTGGAGGCCTGGCATTCCATACATTAACATGTAGAGTTCTGATGATAGTAAGTTTGACAAATCAAATTAGCTCTAATTTTTATGGGAGGCCATTGACTTTTATAAGCCCCCGATAAATTTTTCGGCCATCGAACCCGGGACCTTCAGCTACCAACTACTGACAAAGTTAAGAAGTCGGTCTTTCCCTCTTGTTACGGCTTTGTTTAACTTACCCCTAAAGTTATTTTAAAGTTTGGAACGATTGTTTGTGCTTTACAAGGGGCATGGGTCTATTGTTTACATCTCACTGTTTATCCACCAACTCACCACGCGCCACCCATACCCCATGGTCATGGCATCCATGCACGTCGTGTCATTACCAAAATCTTCCGCGATTATTTAGGTAACGAACTAACCTAATCCAACCTAGCTAAACCTAACCTATCCTTACCTAAATTAAACTAACCTAGCATACAATACGGATCTTTTTTTCAGACCCTGTCTTGATAATTATGTCGAAAAAATATTAATTATCCACCTAAAATATGGGCCAGTAGTAAAAAAAGAATGTCCCTGTAAGAGGTGCTAAAATAAGCCTACATTCATACTGATTTATAAATGTATCACGTTCTCGTTTGTTGTTACATCAATATCTCTATTTTCCTCTAAAAATGGGGTGTGGTGAGTCGATGGGATTTCTAATATAATATTCCCAAAAAAGGAACAAAACTAGCCCCGTGACGCGCAATTTACTGGTTGGTAATTTAGGTTTTACTCGCGTCACTTTTGAGTCTTATTTGAGTAGATCCGTGGATGAAAGTCCTAACCGCTAATTTATTTCAATGGCGGTCTGCTCACAGGGCTTATGTTTGCTAGCCGGTTTACGACGCGTCCGTGATTAGTCACTGGAAACTCAATATGCTAGTCACCGGGCTACCTCATGTTAGGTTAGGCTAGGCCAGGAAGGTTAGGTTACGTTAGGTTAGGTGTTGCCATATGAATCTCAGAGACAACAAACAATGGTCAGTTTTTGATGCACCTATCATGCGTTGACATCTGACATACCACAAGACAGGTACACAATCTCGTCCTCTGCGCTCTCAGTAACTAGCCCCTAAATAATAACAAGACACACATGGAACTAATAACCCAGAGGAAAGAAGAAAATAACAACACACACAGTCATAAGCTTACTTTATGCTTTCATACGTCAATTTACGTGATATGTACCTGTCACTTTTGATACCGACAAAATAATGTTATCAAAATATCAAAATGTTATTAATTTGAGCTACGAAAAAATATGTTTGTATTTTATAACAGATACTTTCTTTGAAAATTGGACTCAAGAGAATGAATTGTTATGAGGTTATTCTTATTGCGATTCCAATATAAGATTCTTGTGATCGGACGTGACCATGAAAGAGTCGATGTATAAAAAACGAGAGGTGAGGTAAAATAAAAATAAAAGAGGCGGAACAGAGTGAAGAAGTGTAGGCTAAGTTACAAGCTTGAATGGACGGGAGATACTAGTTACTACGTCCAGCTTCAAAGAGGGAACTTAATTATGATGGTTGCAGAGTCGAGTTTTGAAGGTCATGCCAGATTGTTTGTTGGTAACCACACTTGAAGGTTGTTCAGAGGTAACACCATGGCTAAGAGGATCGCATTTTTGGAGGTACTAGTTTTCAATGTATCCGGTTTCTCTGTTACGATGTTAAGGTGGAATGGAAGGGACTCGAGCAAAAGGCCAGTGTTTTGGCAGTTTTTATGACAAAACTTTTTTATTTGTATAAAATAAAATATTTCTCCAGTAGAAACATAGATTTTAATTTCCTTCAAACATTGATATCAACAGTTCTTGAATATCCATCATAATAGCAGCATTAGATGAGACACTTTTTAAATGTAGAGAAAAGGTTTTCATTAAATTCCACGACACCCTTGACAGATATTCAAGAAATGTTGAGGTCACCACATGAAGAAAACTAAATCCTTTGTTTGTACTGGAGCAATATTTTATTAATTTGGTCCAAAAAAAGTTTTGCCATAAAAATTTGCAAAAACACTGGCCTTTTCTCGCGTCCCCTACATCCCACTTTAAGGGCATACTTTAGTAGATACGCCTCATCTCGACATTTAATTTGTGAGAGAGGATTTTTAAAAAACTTACAAAGAGCACTTAAGTATTAAATAACACTCTTTTAAGAAATTACGTTGAAATACATCACCTCAGGTGTTTCATTCTAGTTTGTTCAAAACTCTTTTGTTTGGGATCATGTTTTTCAGGGGTATATTTTGGATACTTTTTTTTTTCACCACGTCTCAGTACCCGTTCAGGCTATAGGCACACATTAATTATGCTAAAGGGATAGGGATGGGGAAGGCAGAATATCAGAGGAAATGTACCCATTTTTTGCGTGGACATCAAGTGGGAATCGGTCCCGGCACAGATTTATCTTATTGCCAAACCCTTCCTTCACCTCTGACAAGACGTGTATTAATTACAACTTGTGAATGTGAGGAATGTGAGGAATGCCAGGCCTCCACCGTGGTTCGGATCCCACGTTAAACTGTAAGTCCTCCATTTCATCTCACGATCACCCTACCATTACACATTAGTATAAGTACGTATAGCCCGAACGGGTAGTAAGACGCGGTGCTAATAATAATAATAATAATAATCAAGTGGGAAATAATTTAAGAAAAACTCCCTCGGTACACCTAACTGTGATTTGAACCCCGATCTTCGTCAAAAGCAATCCAGTCCAAGAGAAGGACGCGTCAAACCATGCGACAACCGGTGCAGTTTTATTTTCGACACTTTCGAAAGTTATTTGGACACTATCATTAATTTTCTTAAGTCATTAATAATTGCTCAATAAAATGAACCTGCAAATCTCAAACTACGAGTATTTCTCAAGCATGTTTCATGCTGACACATTACGTGTATCCTAAATAATCTTATTCATTGGCTTTATTTCTTGGGGTGTAGTATTTGATAAGTAGTTTGGCGGGCTCAAACATTTAATCCTTGTTCCTAAATTAAGATATTTGTTTGAATACTAATACGATTCTTTCCTTTCTTGGTCAATCTAATATTGTGAGATAAGCTATTTTTAACTTCCAAAATGAATATGTCAATTTAAGGAATATTCATCTCACTAAAAGTGGATGAGTTGACCGTCATATAAACCATTCCATTTTCCCCTGTGCAGAACCACAAGGTGAGGTTCCGTGCGCAGTTTGTCACGCAGGTTGCATCACGAGTAGGCTGGATAGAAAAGGAACCCGAGATAGGAATGAGAGGAACAAGGAAAGGTGAATAGGTGAAGAGAGGTTGGAGTTCAAACCTGAGCCGAGCAGACCTTCCTCGCGGGCATTTCGTGACTGGTGTTGCCGTCTTGAGCGAGGCTCCATTCGTCATGACAAGGGATGGAATATAGGGGGGGAGAGGGGGAGTTGTTTCGCCACAAACAAGAGGGATCTAGATTCTCAGAGGTCAGGGCGGCACGCACTAACTCACTACTCAATAAAAATCTGTTCACTCTGCCAGTTTTGTTACCATGGTGCGAAAGGACACTCAAGGATTTTAAAGTTACACTCCAATTCTCATAAGAAGGACCTTTTAGAGAATACAAACACAATTTTGTTGGTAAACATTGCTAACACGTTCACTATTTTATTGACGTTATTTTATAGTTATTGATGATTAGGGCTGTGTGAAGGTAATTTTTAAATATGAAGTGAAGTCTGCTGCATACTTTATTGGACATTATTAGCACCGTAGGTGACCTGGCGGTCTAGAGGTAAGGTGTCAGACTTCTGTGCTGAGGGTCCGGGGTTCAATCCTCGGTCCCGGCACAGATTTATCTGATTGCCAGACCCTTCCTTCACCTCTGACAAGATGTTTATTAATCACAACTTGTGAATGTGAGGAATGCCAGGCCTCCACCGTGGTTCGGATTCCACGTTAAACTGTAGGTCCTCCATTTCATCTCACAATCACCCTACCATTACACATTAGCATAAGTGTGTATAACCCGAACGGGTAGTAAGACGCGGTGCTAATAATAATAATTAGCACCGTACCACCCCTCACTTATTTTGTTGCGCCTTTACGATCAATACAGACTGGCAGTAATAATAGTGATTGCTGTGATCGATTTTTACGCGCAGCAAGTCCAAGCGAATATTGAAATCTGAGTTGTTTTTTTAGCACTGCGTCTTACTACCTGTTCAGGTTAGACGCCTATGAACTAATTACACTAATGGGTTAGGGATTAGGAAGGCTTAATTGAGAGGAAGTGCACCTGCATTTGCGTGGAAGGAAAGTGAGAAAACCATTTAGGAAAACTACCCTCATTGCACCCGACCGGGATCGAACCCCGATCTCCCCATGTTCAGCAGTCTAGTCCATCACGATATTAGCTTGTTATACCACGTGGCCACCGAAGCGAGTGATATTAGATGTAAAGTAGGAGCCCAAGTCGAAGATAAGTTTTTTATTGTCGTCACATACTACTACTTTCAATTTTTAAACTATTGATTTAAGTGTATACAGTTAAAGAGAAAGGTTTAAGAGAAAAGAAATAAATGGTACAGTACACCGCACAGACTTTCTTCTACTTTTATCTTAAAATAGACATTTACTAAAAACTCGTCAGATTTATGAAACGAAATGATAGGTCTATACAATGTTGTAGAAAGACTACACAAAAGATCATAAATGAAATAATATACAATGTTACTTACTCTATGGTACTAGGAACAAAGAACACTGTTACAGAAAAAATGAGAAAAGATATACCTTTTTCCACCAAAGAGAATAATAATTAAATTCATTTTCAAAGATATGAATTAAAAAGTATATATATATATATATATATATATGCTTATAACTCAGAATTTATTGGTTTTATAAAAATATATTTCAAATAAAAGATTTTTATCTTTAATAGTACTACAACTTTACAACTATAAGTTATTTTTTATTTAAAATATTTGTGAAGAAATGATGAAAATTGGAACATTTCCCTATGTAAAATGCCCTAAAAGTCACTTTCATGAGAAAATGAGAACGGACATCTTGTTTCTACACCTTGGAGGGAAAGTATTATAATCATTAAAAAATTTAACTCAATATTTTGATAAAATATCGACGTTTCATGAACACCTGAAACCAGAAAAGTTGTTTTCGCAATGCCATCTGCCTGCCTGCCTATACCTTGGGCTAGAGCCTAAACTATTTTACTGATTGGGATAAAACTTGGTATCTGGGGATTTTTAAAAGGTCCCGCCGAGGGGTTTTTGGGATTATATATTTGACCCTAAAATTAAGGGTCAGATATCTAATTCCTGGAGAGTAAAAAGAGAAAAAATCGATTTTCTGAAAATTAGCTTTAATGATTTTGATTAAATTTGATATCTAGACATTGTTTATCATGATAAACAAGATGGCAACTCTCGTTTTCATATGAAAATGACTTTGAGGGTACTTTACATGGTGGAAATTGTCCAATTTTCATCATTTCTCCGCAACTATTTGAGATACGAAATAATATATTATTGTAAAACTGTAACATTATTAAAGATAAACATAAATTAAAAATTAAAAACAAGAAATCTGATACATTACTTTTAAACAATGTTTGAATGTGCTATGCTATATTAAAACTAGATTTGCATAGTTTAATTTGGAGATAATTTCAGGTTGAATAATATGATTTTCTTTATTGTAAATTAAAAGTTAAAAAGAAAGCATTGACAGGCCACTGATTTTGATTACGACTCTTTATAGGAAAATAAAGGAAAGTTTTGTCCAAAGACTTACTTTACCGACGACAAAGGATAACCTTATGTTGGGAGACATAAGCCGGATGTTTTTATGACAAAACCTTCACATGATTCTCTCTTGTCGTGTATACGATACACAATAATCGTCGAGCAACATCTTGATATGAAGAAGTGACTCTCACGATTTTGTTATTAAAAGAACATGCTAGATAGAGACTCTTCATACGGAGTACTCTTTGTCACTGACAAATATTGTGAACCTGGGGTTGTTACAAGAACATGTTATACTCTTCACACGGAGTATTGTTACTGACAAACATTGTGAACCTTGTGTTGTTGCCATAACATGCTAGACTCTTCACACGTATTATTGTCACTGACAAACATTGTGAACCTTGTGTTGTTACAAGAACATGTTATACTCTTCAAATGGGTTATTGTTACTGACAAACATTGTGAACCTTGTGTTGTTACAAGCACATATTATACTCTTCACATGGGTTATTGTTACTGACAAACATTGTGGACCTTGTTTTGTTACAAGAACATGTTATACTCTTCACATGGGTTATTGTTACTGACAAACATTGTGAACCTTGTGTTGTTACAAGAACTTGTCATACTCTTCACACAGAGTATTGTTACTGACAAACATGGTGAACCTTGTGTTGTTACAAGAACATGTTATACTCTTCACACGGAGTATTGTTACTGACAAACATTGTGAACCTTGTGTTGTTACAAGAACATGTTATACTCTTCACATGGGTTATTGTTACTGACAAACATTGTGGACCTTGTGTTGTTACAAGCACATGTTATACTCTTCACATGGGTTATTGTTACTGACAAACATTGTGAACCTTGTGTTGTTACAAGAACATGTTATACTCTTCAAATGGGTTATTGTTACTGACAAACATTGTGAACCTTGTGTTGTTACAAGAACATGTTATACTCTTCACACAGAGTATTGTTTACGACAAACATGGTTGGTACGAGTACGACTGTACTTTGTGACCACTCTCGTTTTAAACAACACTCCTTGCAATATTAATTAGTTTTTGTGGTTGTCTTGACACCATATTCTGCAGCTGTTGGTGATCTGGGAAGTAACAAGGAGGTAATTTGAGTACTAATAATACATTCTACAGAAATCCTTTTTTTACATGTACTATTCTATTTTTATTTATCACCGCGTCTTACTAACTGTTCAGGTTGTACGTAAACTGGACAAGTTTTGAACAAATGTTCACGCCTATACTTAATCTTCTTATTTTTAAGTCAACAACCCGAAGGCTGTTTTAAACCTGCAACATCTGGTATAAATCCCATGTACTAGGGTAGTCCAGGAAGTTTGGTGGTTCACCATTGCCTTCCACACTGAATTTCTATGATCGAGCTCGAAAGGGCCTACCAATTTGGCCAGGAAAGGTATTTTCACATACCTTCCAGGGTTATTTTACATACCACAATCAACATGGGACCGATGGCTTTGCTTCCTCTATGAAGCAAGTTGTTCTACGGATTTGTATCTCAATAAGAATTCGGTGACCTCGACTGGGCTTGAACCCACGAAAATCGGGTCCTGAGCCGAGAACTTTACCCCAAGACCACTGAGGTCGTCATATATGATCTACTGCACTATCTAATATCCAAACATTTCATAAACTATTTAAATTACTTACTAGCCAATCACTCTTTTATATACCATCAATTGATAATCCGTTAAGAAGTAAGCCTATTGAGCCTTAGTATTATTTAAATAATATCTCAAATGAAAGATCGCTCAATAATTCTCACCCACCACACTCGTTATTTAATGTTCCACGTCCACCACAAAATTACTGAATATCCAGGCTCACTAGAGAAATAGGTTCATACGTGATTGATTTGTTTGTTTGATGTAAATTCAACAATCAAGTATACCCATTGAAATGTTTTATTTAAACACTAGTGAGCACTTCCTATTAGTTATGTTGAAGGTTTCAATTATTTTGCCTCTGTCTATGGATTGGAATTGTTAATGCTGAGGAGGGGTGAAATTGATTGTTGTATACTACATGGGTATATGGGTGCTACAGGTATTTGCTATTAGTTACTTGGGTCATGCATGTATGATGCTGGTGGGTTTTAGTGGTGAGCGCATGGGGTTATGGCTGGATTGCAAGCCGTGGTCGAGGGGGCATGTGACGGGTGGGGGATGGATTGGTTTGGGGGTTTAGGAGGGGAGGTTATGGTGTGAGTGTTTGGACTGGGTTTTGTGAGTGATGTTGTTGTGTAGGGTTGGTGGGGTAGTTGTTTGTAAGTTTGTTTGTTTGTATGTATGTATGTATGTATGTATGTAATGTTGATGTAGTTGTTGTATGTATGTATGTATGTTGTATGTATGTTGTATGTATGTATGTATGTAGATGTATGTTGTAATGTATGTATGTATGTATGTATGTTATGTATGTATGTATGTTGTATGTATGTATGTATGTATGTTATGTATGTATGTTGTATGTATGTATGTATGTATGTATGTATGTATGTATGTATGTATGTATGTATGTATGTATGTATGTATGTATGTATGTATGTATGTATGTATGTATGTATGTATGTATGTATGTATGTATGTATGTATGTATGTATGTATGTATGTATGTATGTATGTATGTATGTATGTATGTCTGTATGTATGTATGTATGTATGTATGTACTGTATGTTATGTATGTATGTATGTATGTATGTATGTATGTATGTATGTATGTATGTATGTGATGTTGTATGTATGTATGTATGTATGTATGTATTATGTATGTATGTATGTATGTTGTATATGTATTGTTGTATGTATTATGTATGTTGTATGTATGTATGTATGTATGTTGTATGTATGTATGTTGTATGTATGTATGTATGTATGTATGTATGTTATGTATGTATGTATGTTTGTATGTATGTATGTATGTATGTATGTATGTTGTATGTGTATGTATGTATGTATGTATGTATGTATGTATGTATGTATGTATGTATGTATGTGTGAATGTTGTGTATGTATGATGTTGTATGTTGTATGTATGTATGTATGTTATGTATGTATGTATGTATGTATGTATGTTTATGTTGTATGTATGAATGTTGTATGTATGTATTTTAATATTTATATTTATATTATATTCTATAATAATATCTTATTATTTTTATTTATATAATTTATATATATATATATTATTTATACTATATATATTATCTATATTACTATATTATATATTATATATATATTTATATATATTTTATATGTATACATTATATGTATGTATATATGTTGTATATATATGTATGTATATATGTATGTTGTAGTTGTATGTATGTATGTATGTATGGTATGTATGTATGTATGTATGTATGTATGTATGTATGTATGTATGTATGTATGTACTGTATGTATGTATGTATGTATGTATGTATGTATGTATGTATGTATGTATGTATGTATGTATGTATGTATGTATGTATGTATGTATGTATGTATGTTGTATGTTGATATGTATGTATGTATGTATGTGTATGTATGTATGTATGTATGTTGTATTATGTAGTATGTTGTATGTATGTATAGTTCTATATTTATATATATTATTATATTATGTATGTATATAGTTATGTCTAGTTGTATGTTATAGTATATGTATGTATGTATTATGTATGTATGTATTATCTATGTATAGTATTGTATGTCATGTTGTATGTATGTATTATGTATGTATGTATGTATGTATGTATGTGTATGTATGTACTGTATGTCTGTATGTATGTATGTATGTATTGTATGTATGTATGTATGTCTGTATGTATGTATGTATGTTATGTATGTATGTATGTATGTATGTATGTTATGTATGTATGTCTGTATGTATGTATGTATGTCTGTATGTATGTATGTACTATGTATGTATGTATGTATGTATGATGTATGTATAGTATGTATTGTATGTACTGTCTGTATGTATTATATTATGTATATATGTATGTAATTATGTATGTATGATATTATTAATGTCATCTATGTATTCTATTCATGTATGTATGTATGCTATTATTATTATGTACTTATGTATGTATTATGTATTATTGTATGTATGTATGTCTGTATGTCATGTATTCTATGTATTATGTTGTA